>ML677333.1:49392625-49607541 GCA_007922305.1 Dermatemys mawii | reverse complement strand
AAATGGGTACTAGCTCATGAAAGCTTATGCTCTAAAAAATTTTAGTTAGTCTTTAAGGTGCCACAGGACTCTCTGTCACTTCTGCAATTCCAGACTAACACGGCTTCCCCTCTGATTCTTCACATATGTGGTTTATTCCACTTCTGTGAGTATAATTGATGAGGATTTAGTGTTGCATTGAAATGGCTTCAAATTGTAAAAGGACTGCTTTCATATTTTTAAAATCAATGGAGATATTCGATAGTATCTGAAAGTCCAAAAAATGGGAAGTACTGTGGACGAAATCCTGGCTCTAATGAAGCTTTGGAATGAAGGAAGAAATGATACAGTAAATCAACAAAACTTATAGCAAATAATAAACGTCCAGTGTAAAATGATGCTTATGAGCCATATTCTTGGCATACTCTTATTGGTGAACAAGGAATGGAGGGCCCAGGGGCAATCAAAGTCTTGGTGTTACCACTTTCTGAGTGCAAGTGGTGAGAGTATGTTGATTCCACCAACATTTCTGTATATGTTTTAAATAGGCAAGGGAGAGTGCTAAGAGAAAACACACCATTTAAAGGGTGCACTAATTTTTGCTTCTCTGTGTGCTGCCCCAGCAGATCCCTCTGTCTATGTTCTCTGCAGGTTGGACGTCTGTGGGAACTGTCACAGTAGATGGTATTTTTTTTCTCAGAAAGCTCTTTCTTTTAGTGGGAAAAAAGTTCAACAAAAGTGTCAAAAATATTAAAATATCTTAGCCAAATCATTTTATGAACAATGTAAAATTGGGATTTGTGAGTTAAAACAAAATTCAGCATGAAAGATTTCACATCAGATTTTACATTTCAAAAGTCTTGTCTGTAGAATGACCCATCCAACATTCTTAAGGCTTTAATTAAGAGCAGGGAGAAAGCTAGGATTTTGGCTCAGGATAAATATTCCAGACTTGAACAGAAGATGTTGCTTTAATGGCCTGGACAGTATCCAGGAAGTATGCAAAGGCTAGCAGGCAACTCTGACAGCTAATATATCTGATAGGAAAGAGCATTCCGGCCAATTAAAGAACTGGGACAGAAATAATGGTTTGTCACTGAATGTGTAGCTGAGGCCAATTGGTTCAGATTAACCAATGGATTATCCTTTGTAAGTGAATTTAAAGGTCACAACGAGCAGCATTTAATGGGTAAAAGATAAAAATGTTAAATTAATACGGAGGCAAAAGATTTTCAAATGCTAGACATGGAGATAAAAATTAGCTTGGCAAATCATACAAAATCACATAGAGTGCACTAAGCAAATTGCTCTTATGGCAGAAGGTCATAACTAATAAATGTGTGGATAAAGGGATGAATTTCTAGCCATTATGAGAAGCAGGAAGGATGATCAAGTGCTCCCTGGCAAATGTTCTCCCGAAGGGCTTTATTATTAACTAACTATTGGAAGCATATAGGCAAATTGCTGACCCACCATTGTGTACCTGGGGAGTATGGGACTGTTAGGTGGTTCTAACTTCCAGTCTTACAGTAAAACCTCCGCTAGTGCAGTTAATGGTTGACCAGTGGCAATGCTGTTGGACCTTTGAAGAGATTATTTCAGAATTGATGGTTATAATTTAGATGTGCCCATTGCATCCCTATGAGGGAATACCAGTTTACAGATCCCTCAATGTGTTTCTTCTTCATTTCTTGCATTGGGCAGAAAGATAAGGTTTGCCATTTTCATGAATGGAATGCAGCCACAAAGTCCATGATCCTCGAACACCGACTGGAAACACAGGGCTAGTTATGTGAAGGACTTGTGGCTCTGTTTTGGCTCTAGGAGCCCTGAGGCTCTGTCCACTCTTCTTGGTAGTGCTGATCCACTGACACAGTGCTGCCCAGGTCTCTGTAGCTGGAATCCAGAAAGTCTGGTAGGTTATCTGAAGTATATCCAAACCTCACCTCACCCATTGTCACTGGCACTTTCTCCCTAATGTGAAATGGCTTTTTGTTCACCACACAGACGTCCTGGATCCTTGTCTTTGCTGATCTGTTGCTTGGGTGTGTAATGCTATTGGGAAGCCAGCTTGATAGTCTGCTTCCCTTCACTGGCAGCATTTGCTCCTGAGGGTTGCAGTGCTATGGCAACTTAATTCAAGTGACTTGTTATGCTACTACTTGAAATAAGGTTCATAGTGGATTTGCATATAAGCAGGGCTTAAAATTAGTTGGAAATGTCCGTAGCAAAGCTCTGCTAAATATTTTCAAGCCTGTGGTGCTGAAGCCCTGGCATGCCCCGCAGGGCTGAAGCCCCAAGCTCCAGTGCACCCTGCAGAGCTGACACCCTGAGGCCCACCCGCTCCACAGGGAAGAAGCCCTGACCATCCCCCACAAGCCCAGCATCTGAATCCCGGACACCTCCATCCCTATACTGGGCCCCAGAGTTTTTATAGCATCTTAGGGTTGGGGAATAGGGGAGATTCTGGGAAATACTCTGAGAATTTAAGCCTGCATATAAGGCAGGGATTGCAACCTTTGGCATGCGGCCCACCAGGGTAAGCCCTCTGGTAGGCTGGGCCCATTTGTTTACCTTCTGCATCCGCAGGTGCGGCCAATCGTGGCTTCCATTGGCCACTGTTCGCCGCTTCAGGCCAATGGGGGCTGAGGGAAGTGGTGGCCAGTACATCCCTTGGCCCACACCGTTTCCTGCTGTTTAATTGCAATGTAGACATTTGGTCTTTAGGACTCTGTGAAGTGGGAGGGTCCCAGAATTGGAGCCCAAATTGGAACCTCTACACTGCAATTAAACAGCCCCGCAAGCCCGAGTCAGCTGGCATGGGCCAGCCACAGGTGTCTAATTGCAGTAGAGACATACCCTATGTCCCATTTTCAAAAGCACTTAGGGGTCTCTTTAAGCACATAAGTCTGCCATTTAGATGCCACTGACTTTTTCAAAGCCACTTTGAAGGTGCCTAAACTTGTAGGTGCCTGAGTTCCTGCTGATCAGCATTCACAAAGCTGCCTAAGACCTGAAACTGCCTCACTGATAATTAATTGCTCAGTGACCTAGCACAAACTGAAGCCCTGAATGCCCCAGAGTGGGATTCTCAAAGGAGGTGGAGAAATGCCTGTCTTGCCAGTGGGGCGTGATTCTGTAAGTATGCTCTGAACGTGTCTAAGACTGGTAATAGTCAGTCCCCTGCAGCAGGAGGGCCAGATGCAGGCTACTAATATGTAGAGTTCTGCCCTTTGAGGGCCAAAAAAAAATGGGACATCCAGGATGATTTGAGCCCCTAAACCTGGACAGCTGACAGCGTGTACTGAGAACCTTTACAGATTCCTAGGACAGCTACCTCAAAAAAGGGATGCTCCTAGGAACCTGGACAGATGGCAACCCTACTGATGCGGGCAATAAGGGGAGAGCACAGCATCCACAGAAAAGACAGCTGAGTGCACAGGAAATGTAGGGCAAACATGAAAGAGGTATCAAGTCTGAGCAGAGGAAAGAGAGAGGAGTTTTGGCTGCTAGGGCCTGGGTTACCTGAGCAGCTAACCTGGCTTAGGTGCCTAACTCCAAAAGAGGGTAGGTAGCTGAGGATCCTGAGCAGATGGAGGTGCTTATGTCTGACCTATCAACTAGATGTGTTACATCAACCACGGGGCTGAGTCTAGGGGCAGGCGAGCAGAACCTTTGCCCTGGTACTGCTGGGCTTTGTTTTTTTCTCTCTCTGATCAGATTGACAAGCTGTTTTTGCTCTGCTCTGATTGGCTGGCCTTTTTCCCCCCCTGCCACAGAGGAAGGTGGGGACACAACATTTTGCACCCTACCCAGCAAAATGGCTAGGGCCACTCCTGGTCAGCCACTTAGGTACCTGAATCAGAGGGGTAGCCGTGTTAGTCTAGATCTGCAAAAGCGACAGAGTCCTGTAGCACCTTATAGACTAACAGATGTTTAGGATCATAAGCTTTTGTGGGCAAAGACCCACTTCATCAGTCTATAAGGTGCTACAGGACTCTTTGTTGCTTTAGGTACCTGAGCACCTCTCCTCTCTCCACTCCTTTTCTTTGCATTTTACTCCTTGGCAAGCTTGAGTGGCTCTCCATTCAGTTTGCTGGCTTCTGAAAATTCCTGCCTTAGGTGCCTAACTCCTTTCATGCATTGTATGGAGAGCCTGGGCACCTGGTTTGGGGCTCATTAAACTGAGCAGCAGGCTGCCTAGGGGTTAGGTGTTTCCACACTGAACAGAGCACCACCCAACTACTTTTAAGGATCTAGGTCTAAGTGCCTAAGTCCCTTTGGAAAATGGGGCTGAGGCTCCTAAGTCATTTAGGAGTTTTTGAAAATTTTCCCCTAAGTTTCTTTGTCACCAGTCGGAGGAAGAGAGGAGTTTGTATGAGTGAGAGAGACATGAAAACACACAAAAATATATGTATTTAACCGTTTCAGTTTTACATAAAGTAATCATTCTGTTTACAAATGATATTGTAGATTGGAATGCTGGGTGTATTACATTTATGGCACTTTGTCTTAAATGTATGGATTTTACCAAATCTCATCTGCATCAGCAATCACAGTAGTCTTTCATGGGACACGAAAACAGAGCTCAGTCAAAAAAATATGATACTCATTGAAGGAAAACAGGTAAAAAGGAAATCATAATATTATAAAAACAAGTAGTATCTTCTTGACCCAGCTGTCCTTACTAGTTGGCAACTTGTTTTCCCCTCTCCTTAACTGTCATTGTATCACTGCTTCTGTAAGCAGCTCGGTCTGATTAAAAGCAATGTGGTGAAACTTGCCACATCATTACACTCACTTAGACTGAGTTCTGTTAGCCAGCACTTACTGTTCTTAATAACTGCCACTTAGGATTTGTGAACCCCTTATTGGTACCTTGGCATTATTTTTTGTCTTACTTTGAAATTTACATGTCTTCAGAACAACTAAAATTCACAAGAACAAACTAATTAATGGATTCCTGTTCTGACAGTTACAAGAAGACAGATGAGAAAGTAACATGCTCCTGGCAGCGTGTTATCAGTTGGGAGGCAACAGTGCATTCCCTCTATGTGGTACAGTGAGCTGGAACAGACACTGACAGATGACACAGCTCTTGACAGTGAAGCCAGTACAAGCTGACAGCTCTGCTTGCAGTCAGTCAAGTCCACATTTTGCACTGGAACTGAACCAACTAGATTTGCAGAATATGCTTTTCTTTATCTGCTTTCTGAATGTACAGTAGATGAGAGGAATAACATTTCAGGGCATTTACGTAGAGCAGTGGATCCCAGGACCTACTGTACTATACTAAAATAAATAAATAAGAGCATAATATGAGTAATAAAGAATGAAATCAATTTTTTTTAAATTAAGAGCCTAAGAGACATGCTTTTCTCTCTCTCTTTTTTTAAACCTTTTGTTTTGGGGGGAACAAAAAAAGTTTCAGTCTTCATAAGGTAGATCTACAATTTGAGGGTGAAATTCAGTGCAGAGGGCCTGATAGATTCTTGAGCCCTACTTAACCCTGGACACTGAAGGCATAAGAGGAGACCAGACTTGCCTGGGTCCTCCATGCAGGGGTGATTTACACCCTTAGAGCAAACTTTTCCTCTCAGATCTGTGTGATGGATCTTCTCTCCAGTACTTTGCTCTTTCTAACCGTACCTATACAGAAGTATATCTATACAGAGTCTGCTTCTAAAGAGAACAACACAATAAAGTCAATATCCACTTTGTATATTACAGTGAATTTTGTCCTGACGAGGAAACAGTGTAGGTCACGAAGCACTGAGAGTTCTATTAAGGGAAAATTCAAGTTTTATGGTTCTGGTGACACAATATTATGACATGCTATGACACCTCCCCATTTTTTCACATACAGAAAGTCACACACACTAAGACATAAACTGATTTCCAAGTGAGGAGCCATGAAAAATATGAGAATATGAAAAAAGGCTGAAGGATTCTGAATGACCACACAGTTGCCCTACACACTTACGTTTGTTTGTTTGCCCAGGTTTTGGAATATGATACTTCCAATGCACAGTTTAAATTTATGCTGCTTGTCTGATATACCTACTATGTTCACCTACACATAATCCCACACACACCAGTAAGGCATGGTTGAATGTTAGAACTGAAGGTATAATCAGCATATTCAGGATGTGATTTTTTTTTCTTTTATCCCAAATAAAATAGCGAGTAGTTTCTGAGATAAGGTTTATTTACCTTTATCCTTAGAATAGGCTCTGACCCCTAAAGCACCTAAGCACATGAGCAATTCCATTAACTTCAATGGGACTATTCACTTGGTTAATATTATGCACATGCTTAAGTGTTTTGCTAGATCAGGGTCTATGTGGACAATTTGTGTTTTATGCTTCTTCACCATGATTCCTTTGTGCTTAAGTCACCCTTAGTGCCTTTATCAAAAAAAGAACTAGAATCAATTAATGGAGGTCCATCAATGGCTATTAGCTAGGATAGGCAGGGATGGTGTCCCTAGGCTCTGGTTGCTAGAAGCTGGGAATGGACGACAGGGCATGGATCACTTGATGATTCCCTGTTCTGTTCATTCCTGATAGTGCATCTGGAATTGACCACTGTTTGAAGACAGGATCCTGGGCTGCATGGACCTTTGGTCTGATCCAGCATGGCTGTTCTTATGTTTATGTTCTTATTATATAATAGGGATTTGCATTCAGTGTACATGAATGCAGTATTGTTATGTAACTTGCTGCATGTTCTAAACCAGGGGTGGGCAAACTTTTTGGCCCGAGGGCCACATCACAGTTGCAAAACAGTATGGAGGGCTGGGAAGGGAAGGCTGTGGCTCCCCAAACAGCCTGGCCACCACTCCCTATCTGCCCCCTCCCACTTCCCACCCTCTGACTGCCCCCCTCAAACTCCTAACCCATCCAACCCTCCCTAATCCTTGTCCTCGAATGCCTCCTCCCAGGATCCCCACCCCTAAATGCCCCCCCCAGGACCCCACTCAACCCCCTGTCCCCTGACTGCCTCCCTCAGAATTCCTGACCCTTCCAACCCCCCCACTCCTTGTCCCCTTACTATTCCCTCCCGAGACCTCCCCCCAACCATAATCACCCCCCAGGATCCCACCCCATATCCAACCCCTCCTTCTCCCTGTCTCCTGACTTCCCCTATCCACACCCCTGCCCCTGACAGGTCCCTCGGGACTCCCACACCCTATCCAACCCCCACCCTGTTCCCTGAGTGGCCCGGGGACCTCTGCCCCTCATCCAGCCCCCCAACCCTCTTACCATGCCACTCAGAGCAGCGTACCACGCTGATCCGCAGGAGCATACAGCCCCGCCCCTCAGACTGCTGCTCGTGCAGCAGTGTGGATCCAGGGGAGGAGAGAGACTAGTCTCCTGAGCCGGGAGCTCAGAGACTGGGCTGGACAGGATGGTCCCGCGGGCCAGATGTGGCCCATGGGACTTAATTTGCCCACCCCTGTTCTAAACACAAAGCATTTTCCATTATTGAAAGCCTGAAAAGAGAGAAAAGTTCATAAACAATTATACCTATAGACACATGAACTCTAAGTTCTTGTTTTCAGTTGCTTATTGAACTTCAGATGTTTGATTATAGCTGAGAAGTAAACTAGTTTGGAGGGAGTGAGCTGAACATGGAAAAAACTAGTGATTTTCACCATTTATTTTTCCCTGACAGGAACACAGGATTTACTGTACTAAATCAGATCCTTGCACATATATCCTGCACCTGGGTGTTAGCTAATGGAGACAACAGATAGAAAAGGCAGGTTATGCATGTATGACTGGATTGTTCTTTTTCTCTAAAATCATATGAATGAAAAACCCTTTTAAAAATACAAACAGGAAATAGCTGTGAAGTGCAGCAGTCATTCTTAATTTGTAGATGTTGAGTATGAGATGGGGTCATCTAAAAGATAATGCAATTGGTTTATATGTTTCCCAAAAAATTCTATGGCTATATATAAACATTCTCAGGGAACTGGAAAGAAGGCTTTATAAAAAAGTTTTGTTGGCTTTCTTCAGGATGGTATCTTAGAACTAGCTAGAGAAATGGCTCTGTATGATAAGTTCCTCATTTCCACACACATGTGGAAGTGAACAACTAATTGACTATAATTTATAATGAATCTTTCAGGAAAAATCCGGAGAGACGTTGGAATGTTCAGAATCCTACTCAGAAAATTGACAATATAGTCATGTAGTGATTTTTTTAAGGAGTTTGTTTCTATATTGACCATGAGAGCCACATATCTACACACACAAAATAGACCAAGATCACTAAGCAAGCAATTTGTGAACTCTGCCTGTCTAGGCAAGGAGCTGAATCCAAATTAAAACCAGAGCCAGATTAAATATTTATGAGTATGGCTAGACAGATATTTACACAGGGAGACATGGATGTGGACAAATTCAAATATCTGGGAGGTTTTCATGATCAGAATCTTCCTGGATTTCTCACTTAGATATATTTTAAATGGCTTATATTTATATTCATGGTTTTATATTTCTGTTCTTGCTAGTTTAGATAGATTTAAAAATATCATCTTAAAATTTCACATAGCCTAATAAAGTCAGATGGCAAACTCTTTCCAATAAAATGATACATTGTATAAGATTATAAAGGGCTATAGAGCACAGTCTCTTAACTTCTTTAACTGCATAATTGCATGCACAGTGCTGTTTTCTTTGATTCTTAGGAGCAGGTTCTCTTAAAGACACCACCACCATTTCTTTCTGAACCCTAAAATATATTCAATTGTGTTTTAGAACCTAGTTACCAAGAGAATCTCAGTGTGATGATGATACCTCAGACCAAATCCTCTGCTCCTGTTTTAAATGGGTACAGCTCTAGTGACTTCAGTGGAACTGTGCCAATTTAGACAAGCAGAGAATTTGGCCTCTTTTCTTTTTGTGCATTCAGATTACAGAGATTAATGGAATTTATACTTCACATTTTAGCATGCAAGGGAGAAAAAGAGAGTCAAAATAGTGAAAGGAAAGATAGCACTTAGCCCTTTTGACTCTGTATCCTCCTTTTTAAAAAAATAACATTTTATTGTTTTTTTTTTCCAGTAATAAACAAAGAAACCAAGCACATTATAGAACATGGCCAGTATATAAAGAAAACGTATACGGGGATATGTAGCGAGGAGGCATGGCTGCCCTCAGAGGCTAATGCGAAAGGAACGCCACAAGCCTCTGGTGAGCAGAATCAGACGGGCCATGGCCCGTTTGCCAGAAGCAGAGGGGTGGGACAGGAAGAAGTATAAAAGGCCAGCCCAGCAGCTCAGTTGGAGGAGAGCTGCTAAGGGAGATATATGCTTCTTCCCCACTGTTGGAGCAGGATGGTGAGGAGAACTGTGGCTGCCAGGAGGATCTGCCTCAGCTTCCAAAGTGCCCTGCCACTCCTGACAAGTGGCTGCTACCATTACCCTTTGCAGTGTATCCAGAGAGACTGAGGATGACCCCTAGATGCAGGTAAACCTGAATGGGAGACTAGAAAGGAGCCATGGGGAACCAGACTATTGTCTGGCTGTGGTGCCACTGGAAACATAGTCAGCCTGTTGCAGGTGGATTCCTCACTGACCCAGTGGCAGACCACTCTGCCACTGTTAGCAACTTGGGCTGGGACATGGCAGAGTTGGGTAGGCCCATGTCCCCCTATCCTTGCCACCCCACCTGTGTCCCCTCCTTAGGCCAGAAGGCCTGTGCTGTCATCTCTGCCAGAGTCCCATAGACTGTGTTTGGGTGCTTGTCCCTGCTAGAACCCCATGGACTGAGCTGCTGCTATAGCTCTGCCTGACTGCAGACCAGAGCCCTGGCTGTTTGCTGTCCTGCCCTACTTGAGGGGTGGGCTCCTAAACTGCTACATCTCTGCCTAACTGCAGGCCAAAACCCAGACTGTGGCTCCATGCTGCTTGAAGGCTGGGTCCCACTGACTACTGCTAATTCCCCACTTTGTTTTGAGAGTACTCCAGCAGACCAAACTGCGAGGAGGTGTGGCCTCCTTCAGAGGCAGATGTGGAGGGATGGCCATGCCAGCTTATAGTATATTTCTATATATTTTTAGAGGAGAGATATTTAAAATTGGCTGCTTTAGGAGACATGCTGTGGTTCAAATAGGAATCAATTCAGGGAAGTCCCAAGGCCTTTGTTATGTTGGCAGTCAGATCATGACAATGGTTCCTTCAACCCTTATAATTGATGAACCTATTAATTCTTCTTTGGGTGGTTGCAGACATGTATCACATTCAGGTGTGTGCATGCCCAGCACACCAAATACAGAGAGATTTGCCTAGTAGTACCTGTCAAGGCAGTGCTCGTGCCCTTTCCCTCAGAGCTCCTCCCATGGCTACATAAGGGTGGAGCCGTCCCATTCCCTAGTTCATTCTCACTGCCTATGGCTGGAGTAGGAGTGTTCAGCATGATTTTTATCTCACACTTGCCTTCACAGTTTAGATATAGTTGTAGTTAGTTAGTAGGACCTATTAGTAAGTTGTGGTAGTTAGGTAGGTAGTTTCTACTGATGGGACGCCATCACTGTGTTTAAACGTTGTTTTTCATGTGGGGTAGTGTCACCAATAGCAACCCACACACTTGATGTTTATTTTGCTTGGGGGAAAGGCATGTTAGAAAAAGGTGCTCCATCTGTAAGTCCTTTAAAAAACCTTGTAAAGATTAAGATTCCAGCAGCACCTTCATAGCCTGCTTTGGCTCCGGGGTCACTGTGAAGCATCAGGGCCCTCAAAGGGTGCCTGAGCAAGTACAGACTGGGACTCCTTGCCCAGAAGGAAAAGGGATCTCTCTCCTTCATGAGATCCCCCAATAAAACCCAGTAACCGTTGGGCCTTTCAGATCTGCTCCAGGGAGCCACATACTCATGGACAACGTATTGTGTGAACAAGCAGGGAGGAGCCCTCTTCACTGAGTTTTGTCAGGAGGCAACAAAGTTCTGGCACTTTTGCATCCAGGGAAACATCATACCCCTGGTCTTTGAAAAACTGAATATACAGAGGGTTGCCATTAAGGCTTGCAATTTATTTACTCGTCTTATCACACTTTCCAGGCCCCCATAACCAACTAGCTGACCAACTCAGCAGGACTTTCTCAGACAATCAGGAGAGGTGCCTAAAGAACAGTATGCTGAGGTCCATTTTCAGAAAATGGGGGATCCCTTCAATCAACATATTTGTGATGAAGAGCAACAGGAAAAGTTGACAGTTCTGTTCCTGGGCAGGGCTCAGCCCAGGATCTGTAACTGATGCTTTCCATCTGAATTGAGGAGCAAACCTGATGTATGCCTTCTACGCTATCCTTCTGATCCATCACATTGTTCTCAAGCAATACCAAATATATTGTTCTCAACCATACCAGCCTGGCCAAAGCAATATTGGTTTTCCAGTCTCCTTACCCTCTCAGCTTGACCTCCCAAGTCTCTCCCTGTTCTGCCTGACCCACTAACTCAACATCTTGGCCATGTTCATTTGACATTCTGCACTTACTGCACAGATTTTGCATGGCTAGATGCTGAGAGGCAATGCTGAGAAGCAGTTAGGGAAATTCTGCTTAGTACTACAGAAGACCATTTACAAGGTCTGCCTACTTGGCTAAGTGAAGATTTTTTTTTATTTGGGCAAAGTTGAAGTAAACTCAGGTAATGTCAGCTCAGATTCAGGACCTTTTGGACTATTTTCTTAGACCTAGCCCTTAGTTCCCTGAAGGTTCACTTGACCACAGGCTCAGCTTTCTATCTTCCCATCCAGGAAAAAAATGGTATTCTCAAATCCTATGATAGTGAGTTTTCTGATAGGTATTATCTGCCGGTTTCTACCACTGAAGGAAATAGGGTTGTGGGATCTTAATATGGTGTTGGTGGCACTCACTTATCTGACTTTTGAGTCAATAGCAACATGTTCATGTTCTCTCCTCCCCACCATAAAACAGCTTTCTTGGTGGTTACAACATCTTCAAGACAAGTCAACAAATTGCAAGCCTTAATGGCAACCATTTGTATACTCAGTTTTTCAAAGACCAGGTGTCATTGCAACCACACTGAAATTTTTTATCTAAAGTGGTGTGTGTCTTTCACCTTACACAGGCTATTTACTTACCCATATTTTTTTCCCCACGCTACACTCAGGTGTGGAGGAGCAGCATCTACGTATGTTAGATGTAAGGCTATGCTTAGCATTTACTTAGAAAGGACTAAACCCTCTCGGTCTTCACCTCAACTCTTTGTCTCATGTGCTGATTGGATGAAGGTCAACTAGTCTCTGCACTGACCATTTCCAGGTGGTTATCTTCCTGTATTACCACTACTTCTGAAGAATCTCAGATAACTTCTCCTTACTCATTATGGACTCATTCGATGAGGGGCGAAGCAACACTGATTGCATTTCTTAGCAATGTCTCAGTCATGGACATTTGTAGGGCTGTGACATTATGCTATCACTATGACATTGAGATTGGATACAGACTTTGGGAAGGCACATCTGCAATCACTATTTAGGTAGACACCAAGCCCCAACTCTGTGGAAACTGAATGTGAGTCCCCTGAATGCAACCACTCGAAGAAGAAAAGACAGTTTCTTACCTGTATCATAACTGTTGTTCTTTGCAATGTGGATGCAGACATATTCCATGACCCACACTCTGTCCCCTCTGCAGTGGAGTGAGTTTCCAGCCTGAAGTTTCAGTGTGAAGGAACTAAAGAGGGTTGGGGTGGCACTGCTCTTATATAGCCAGGGGAGCAGCTCTAAGGGAAAGATCATGAGTTCCTTTACATGTACTGCTAGGCAAAATTCTCTGGCTTTAGTGTGCGGGGTGCACACATACCTGAGTCACATGCTGTTTGCACCCATATCTTGAAGAAAAATAGTTATGATACAGGTAAATCACATTCTTTTACATTTTCCCCACTTTAGCCCCATGGATTATGCTGCATTATAACAATGAAGTTACAGGTAAATCTGGGGTCTGTGATCTCCGTGCCTGATTCCTATTATGAAGCCCAGTAATCTAAGCAGACAGTGGTGTAGCTCAGTATTTCCCAACCCGTATGCTGCACCACAGTGGTGTGCTGTCAGGCCCAAACAGGTGTGCCATGGAATTTTTTGAAAAAACACATGCAGGCTGAGGGAGGGAGTGTGAAGGGGGAAAGCTGCCTTCTGATTGGCCATCTGCCTGTCTACCCCACCTCCTCCAGGAGCAGAGCAACCAATCTCTCTCCTCCTCACTCCACTCCTGTGAGAAATGGGTGGGCTCCTCTACCTCACCCTATTCCTCCTGCAACTGCCAGCTTCGGGTGCGGGGGGGAGTGTCTAGAAGGGGAATGGGGACTCTGTTGCAGCCCTCCAGGTTGGGAGGGGTGAAGAAACTCAGAAAAAGGAGAGGTGAGGGGGCGCTGAGTGTAAAATGAGGAAACTGGAGGGGCAAAACTCATGGGGCATGGGGAGAAGAATTGGTTTGGGGTGGGACTGATGGAGGCTAGGGCAGGAGTGCCTGGAGTGGGGTGGCTGCCCCACTCCAGGAGAAGGGCTTAAAACAGCCATGCAAAAGGCTGTGGCTGGGAGCAAGCAAGTTCCCAGGCTGAGTGGGCATAGCGGCCACAGCTGTGGCTACATCAGTTAGGGCCCAGCTGGCCCTGATAAAAGGGCCTAGAGTTTGGTGGTGGGAGAGTCTCCTCTGTCTGTAGAGGTAGATGGGCCTGGCTGCTGGGAGCTTGACAAAGAACCTAGAGGGAAGCAGGGCTGGGGCAAGGCCGAAGGAGCTGAGGAAGCTCCAGCCTAGAAACTCCCAGCCTGCAGGGTCTGGGAGATGGTCAAACAAGGGGTACTGGGGTTGCAGGGGGCAGACCATGGGTAGTAGTGGAGGCAGCAGGCCAACCCTAATTGCCAGTGATGAATGGCAATGATACTGCAGTCTGCCCCAGAGAACGGGGGCACGTGGTGACTGGCAGTTGCTTAGACTGAGGCAAGGTGGGGGTTCCCCAGGGAGGGGAAAGCCAGAGTGAGACTGTGGGGGTACTGCAGCAGTGCAGTGCCCCAGGGAAGAGGGCACCGGGGTCCAGGGAAGGACATGGGGCCGGTGCAAGTGGGACTATGGACTGCAAAGGGTGCTCTGGAGCTGATGAGAGCTAATTCCTGGACAGACCAGCGGGAAGCGCCGCAGGAGTGAGTCGCTGCCCTGCTACAGTGCCATTTAGGGAGGATAGAGGGTGGGGGCGGGGGATGCAGATTTCTGCCTTCCATTTGGCCCTGCTCCATGCTGTGTGGAACCAGCCCATGCTCCCCTAGGGGACTTGGCCCAGCCAGAGCTTCCATGGGGTATGCAGAGAAATGTTCTGGGGGGAGGGGGAAGGGAAGTCAAGCAGTGACATCAGGTACTCTGCGTCTAGGTCAGTTTCCCCATGCAGGCTCAGGTATGTAGTCCTTTGTTGGTGCCTGCGAAGCACTGGGTATTGGTGGCCACAGTGACCGTGTACAACAGCATGGCCCTCTCCAGCTCAGTGCGCACACAGCTGCAAGGAGTGGAGCTACCCCCAGTGTGCCAGCTAGGGAGCAAGCACATAGCCAGGCCCTATAGCAGCACCTCACACAGCTACTGACTGCACCGTGATCTACATCCCTCCCAGTACTCAGCCCCTAGCTACCCCCTCCCTGAACCCTGAGCTACTCTCGCCTCGCTTTGGTAATTTTAGCCTGTGAAAGTGAAGCTACAGAACATGGCTATCAACTAGACCATTGACAATTTTCCCGAGATGAGACAATTGTGTTATCCATTGTTTTAGCTTAATCTGGAGTGTGTTTTGTTGGTTTTCATTAATTTATTTACCTTTAAACATTCCTTTAAACAAATTAACTCTCTTATCTCGACAATTTGGAACATCAGACATTCAAAAAACAACAGTTGCAGAGGCAAGCAGATTATTATTTCTTTTTATCTCTACAAAGTATCAAACTTGTGTTTCTGATATCTACATTAAGGCTCCAAAACTAATACCTCAAGGTTTAAGATTGGGAATATCTTGCTCTATTATCTCCTGATTGTTCTAAACATACATATACATTTAAAATATGGCTTTAATTGGTGTTTGTATATATACTTTTTTCTTTCTTAGGATAGGAATTAGATACAGTGCTCCTATCAGCTAATTTCTAAGTTAATATCTGCAAGAAACTACAGTTTTCAGGTACCTAAGTAGCCCCTGGAATCATGGTTAAATTTACCCCCCCTTAAATGGTACAATTAAACTTTGAACTGGTGCTCCTGGCCAGAGTGCGGGGGCAGAAGAATTGATTTGGAGACTGGAGGCACAGGATTGATTTGGAGGTTGGGGGCCAGAATTCATTGCTGGGCAGGAAACTGACAGATGTGGGGGTGAGCACTCCTGCAGCAGGGGCCAAAATCCTCATACCCAATACATTTGGCAGCATGGGCAGCCCTAACATGATCTCTCTCTCTGGGGTTGGGCAGGGGCAGTTCACCAATCATAGACTGAAAAAACAGTATAAGCTCCTTGTAAATAAGCACATTTTGGGGGCATATCTCCAGATTTGTTGGGGTCTGACTCATCTATTTTTTGATCTCTTAAGGTTGGCAATACTCTGAGTGGATCTTAATTAATTATATTGCATTTAAAAGCAGCAGAGAAAGTTGCACACACTTGGGAAGACTATTTGGGGAATGAGAAGAAATGATTGATTACTAATTGCTTGTCATCCCAAAATATTATTCTCAACTGTGTGTCCTTTTCTCCATGGAGCATCCTTTTGTCCAGAGTTCTCATTTAGCTTTAATGTTAGCTTCCACTGTTGAAAATCTTAATTCTGGCACAAAAGATCATGATCTAACATTCGCCGCCACGGTCGTTTTTGATTTCAACCCTACTAGCCTTGTTCTGGATTGGTTTATGAATATTCATGAGTTAGTTGGAGGCAATATGGTGGTGTGCTCAAAATAATTAAAGGTATCAAAGTGTGCCGCAGCAGAGAAAAGGTTGGAAACCACTAGTGTAGTTCCTGATCAATTTTGGCTAGAGAAAGTTGAGAAGGGTATTTGATGTACAATAGTGAGAACTTCCAAAGTTGTCATGAGAGCCCTAGGGTTCAGATGTACTTCATACATATGAATTCTGTGGCTGAATGTTTTCCTATTGCATTTATATTATGGTTTTCATTTTCACGGTACATATTGATTTTAAGTATTTTAAAATACATCTATGAATTAAAGTTACACATAAGTGAGTATAACTTAGAGGAGCTAAGAGTGGATGCAACTTATGCTAATTTAGATTTCCAGTTGAATTTATTTGATTGTGTTGTAAGTAGAAATGTTCACAATATTCAAACTGCATTAAGAAACATAAAAGCAGCTTTTTGATAGATAGAAGCACGTCTCTTATACTTAACACTCTGTTTGCTAGGTAAAAATGGCAGTTTCCTTCTCAGCATTTAAGATGTGCAACAAGACAGAGGTGTTAAAATTACAAAATCCACTCGACCCTCCAGAAAGGCTGAGTTACATTTTGTGATGCCTAGACTGTACACTCTCCCTCTGCAGAGGATGAATTTTACTCTTGAAGACTATTCAATGTGCTAATGAGGAAATCAAGAAACTCAGCTTCTTTAAAATGTCTGTTATTTGAAGTAGTATGTCTTAGACCACATGTGAGAGGATGTGGCTTGTGGTTAAGGCACTGGATTGACACTCAGGAGATGTAGGTTAAATTTTTGTCTGCCACATTGACCCTGGGCAAATCATACATGTCTCTGTATTTCAGTTCCCTATCTTAGGAAATGTTAACCCATTTTTTTTCTCACACCTTCCAACGCCATCTAAAATAATGGAGCCTAATCTCACTTGGAGACTGGGCACTATTGTAGTATTAGTAAATAATATGGCAGTCCCTCTGCTGCCCCCGTTCTGGGCATAAATACAGGATTTTCCATTACAATCAGTCTATTGCCTTTTAGAAACACTATGATATGTTCATTCTAAAATATATATGAGGTATGCTTCAAGAAGTTTTCCATAATTTGCTTAAATACAGATCTTTATTTGTTGTGCTTGTTCTCTATAATACACACAGTGTTGGAACTGCTATCTGTAATCTCTTTGATTCTGATTCTCCTGAAAAGAATTTTTCTTATAATGAAAAATAACCACCAGGGCTTTCATTCAAGAAAATATGACAGGCATTTGAAAGTTTGGTATATGTAGGAGTAATATCCTTTTGTACTGTTGTGTTTAGAGAAAATTGCATTTAACTCTTTTCTTGCTGTATCAGATCTTAATAATATTGAACTAAATGTGGTAGACACTACGGGTCAAGTTACGGATGCAGCAGTGTAGGTGCACTGTGGAAAGAAGTGCACACCCCTCCAATGATCCCACAGAGGCAGCCATTATAGAGCTGCCTATTTTCCCAAAGTGTATGGGTGTAAGGCTACTAATAAACAGTGCTGAGCCAGCAGTGCTCAGTGCCCCCAAAGAGACTTGGCTAATTGGATTAAGAACCTCTTCATAGAATCATAGAAGATTAGGGTTGGAAGAGACCTCAGAGGTCATATAGTCCAACCCCCTGCTCAAAGCAGGTCCAACACCAACTAAATCATCCCAGCCAGGGCTTTGTCAAGCTTGGTCTTAAAAACCTCTAAGGAGGGAGATTCCACCATCTTTCTAGGTAACCCATTCCAGTGCTTCACCATGCTCCTAGTGAAATAGAGTTTCCTAACATCCAACCTAGACCTCCCCCACTGCCACTTGAGACCACTATTCCTTGTTCTGTCATCTGTCACCACCGAGAAGAGCCGCGCTCCATTCTCTTTGGAACCCCTCTTCAGGTAGTTGAAGGCTGCTATCAAATCCCACCCCCTTCTTTTCTGCAGACTAAATAACCCCAGTTCTCCCAGCCTCTCCTTGTAAGTCATGTAGCTCAGCCCCCTAATCATTTTCATTGCCCTCCCATGGACTTTCTCCAATTTGTCCTCATCCCTTTTATAGTTGAGGGACCAAAACTGGACACACTATTCCAAATAGAGGGGAATACTCACTTCCCTCGATCTGCTGGCAATGCTCCTACTAATACAGCCCAATATGCTGTTACCCTTCTTGGCAACAACGGTACAGTGCTGACTCTCATCCAGCTTCTCATCCACTGTAATCCCCAGGTCCTTTTCTGCAGAACTTCTGTCTAGCCAGTTGGTCCCCAGCCTGTAATGGTGCATGAGATTCTTCCTTCCTAAGTGCAGAACTCTGCACTTGTCCTTGTTGAACCTCATCAGACTTCTTTTTGGCTCAATCCTCCAATTTGTCTGTCTGGTTCACTCTGGACCCTATCACTACCTTCCAGCATATCTACCTCTTCCCCCAAGCTTAGTGTCAACTGTGACCCTATCTCTACCCACCATCATCCAGATCATTAATAAAGATGTTGAACAAAACTGTCCCAGGACTGACCCTTGGTGCACTCCACTTAATACCTGCTGCCAACTAAACATCGAGCCATTGATCGCTACCTGTTGAGCCTGACAATCTAGCCAGCTTTCTATCCACCTTATAGTTAATTTGTCCAATCCATACTTTTCTAACTTGCTGGCAAGAATACTGTGGGAGACCATATCAAATAGTTTGTTAAAGTCAAGATATATCACATCCATTGCTTTCCCCATATCAACAGAGCTAATTATCTCCTCATAGAAAGCAATCAGGTTAGTCAGGCATGACTTGCTCTTGGTGAATCCATGTTGACTGTTCCTGATCACCTTTCTCTCCTCCAAGTGCTTCCAAATGGTTTCCTTGAGGACCTGCTCCATGATTTTTCCAGGAACTGAGGTGAGGCTGACAGGTCTATAGTTCCCCAGGTGGTGGTTCTTCCTTTTTTTAAAGATGGGCACTATATTTGCCTTTTTCCAATTGTCCAGGACCTCCCCTGATTGTCACAAGTTTTCAAAGATAATGACCAATGGCTCTGCAATCACATCAGCCAATTCCCTCAGCACCCTTGGATGCATTAGATCTGGACCCATGGACTCGTGCATGTCCAGCTTCTCTAAATAGTCCTTAACCTGTTCTTTCACCACTGAGGGCTGCTCACCTTCTCCCCATACAGTGTTGCCCAGGACAGCAGTGTGGAAAGTGACTTTGTCTGTGAAGACTGAGGCAAAAAAAGCATTGAGTACTTCAGCTTTTTCCACACCATCTGTCACTAGGTTGCCTCCCCATTCATTAAGGATCCCACACTTTCCCTGACCTTTTCCTTGTTGCTAATGTACCTGTAGAAAATCTTGTTACCCTTCACATCCCTTGCTAGCTGCAACTCCAGTTGTATTTTGGCCTTCCTGATTACAGCCCTGCATGTTCGAGCAATATATTTGTATTCTTCCCTAGTCATCTGTCCAAGTTTCCACTTCTTGTAAGCTTCCTTTTTGAGTTTAAGCTCACTGAAGATTTCATTGTTAAGCCAAGCTGGTCACCTGCCATATTTGCTATTCTTTCTGCACGTCGGAATGGTCTGTTCCTGTGCCCTCAATAAGGCTTCTTTAAAATACAGCCAGCCTTCCTGGACTCATTTCCCTCTCTCCCCTGCACAATAGCTTGTGCTATTGCGATCATGTGGTACCCAACTTTTCCAAAGGCATAGCAAGCACAGCTGGTGAGTACTCTCCTCTGTGAAACTGGGAAGGCTTTGCAGGCTTAGAGGGGCCAGCTACTCACCTGCTGCATCTCAGTCTAGCTTCACTGGTGCCAGCTGAGAATCTGGCTCAATGTGTCCAGTAACTTCCTTCATAATACATCAGCTCTCCATGCTTTCCAGCACAGTCCTAAATCTAAGAGGTCTAACAGCATTATAAATCTACAAGTTTTAGAAAGAATGGGACACTGGGCCATTAAAGAAGATAAACAATAGGGTGGACTCCGTGCCACTTTTACACCTTCTTTATTCTGGCTGTTCTATGGGCCACTATGCTCTCTAGTATAATTTAGACTCCTCTCCGGGGCTGTTCTAATGTATGACAGCCTTGCATGCTGCTTATAGTCTTCAGCCAGAGCACTGTGAATATCAGCAACGTTCTCCCAGTCCTGATCCACCATGTCCTGCCTCCACTTCATTCCTTGCATGCCCCTACATTGGAGGCTGCACAGAAGGATCGCCTATATCAGCCTTAATCATCCCTGAGCTTGGGGAGTTCTCCAGGACTCACTGCAGCCCTACACTGCCAGAGTGATGTCAAGGGGCAACAGTAGGGACCAGAATTTGGCCCATCATCAGAAAGAGTCCAGGGTAGTTAACTGGGGGATGTACCATTAAGGAGTCAGACAGCCTTTCATATAGGGTCTCTTTCCACTAGAATTCAGTAGTTTATTCCAAAAATAGGGGTATTTTAGTACTTATTAAAAGCACACTTTTTTTTTTTTTACATCTAAAAGCATGAATCCCTTTCTGGATTTCAGCAAGGCTGAGTTCTGTAGGATGGTCCTCAGACTTTCAGACTCATACGAGGACAGATTTCCCATTTCCAATCAAATCCCCAACAGCAAAACTGTTAGGGCTTGCTTAAACAAAAAGAAGGTGGGTTTTTTAAATGGTCAGTGCGTCTCAGACCATAAGACAAGGTAGTTTGTTTATACCAAGGTGGCAAATCACTTTCCAGTTGCCTCTTGCCAAAAATATGTATCTTTGGGGGGGGGGGGCCCCCCCCCAAAAAAAAAACCAACCAACCAAACCTCCCATCTTGATTTGTGACCCACATAGGAAACAAACTTTTCCAATCTCCTGTTTTCTCACTCCGTATGGGCAAATCTCAAAGAGGTCATTTGAATAGCCTGAGGATCTAGAAAACTGAGAATTATTCAACACACTCACTGTATTCAGTACTCTGCATGCTTTCTGGAGAAACTAATGTATTGCAACAGGAGAACCAAAGTGTTCAAGGAAAGATTATACTGAAAAAATAACCTTTATTTTAAAATGTGAGTATCAGACAAACAGCTCGAAGCAAGTAAGATAAGTGATAGACCAATTTGAGCTTCCTAAATTCTCTAGCACCATTGCGAACTATGACCTTCCTCCATTTAAGATCAAACATAATACAATGGCAAATGTCTTGCTTTTGGGAGTAGAAAAATAAAAGAAAGTTACTTATTTTATAGTTTCAGAGAGCTGCTTTTTAAATAAAGATCAGTTTATTAATCTAAAAATTGACTCACTTTAACATTCATCTGACAGCATGCAGTAGCTCATGTCTTTGAAGTCTCAAGCAGTTCTTGCAGCACAGTGTGTGTGTGTGTGTGTATGTATGCAATTATATATCTATATAGATATGTTTCCCATATCATAATAGGAGATTGTCAGACAGATCCATTCTAATGAAGCTTTGTCATGCACCCTAACTGGGAGTTTTTATATTATATCTGGAGTTTAATTTCACTAAATTCTCCTAATCCCTTTGGGAAAAGATGGCACATAAGATACTGCATTGTAGTTTGTGGCAACTAACGGTGCAATGTAATGTCTTGATCATATGACATCCAATGCTTTGAACACACCTTGGGTGAAATCCTGATCTCACTGGACCGAATGAGTTGTGCATGCTGGCAATAAGGTTTCCTGTGAAATCTGCTACATTGTGGAACATTCTGCTAATGTCTACAAGGCTCTACAAGTGTCACTTTCTGGAAATGCAGCTAACATCCATAAGACACTGAAAAGAGAATAAGCCATATTTTGCCACCAGTTTTTAAGTAACCTTCCCAATGAAATCAATGGAATGGTGAATACTGCTTAAAATTAATTATTAATATGGCATATTTCACCTTAAAAAATGAACTGTATGCCAAACTTGTTCAGTAGTTTGTACTATACTATAGCATATTACAGATCCCAAACAAAAGGGTTTTTGGATATCAGTAAATGATAAAAGTACATGCTGGATATCATTACAGCTTCATTAAAATGCAGCTAGAAAGAGCTTGAATTAAATTCTTTAAAAATGACAGTTCTGATATGGCAGTTTAGGGTAGTTTGCAAATCTAGTTTTAATTAACTGATTTCACTACAGATATTATAACTGCAAGTAAAACACAGTTACAAAAAGCTGTTGTCTTTACAATTTTAAATTTACTGCTAAAAACCTTGCCAGATCTTTGAATAAATAAAAAGTTGCATCTTCTTATATAGCATGAGTGTTAATTGGATTTTTCTTGTCATGATTAAGAGTAATAGCAGAAGCTGATCTAAAACAACAACTCACAATACACCTTACTGGTACATTGATATGACACTTTAAATACTGCTGCTGGCCTGATTTACTCTTTTCCATAGGTTTGCACAGTACTGCTATGTTTATCTATTATAGAAACAAAGACCAATGATGAATAATGCAAGAAGTATCTTAATTATTAGGGGAAAATACTCATGGAATTTTAAATATTATTTTTACCAATGGACTGTAGCCAATTTAAAGCGAGGAGATGTAATTCTGTGATGAACTAAGTTATGTATTCTAACAGAACATAGTGAGCTGGATGAATAACATGCAAGTTATTTGAATAAATAAATATTGTTCAATGACTAAAACTTCAGAGGCTAATGGCAGGTAGAAACAATGATTATTTTATTTAAAGGGTATTACAAATACCTGACTTCTAGTACATACCAAAACAGAATGGAATGTAACAAAATGTTATAAAAATTAATTTAAATAGCTACATTTTTTACAGCTGGAAAATTGAATTCGGCCAAGGAAAAAGACTTTGGTCTCATTCTAATCATTTAAAGTTGTTTTGTCTATAGATCTCTAAGGGATCACAGGCCTTGAATCTGGGCCCATGGAGCCCCAGGCCACAACTGCCAGCCAGCAGCTCACTTGGGTAACCAGGGAAGGGTTAGCTGACAGAGGGCCCCACCCCTAAAGCTCTCAACGGGGGGAAACACCAGCCCCTTGACTAGCTGAGGGATTCTATCTAAACCAGGAAGTTGTCTGAGCAACAAGGAATACCTGGCTGGCAGCTACTACGAACCCGTCCTGCTTATCTGACTCCTGACCCCTGCACTCCTGTCTGCTCCAGGTTCCTGCTTTTGTTCCTGGCTCCTGTCCTTCTGTCCCAGGCTCCTGTCTACTCCCAGTTCCTGCTGTCCTGCCCTTCTCCAGGTCTCTGCTCCACTTCACCTCTGATGTTGTCTCTGGCTCTGATCTTTGGCTTGGTACCTGACGCTGTCTTTTGGTTTTGACCCTTAGCTCTGACCACTAGGTCCAACTCTGGATCTGACCACTAGGTCTGACTGACCATGCCTCAGTCATCACAGTTGCACTTAACTACATATTTTGGCCCAACTGTTTGTATTTGACAAGGAGAATCCTAGGAATGGAGTAGACAGAGGGTTCACACTATGCCAGTGATATAGTGCACTGGCAAAATTTTGTGAGTAATCCATTCCTGGTGGGGACCTTAGAACTAGTTCACAGTTTAAACTTGAGCTAAATGGGAATCTCAGGTGGTGAGACCATTGCATATTTCTCTCACTTTAACAGAACGTCTGACTCACTGCATAAACACACAGCTGCTTCGGTGCGGTGTTAACTTACAATATGTACTATACAATCTACAAGCAGCAACTTTCAGTGAAGAGACGCTTAGCATGGCTCTACTTGACTGACCAGAAGAAAGTTCTCTCCTCGTTCACTTGCTGCCTTAGAACAATTCTGGTATTTGTTGGTGTCCAAACTGTGGTATCCTAGTCTAGGATGTACATAATGTGAGTCCAGCCATGGGATGAAATACTCTAATTGATTAAGTCATCTCTGATGTCTGCTGTCAAGGTAACAGAAGCAACATTTATAGCTGCAGCAGGCAAGTATTAAGTAACTATGGAATATAATCATCACAAGGATGTTCAAAATCCAAACTGTGTATTGAACACTAGGTGTCCAGGGTCTGTCCCTGAAGGCATTTAAACAGGGTTTCCTGGAATCCAGACAGCAGTAGTAACCCTATATGATCTCAAGTAGAATCTCTGTTAGCCACATTGAACAGCTATCTTGTTTTAGGCCACTGGAAAGTGAGATTACCACAGGCTGTGGGAAATGTGTGCAGCACTTGGTCATATTATATGTGGCTCCAGCCAGTTCTGTTTGAACAAGGTTTAACTTGAATGGTCTTAACTCTGTGGGAAATAGCAATGGAAAATTTTTAAAAGGGTAGCTAGCTTTTAGCTAAGTGATTTACACAACTGGGCCCAGTTTTCAAATAGAGAAAACTAAAATATACAACCTCTGTGGATGTTTTAATTGGCAATTATCTATGAGTATGTAAATCTGATGTACCATTTGGGCTTCCTATTAATGCATCTATGTTGAAAAGCAGGCTCTGAGTATTTGCATTATTTCTCAATAATTAAGAGACTTTACATTTTAAGAAATGTCCTTTTTGCAGTACAAGTAACACCTATATTTAGAACTTATTACTGAGCCTGATTCTCATGTGCACTGAGGGCCCTTTGTACTATGGAAAGTAAATAATCTAGGCTCACTTTAAGGCCCGTTTACACTTCCAGATTGGTGTAGCGGGACTATAGTGTAAATGAGAATCGGGATCACATTGTTTTATTTCTGCTTGAACATCAGGGTACCAAGATTTTTTTGGTCAGTATAAGATAGTTGTTGTTGTTACCCCTTTCACCCAGATCATAACTATAATATAAACAGGACTAAATATGAAAGTGAAGCAATGTAGGAAACAGTTGTTAACCTCCTTTGTAACTGTTCTTAGAGATGTAGCGCACACATCCACTCCACTGTAGGTGTGTGCTCGTGTAGTGCACAGTTGTCAGATTTTTCCCTCAGCAATACCCATCAGGGCAGCATGAGCACACTCTGCTGCCTCATAGCACCACGTGTAGGCTGCCCCCAACTTCCCCCTCAGTCCCTTCTTCCGGAATAGAGTCTGATATAGAGGGGAAGAAGAGTGGGCTGTGAAATGGACATATGCAACACATAAGAACAAATAGTTACAGAACAAATTAATAACTATTTCCTCTTCTTCAAGTGATTGCACACATCCATTTCAGGGTAAGTGATGCATAAGCAATTTAAAATGGAAACAGACTCATGGACTAAGGATTGAAGGGCCACACAACCAAATCTAGCATCATTTCTGGGTTGCTGAGAAATGGCATAGTGGGAGGCAAAGGTACAGACTCATGACCAAGTTGCTGCGCTGCTAATGTCCAAGATGGGCATGTGACTCAGAAAGGATGCAGGAGCCGCATGAGATCTGGCTGCATGGGCTAATATCTGACTTGCGGGTGTTACTTTTGCCAACTGATAACAATGAATGTAAATGAATACAGACAGAAATCCATGAAGAGATTGTTTGAAGGGCAGTCATGTGCCCTCTCATTCTGTCTGCTATTGCAATGAGCAGCTATGAAATTGATCTAAACAGCTCAATCTGATCACGTAAAAAAGCAGAAAGCCCTTCTAACAAGAGTATGGAGCTTTTCCTCATCTTAGTGTATGAGACTTTAGAAAGAAAGTCTGTAAGCTATTTGATTTAGTATGAAAATTAGAAACTACCTTCATAAGCAACATTGGGTAAGGGCAAAGGTAAACTATGTTGGGAAATTCTGATGCCAGAGCCTGTAACTCTCCCTCCCCCTCATCCTAGTTGAGGTCTGGCTACCAAAAAGGCTACCTTCATTGCAAGGAGTAGCAACAAACAGGATGCCAGTGGCTCAAAGACTGGACCCAACTTTCTTAGCACTAGATTCAAGTCCCACAGGGGAATAGGCTCTTCCACCTGTGGGTACAACCTGTCTTGTAAATCCAGTAGACACTGGAGTGGAAAACAAAGTGGTTATCCACCGAACGGTGGAAAGCCAAAATTGCTTCCTGATGGAACTAATGGCTAACTCCTGTTTCAGCATTGATATAGTCCAAAATATGATGGCTAGGAGCCTGGGGCAGGGAAACACCTTTCTGATGGAACCAGATGGAGAACCTCTTCCATTTTTTCCAGGCAAGTGCCCCTAATAGAACGCTTTCTATTTGAACCATTTCCTGCACCTCCCTTGAACAACGTCTCCCCAAAGGGGTTAGCCATGATGTATCCAGGTTATCAGATGGAGAACCTGCAGGTTGGAAAAGAGAAGGCACCCATGGTCTTGGGAGATCTCCACTATTTCTCCCCCTGGATTCAGATGTAGTTTGACCAATAGGGCCATCAATGCCAAAAACTAATGTTGTCGAGGCCACGTTGGGGCTATTAGCATGAGATGAGCCTTGCCTTGATTGAACGAGACTCTGAGATGGAGGGGAATCAGAAGGAAGGCATACAGTAGGTTGGTCAAGGGAAGGCATACAGTAGGTTGGTCGAGAGAAGGAAAGTATCTGTCAGTGAACTGGCATGTGGCCCTTGGGGGGGGGGGGGGAACTGATGGCATTTTCTGTTTACTCTTGTTGTAAACAGATCTTGGGGAGTCTCCCAGGGCTGGAAGATGTATCTGGCCACAACAAGACCAAGAGTCTACTTGTGGTGATCAGTGCAGGACCTGCTCATCTGATCTGCCAGGGTAAACTGCACTCCTAGAAGATATGCAGCTCTCAGGTGAATGGAGTTGGTTATGCAGAGACTGCAGGAGCTGAATTGATAGCTAAAGAAAAGGAGGGGGGATGGTCATTGCCTCCTGTACCCTCTGCTTTTTTCTTGGATAGGTCTTGGGAATCAAGAATAGACCTTGGGTACCATTGTGACTGTTGCAGTCAACACTTCTTCCTTTTTGTTACCAGCATATTGATACCCAGTGACTTAAGCATCACCCTGTAAGGCTGTGCAGCCTGTTATTCATCTTCTCTGAAAACAGTGATGGACCCTCAAATGTGAGGTCTTGGATGATCTGTTTGACCTCTTACTCCTGACAGAATTCTGCACCTCTGCAGGAGCACAGAATTCATATGGCCCATGTATTTCTGTGCCCGACACACATAAAAATGCAAAAGAAATCTGTAAGGGACACACACTTCTTCCCAGGCAGCGTGTTTGTTCCAGCATGCCCGGAGCAGCCTCAGAGATGCAAATCAGTGTAGTGAGAGGAGGGCTGGGCATGCGTACTTTCAAGGGAGACGATCATCATCGGGGGTGAGGCTGGGCCTGTGTGTCTGCCAACAAGTGAGAGAGACTCTGTCCCTCTCACTTGCTACTGAGGCTCTCGCCATGGTGGGGTAGGTCTTTTTTATTATGCAGGAGACAGGGTCTGTCCCAAAGCATGAATGTAGTGGCCTACCTGCACAGTAACATTGTTAATGTTGCTATAGTTAGTTAACTGTTCCCATTCTCAGTCAATTCCCCTACGAGCATAAAACCTGTGAAAGTTTTAAGGCCCCTACATTGTCAGAGTGATGTAAAGCCTTATAAATTACAGTAAAGGAATCCGCTAGGAAGATTTAGGTGCTTTCTCACTTTTTTCCTGTGCCAAAGTGGCACAGTGGGGTTAGATTACAGCTCAGGATTTATTTCACTTGCTCATTTAAAAAAGACTTTGAGGGCAAATAAAACATTTACCAAGCAGTCAATAAAATGTCAGAACAATCAGAAGCAAGCACTTCCCAAAGTACCCAGCCAGGTCCAGGACAACGATTAGCAAAACTGTATGACTTTCATGTGTGAATGTCTGAGCAATTTAAAATGACACTCTACTCTTAGTTTTGCTGTTTGGTGTTCTGTAATGTAATTTAAATGAAAATCCAGGATTATAACTGGAATGCAGGTTACTAGGTGCAAGTGTTTGTAACTTAACTTTCATATGTTTAGGAAATGCTGAATAGTTATTGTGACTTTTTTTCTGTACTGTAGTTTAAATACATTACCAAAACAATTGAACCTAGTGTGATTATACTGGATTATTTTGACAAATAAAATATGCATAATCCCCTCACGAGCAACCTCTGGAGGGAGACTGGATGCCTGCAGCCAGGAACACTGCTGCATAGTAATGGCCAATGCCATGTCACAGGCTGCAGAGACAACTGCATCCAAACTGGCCTGGAAAGCTGTTCTAGTCACTAGTCTGCCGTCCTACACCACAGCAGCAAATTCCAGCCTCACCTCATCTGTTAGCCTGTCCTTGAATTAAAAACATTATCTCACAGGGTAAAGTTGTACCAACAGAGCTTACCAGTTTGCAATTCTAAGCAGCAACCCTCCTGTGGAATAAAGCTTCCTTCAAAATAAGTCCTGCTTTGTTGATTCCTTCCACTTTGGCATCTGGTGACCGTCTCTCTCTCTCGTTAGCCATTGAGACCACTAAGGAGCCCCGAGAGAGATAACTATACAGGAGTTCGAATCCCTGAGAGAGGATGTAGAACTTCTGTTTTACTGTCTTTGCGGAAGGCAAAAGGGAAACCAGGGTCTGCCACAACACTTTGACAGCTCAAAGATAGCCTTATTGATTGGGAGAGCTACTCTGGAGGGTCCTGCCATGGCTAATATATAAAAGTCTGTGACTTTTCCCAGATCTCTTTCACTTGAATATCAAGCACCACAACCATCCTTTGTAACAACTCCTGGTTAGTCTTATAGTCACTGGGTGGGGGAGAAGTACTGTTCACAGTCAATCTCCCATCAGGTAAGGAGAAGAGGAAAGTTAAGGCTGTTGAGAAGTAGCCTCCTCTAATTCCTCAATGGGTGGACCTCTTGGAGGAACTTCCTCTGAATTGGTATTAGTCTTGGTACCCAGAGCAGGCAGCTGCTGACTCTGGCTTGGATGCTTCTGAGGCCTATCCCAAGAGGCAGATGGTGGGGGTTTGGGGATAACTGCATGCCAGTGGGAATCCCTAATTCAGAAAGGCCACTGATATGGTACTGGGATCCAGTTATGCTTAGGCCACTGGCCTTTGTGCAATTGCCAATTTGTGGCTCCAGTGGGTACACAGGCACCTGGCCTGAAAGCACTGTCAGCACCACATGATGTATCAGAGCTGGACTATTAGGCATCAGAAAGGTAGATACCAGTACTGGATATGAAACATTCTGAATGGCTGGGGAAACCAGTATCAAAAAGTTTAGAAGTTCTCATGCCACTGCATATGCCTCCAGAGTTGATGGTACCAGGATCTAGTCCTGCACCAGTGGTTGGACATTTAATGCTGCTGCCATCCCTTCAGGGCTCAGTCTCGGTGGTCCCAGCTTAGGCTCTGGAGTCAGTGACCCTCCCTTGATCCAAGACCTGCCCCAAGGAGTGCTTCTGTGAATGCACTCCAGAGCTCTTGTCTCTACTAGATCTTGGTGCTAAAGATTTTGAAGATTCGGGTACCTAGTC
Source organism: Dermatemys mawii (assembly GCA_007922305.1). Classification (NCBI taxonomy): domain Eukaryota; kingdom Metazoa; phylum Chordata; order Testudines; family Dermatemydidae; genus Dermatemys; species Dermatemys mawii. The sequence continues at coordinate 49,578,243 of ML677333.1, read as the reverse complement.
CCTGAAAGATGTGTAGTGTCACTTCAGCATCACCGGGGATACAGAATGGCTTCTTGGCTCCGTTAAACCAGGGGAAGCACTCCTCACCAACTTGGACATGCTTGATGCTCTGTCTGCAAGAAGGCTGTGAAGGTGGACAAAGGGCCAGTAACATGAAAAAATGTTTGAGCCTGGTTGGTCTGTCTTTTTTAGAACAGGGCTTAATGGGTACCACTGGTGGAAAAACCAACAACTGTGCACTAAGTGTGCACACACACCTAGAGTGGCATGGACAAGTGTAATCACTCAAAGAAGACACTTTTCTCCCAGTTTAAGAAATATCTCCCTTTCTGTCGACTATTTCTTTGCAGCTAAGAGATGTGTACAATGTGCAATTTAATCCTGTGTAATCAATCTTTGTTACATTTTAGATATTTTCAGACACATACATGCACAAACAATACCACAGTGAAACGAAAACACATTCATACATAGTCTGATATCCATAGTATATGTACATACATTGCACCAGTGCAAGTTTATTAAAAGTTTCCAAATTATGTATGACAGAATGAGTGTAAGAAGGTGATAACAGGAACTCTTACTTGACTAGTGCCATGCATTTGGCAATGCACTGACATTATGCCCATCATCATGCATCATAGAAGATGATAGGGTATAATTGTTGCTTGCTCATTTGACTGAACTCCAAAACTATATCAAATAGCACTTAATTATACATATAAATACCATTACAGAAGAGAACTTACACTTGAACAGCTCAATGTAAGCAAGAACATTTAATAATTATACTACTGCTGTAGGTGCAAACAGATAAGTTGCTGCTGTTAATTAGTCTGGAGTTTTATGCTTGATATCAGAAGGAGATCTGACAAAAATCTGTTTGGAGTTTGAGTATGTAGTTTTACTCTAGCTCCATCTGGTCCATGCCCTCTGATTACCCAGAACATTGGCTGGCAGTTTGAGGGACACATTTGATAACTGGCCAAGCTTAAAGGTCTATTGGAGGTAAAACAATGCCCACCCTTTTACAAGAGGACCATTGTTCCTTAACAAAAAAGCTCTCTAGCTTATTTGAATGTCAACAATTCAGAAAAGTTGATGTTTGGAGCCATCAAATAAAATGTTTTTGTGAAACAGTTTATTATTTCAGTGGTAATTATTTGAATCATTCATGGTAAAGGATGTTTGCTAATGAGAGCTTGGCTGCTGTAAATTCCAGGGAGACTGAATGCTCTTTGTGCTGACAAAATGGCCCAAATCACTGGAGAGCGACTGACTGGACAAATCATTCATCTATGCAAATGCCAGCTGAAATGGTCAGATGCATTTATTACCCTGCTCATTATAGTAAACAAGGCAGGAATCGTGACTGGCAGTTATCAACTTGCCCTGAAGTATGATTTGTTCTCCTACCACTATTTAAATGAGAGGAAAAAAGGCATGCCACCAGGGACTTTGTCGGTTTATAAAAGAGTAAATGTCACATAGCCCAGTGCTTAAAGACTTTTGATTGACAAATGTTTTATTTGACATATCAAACAATGATGGTTTTCATATCTAATAGTCCATATTTGTTAGCAAAAACTTAACCCTTTGAAGAGTGAAAACTGACTTCTCACGATGCTCCAAAGCTGGAATCCAGATAAAAAGTTAAAGTACAAGTAAAATTAAATAACTCTGTACCTTATGTGAAAGCAACTAAAAATATTCTGCACCTGGGGACAGGAATGACTCAATGTTTTATCACAACACATACACAGTACTGTAAAAAGTTGTTCTTAATGGAGGCATCAAATAAATGGTTGACCTACTTTAGTAAGTATACTACTGGTGTTAATGCCAGAAAAGCAATATATATATATATCTTAGTGAAATGTAAAACAGCTGATCTTTTTGCCTAAATAAAAAAAAGATATAAAAGCATTATTTGTTCAGTAGTATATTGTTAGATGATGAATAAATTATCTATAATTTACTCTCCTAACAAACAAATACTTTCCATAGTTAAATTCAAAGGGGTCTATGGTGTTCTAAATAGGCTCTATTCTGTCCTCAATCTGCATAAGAAACTCTACTAATACTATTGGAAATTCTATGCATTTACCAAGGGCAGTATATGGCCCTATGTGTGTAGGGAATGTGTGTTTCTTCAGTGACTACTTATAGGTGTTAATGTAAAAAAATTAAAAATAATGAATGGAACAATAGAATTTAAGGAAATAAAAACCACTAAACAGAGGTCTTGAATTCTCAGTATTATGCTCATTTGTTGATTACTATATCTTGTGTACTCACACCTCTGCAATGAGAGCATCACATAATAATAGCAGTGCACAAGCCAACACATTACATGCTACTATGTTGATGATTTTGTCATTATTGTATTTTGGCCCCTTTTATACATAAGTGGTTTGAAGATAATTTTTATGCTTCTAAGACCCTTTTTACATTTTTCCAAACTGATACATCACCTGTTATTAAATAGGAATGAAATGACATGTAACTAAATGATGTACAGCATATAAATCAGTTATGTTATATTCACCCATTGTATATGGCACAATGGTCATGTGGGGAACACTCTGTACTGCCATTTAGCGGGCTGGTGCTTACTTCCCATGCTGATGGTGTGGAAAAGTCTGCATTCTACATCCCTGAAAGGAAAGAAATCTTTCATCAGTTCAGAAGTGGTATGACAGATCCAAAGAGAGCCCGTGCAAGTGATATACATGCCCAAAGTCAAACAGGAAGACTGGCAGAGCCAGGAATTAGCTCCCAGCTCTTCTGATTCCCAGTTACGTGCTCCATTTGCTAGAGCATGCTGGGACCATTCTGTCCTCTATGAACAGAATTTGCTGCATATTGAAAATGGCTCATCATAGCATCTAATTGTTACTATTTATCTATTTTGGGACCAGCTTCTGTTGGTGAGAGAAACAAGCATTTGTGCTTCCACTGAACTCTTCCTCGGGCTTGGGATGCACCCAGAGAGGATGTCAGCACTGGCCTGTGCTAGCTGATTTTGGCTTGGGGACCTGTTTAATTGCAATGTATACATTTAGACTCAGGCTGGAGCCAGGGCTGAAGGACCCTGCAAGGTGTGAGGATCCTAGAGCCCATGCTACAGTCCAAGCCTGAATGTCTACACTGCAATTAAATGCCCTTTAGTTCAAGCCCTGCCATAAGCCCAAGTCAGCTGGCACTGGCCGATGTGCAGGTGTCTAAGTGCAGTGTGTCACAGCTAAATACAAGGTGGAACAGATTGTTTAGCATAAGTAGTATTTCAAGGGATCATTCAAGGTGAAGTGGCCCTGTAGTGGGATGGTCACCTGCTCCAGCCCTAAAGGGATTGAAACACCCCTGCAGAGGGCTGCGGTAAGGGAAAGCAGCAAGCCTGGGCTGATTGGGAAAGTAGTCACAGGTGGGTCACGCCCCAATCAGGCCACAGCTGGCATTTATAAAAAGAGCTGCTAGGCAGGTGCTAGACAGTCTCCCTCTAGTTGAGGAGGGAGTTAGACCTAGCTACCTGAGAGTTAAAGGATACTGAGGGTGCATAAGTGCTGGGGAAGGGGCAGGCTGAGCTGGGGAGCTCAGGCTTTTAACCTCCCAGGCTGCAGGCCTGATAGAAAGGCCTGAAAGGAGTACAGGGCTGCAGGGAAAGGCAGTAGGTCCACCCCCCCCACCCCGCACCCCTTGCCTGGCTCTTATACTACAGTCTGCCCCAGGGAGCGGGGGCTTGATGATGATCAGCAGTAACCTTAGGCTGAGGCAAGGTGGAGATAGAGGGTTGGGGGTTCCCTGGGGAGGGGAGACCCAGACAGAGATCTCTGGGGTATTATCGGGGGCAGCACCCCAGATAGCACAAGGGTTCAGGAGGGACACGGGGGCCAGCGACGGTCAGATATTGGCAGAGGGCGTCCAGAGCTGGTAAAAGAGCTAATTCCCAGACGACCAGCAGGAGGCGCCGCAGAGGTGAGTCCTTGCATCGCTACAGTGAACATTAACACGCCTCCAGTCGTGGGGTGGGGGAAGGAAAAAATATTTATCTATTTTAGTTAAGTATTGGAACAGGTTACCAAGGAAGATGTGGAATCCCTGACATTAGACATTCTTAAGAAGGTTAGAAAAACATCTGCTGACGATGGTCTAGGTATTCTTGGTCCTGCCTCAGTGGGGGCGGGGAGGTGGGATTAGTTGATCTCTTGAGATCCCTTCCAGCCCTATATTTCTATGATTCTATGCTGACATCATTTGAAGGCCCCCTATTACAATAACAGAAAGGATTTTTTTGCCCTGTTAGCTATCATCATTATTGTTTGGAATATAGGATTTGCTATTCCAGGCTGAACCAGTTTTCCATCAAATCTAGTATTCTCTTTCTCAACCCTAGTAACCTACTTGGTCAGTCAAGCAATACTGCATTGTACATGGAAGGAAACAATTCCTTCCTGAACTCTGCAGCAATCAGCACACATTCTGAAGCATGACATCTGACTATACCCATCTTGGTATATATATAAGTACAAATGTTCTCACTGGTCATAAAAAAAAACACCCAGTTGCAGTATTTTGCTTTCTACCCTCCTGAAGTAGTGAATTTCAGAGTCTGACTACTTCCAGGGTGAAAAAGTATTTCCCTGCATTGGTTTTTAATGTAGCTCCCATTTACTTCAGGTGACTTCTTGTCGTGCTATGGGATCGCTTGATCTCGTATCATCATCTCTTGTTCATTGGTGTACCTACAATATCCCTTAAAATTGTCAACAAACCATTTATTTACAGGAGTTCCTTCACCCTCCAACTTATTCCCCTCTTGCCATCATCCTGTGCTCCATTTCCCTCTAGTTTTCAAAAACAGGCAGTGTTTAAATATCACCATCTGTCCATTCCTGATGGATGCCCTCAATCTGCTTCAGACCTGCCACATCATTCTAGAGCTGCAGTTTCTACAAGTCTTGAGGTGCTATCCTAGGTTGCTGATTTCATAGAGAGGAAAAGGCAGACAAATGGTGGTTAGCAGCAGAAGTAGGACAAGTAGGGTGACTAGATGTCCTGATTTTTTAGGGATAGCCCTGATTTTTGGGTCTCTTTCTTATATAGGCTCCTACTATCCCCCACCCCTCTCCTGAATTTTCACACTTGTTGTTTGGTCACCCTAAAGACAAGCCAACAGAGCCCTGTAAAAACTATAAATAACATTATTGGCAGCAAGGATCTTAAAAGGAAAAGGAAAGGTACTAATGAGCCTGGGAGGATCACCTGCTCTTCAGTGACACTGCTGGCCTCCACCTTCTTCACTGGAAAGAAAGTTAAAGGAGCCGATTCTTATGGTTCAGGAAGGTTTCAGGATGAATTTTCAGGAACGTGAAGTAATCAACATGTTCTCAAGCAGTTAGTACTTTCAGTGAATAACAATGCCACCTTCAAGACTAACTGTGCCCTGAACAAGTAATAATCAACAAGTCAGGGACAGAACAGCCACTCTTTTATACAAGATTATGATATGGGGGGTGGGGGAACTCACTTAGCAGGCCAGTGATGAATACTTTTTTAAAAATAAGTTTTGCGGCTCACTGCAGACAGTAAAGAATCCAGAGCCTTTGTTGGTGAAGTGGAATGTCTTGGTGGCCCTTTTATGAAGGAGGAAACTTAAATTCAGCTACAGGTAGGCAAGCAGTCCATTTTGGATCTTGATTCAGCTCTGCTTATGCAGGGACTGCAGAAGCTATTGCAGCTCTAAGTAGGGTGACCAGATGTCCTGATATTATAGGAACACTTCCGATATTCAGGGCTTTGTCTTAAATAGGTGCCTATTACCCCCTCACCCCGTCTTGATTTTTCACATTTGCCATCTCGTCACCCTATCTCTATGGCTGCAGTCATTCCTAAGTATGTCCTCCTAATGAAAAGAAAGAAAATGTCTTTGCTTAGGAAACTCTACTATAGAGCAACCCAGTGAGACACAAAAAAACCCCATTCCTTTAGTCTTTTGGTAAATTAATGACAAACCCTAAAAACTAGGTCTCTAAAAATAAATTGTAATAATCTTTGAATGGAAAATTATTTGGCTTGGTTCCTTATTTTGTGTATTAACTAATTAATCATAGCAACAGTACCTGACTTTTGAGTCTCAGGCATGTAACATGTTGGGCGAGATGGGGAAAATTACAGGAAGAATCGACTTGACTATGATCTTGCTTTCACAAATTTTACACTGGAGTAAAATGCCCATTACTTCAGAGGGGTTACTCCTAATTTAGATGTGTATAAATGAGATCAAAATGAGTTCCAGTATTTTCTGTGTGTTGGGGAACCAAGTAAAATGTTAAAACTAGTCATGATTATGTGAAATCCTCAGCAAAAGTTTAGGTTTAGGACTTAAGATTTAGTTTTTTGAGGTGTTGCATAAAACTAACATGTCCCACCCATGAGTTAATCAAGAAAACTATACATAGGTCTTCCTTAACATACCAAGAGTTAATCCATAGATGATGAAATCATAGAATATGCAGATTTATAGGTGCATGACTCTGTCCTACTCAACTCCTTCTGAACACATCAGTATCTTTAAAGTTTCACAGGAATGGTAGTTTTATAGATAGGACACAACTGCCACCCAATACACCAAGTCCTTCTTCCAAAATGATGATGATGCATTCTAAAATTAGATGGAAATATGATAGTCAGATTTTATAACCAAAATAGAAAACTCAAGTGTAATTAAAAGCATTAGAGGGTAACAAAACAGTACTCCATAATTTTTAAGATGGCATGGCTCCTTGGCATTTATGGTCCAATTTTTTAAATGTGTGTGCTGAGTTGCACCCATATATGTTACATAGGTCTGTACAAAACAAGTAACTGTCCATTGTTGTTCAATGTATATATGAAGCCTTGTAAAAAAATCATTGCTAAACAGAACGTTATTGAGTGAGCAGAGAGATTGAAGTGTTCTACTGTTTTTTGAATGTTATGATTCCTGATATCAGATTTGTGTCCATTTATTCACTTCAGTATCTCTAGTCACTCAGTACCAGACCTAAAAGTGGCAATTCTTCAACAAAATAACAGACTCCAATGAGTCTACAGAACTGGAATTAATTTGCAAACTGGATACTGTTAAATTAGGCTTGAATAAAGACTGGGAGTGGCTGGGTCATTACACAAACTGAAAACTATTTCCCCGTGCTAAATTTTTCCCTACTGTTACTCACACCTTCTTGTCAACTTTTTGAATGAGGCCATCCTGGTTATCACTACAAAAGTTTTTTTTCTCCTGATGATAATAGCTCACCTAAAATGGCTACAAGAGAGTGGTCAAAAGTAGATACATTAGTCCCAGGTTAAGCAGGTCCCTTTTCCCTAGGTAATATAACAGGGACTATTCCAGAACCCTCAAGAACTTGCTAGAACCAATTAAGGCAGGCAGGCTAATTAGGGCACCTGGAACCAATTGGGAAGTTGCTAGAATCAGTTAAGGTTAATCAGGGCACCTGGTTTAAAAAGGACTTCACTTCAGCCAGGGAGGTGTTTGTGTGAGGAGCCAGGAACAAGAGGCACAAGGAGCTGGGTGGGAGTGAGAGGATGTGCTGCTAGAGGACCAAGGAGTACAAGCTTTATCGGACACCAGGAGGAAGGTCCTGTGGTGAGGATAAAGAAGGTGTTGGGAGGAGGCCATGGGGAAGTAGCCCAGGGAGTTGTACCTGTCACGCAGCTGTTACAGGAGGCACTCTAGACAGCTGCAATCCACAGGGCTCTGGGCTGGAACCCAGAGTAGAAGGTGGGCCTGAGTTCCCCCCAAACCTCCCAACTCTTGATCAGACACTGGAGGAGTTGACCTAGTTCTAGACTGTGGGTTCCACCAGAGGGGAAGGTCTCTGGACTGTTCCTCAACCCACACGGTAGATCAGCAGAGACTGCAGGGATTGATCTTCTCTTTTTTCCCCTTGCTGGCCAGTGATGAGGTCATCTGAGTGAACGGCAGATTTAAGCCACTGCACCCCTTCCCACGCCCCAACCCCCTGCCAGCCCTGCGCCAACTGGACAATAAACCAGGCTTTCTATGATGGTCAGAAATGCTGGTTCATACAGCTTTCCGGTTGGTGAAGTGCCGGATAAAACAGCTTTTACTGTGCATAAATCTGGTTTTATTGAACAGGGTGGTAACAAACAACATAGGCCACTCCCTTTTACACAAACCTTAGGTAAGATAACTCTGCCCTGTCCCCAGAAGCAGCTGTCTTGTGTACTTCTCTTTCCTCTAGGCCTCACACAAGTCTCACTGCTTCACAAGCAGTTTTCTCTTTCTGCTTCATCCCTGAGTTTTATATCAACTGATTTTATACAGACCACAGAACAGCCCTCTGATGAGGCAGAAAGGAAATTTTGGTCTTTTACAATCTTTGGTTGAATCTGAACTTGGATATGGAAGTTCTGTAACCCATTAGCAATCCCCTGATTCATCCAGTACTACTTTTAAAAAACACTAGTTATAGATTGACAATCATCATGAATACTGGTAAAGTGAGTTCTGTACCTGGTATAGCATGGTAAGCATTTGTGTGTGTGGAACACTAGCAATCCAGATGTTTGGCAATCATACACTACTTATATGAAACTATTGAGGAAATGACTTGCATCTTTCAGTCTTTTATTCAGAAACTGGTGTTTGAACAAATCCACATATTACAGAAATCATGGTTATCAATGGAAATAAGTTTGTTGCTTAACAGATTATTCAAGCATTTCAGTGAATTACTCTGATTTTTGCAGTCCATGCTCTTTTCTCCCCCTTACTTCTAGACTTCCTTTTTCTTCCGGCGATTAAAGACAAAGGACCCAGATTTTAAGGTGATGTAACTTACACTTTCTTCCAGCATGTAACTCGCATGAGTTTAGACTCTTACTCCCTAAAACTCATCTCTGATTTGGCCAAAATATTCTGAGATTCTCCCAAAGTAATCTAATGTTCAACACTACTATCAGGCTTTCTTCTGTCCAAACAGAGAAAGAAAAGCACGGTGCTGAGAATCAGTGGCAACACTCACACCAGATTCAATTCAAAGACAGCATCTGCAGGAGAAGATGAAAGAGATGGTAAATATTTTGTCCCTTCTATCAAGAATTTAACTTGTTTTGCAAGATATCAATATGTTGTGCCAAGTTATGCTATAACAGTATAGCAAATATAAAATGATTATGAAAGTGAACCCACATTTTGTATACTGTTTATATATAGTAAGTGTCCTAGTTTATTGGCAACTGAAATTCTAGGATGCTCTAAATACATTTCAAAACCCTTTGGTACAATCTTTATCTTTCTACATAAGCATGGTATTGATAACTGTTTCAAAATATAGGCACTAATGTTTCTCAATATTATGAGATCCTTGTTTCATTAGTTAGCCAAACAATAAAAATATCAAATTAAATGATGCAAAAAAATTTAAAATATAAATTTAGGGTTTCATTTCTGCTTCCAAGTTATATGCACAATCTTATTTCAACCGCAGATATATGTCCTTTATCTCCCTTAGTTCCTAGTACACATTTGGGAGTTCTATAATTGACTTCAATGGGAATTTAGCTCTGCTCTGCAGCCAACCTGCCTATTTCAGATACTGACTATGCAACCTCCCCTCCCACTATGAATGGTCATGTAATCAATTACAAATGAAGTATAGCTTTGCTGGGCAATGCAGGGGAAGCTGGGCTGTGGCTCTATCCTCTTCCCACCCAACCTTCTTTGGACAGTCTAACAAAACTATCTGCACTAGACAGCCTAGTCCTTATGAGCCACCTGAACAGGGGAAGAAAAAATCAAGGGAAAGGCTCCTTACAGCCTCCCCTCTTGTACATCGATCCACACAGGGCTTGGCACAAACTAGATCTTAATATGTAGATGCAACTTTAAGTAAGAGAAGAAACGTTGCTATCCCCAATAACCTCAAAACCTCATCAAGGGGAAATCAATTCCTCATTATAGGTTCTGTGGAATCACTAGTAGTAAGTTGTTAAGCTGACAAACTGTAAAGATAAACTTCATTCCTTATGGGGTTCTCTATATCTCTTTTCTAGTATGTTCGTGCTGCTGCAACATAGGAAGAACAAAGTTAACCAATAAAATTTATTCTTAGAATTATGAAGGCTTTGCCAATTCCCTCCCCCCGCCCCCAGACTAGGGAAACTACAATTAACTGTGATTCATATTGGCTTGTTTCTCCATAAGAATTAGAGGAGGACTTATCTTTTTCCATTCAGCAAAACACCAATAGGAAAAGAAATATTTTTAAAGCTTCCAAGAAGGTATTACAAATAATATAATAACCACATTCCCCAAAGTACAAACTATGGCCCTGATCCTGCAATTTGTTACATCAGTGGGTTCTGCGCTAAAGAAGCGGTCTGCCCATACACAATAAATTTCAGGATCCAGACTTATAAAGATACCTGGCAGTGTTCTTTATGGAGATATTCCAATTTCTCAGGTAAAATAATACATTAAAATACATTGGCCATTTTTTGTTCATTTTAACCGTTGTTTGAAGAAGCCACTCTTACTATGTTAAGAGACAGACAGTTCATACTAGATTTATGTACAATTATGTATGGGAAAAGGAGAACTGCACCTTTTGTTCTTTTTACCTTGTATTAGATATAGGTTTGAATACCTTTCATCTCCTGACTCAGGAGTTGTCCTTAGAGATTGAGTGGAATACATCTGTTAACATTATTTTAAACCTCAGGTCTAATTTTCCACTATCTTGTATGTGAAATGGGTCTAAAATGTCATTAAATAAGAATTCTCCATTCACACTAATGGTAGTGTTTTATGCCCACTTTGCACAGGTGCAAGTAACTACATAAACTGCAATGCATAAAAGAATCAAACCCCTTATATTTTCATTCTTTACAATTCTTGCATGAAATTTCTGGAGTTGCTGGGATGCTTGAAATGCATAATGAAAGTAACATATAAAAGGAGACATGAAGATTCAGCACCTGTTAGGAACATGTGAGGATGTTGTTGGTATTGATTTACTTCTAGGCACTTTTAGCAATGTTTTAGACCCACGCTTGTAAGGATCTGGGGACTAGAACCTCTATCTGCAGAGCTTGGGGCAACTGATATTCTCACTGGGGGGCTACGCAGAGGCACAACCAGGAACACTGTGGAGAGTATGTGCTACAAGAAGTACTGCCCAAGAGACCCAGAGTGACAGTATCCTGCAACCCTCTGATTGGCCAAGTGCCTTTGCTTAGCGCAGGAAGTTGTCTGGCTAACCACACAGATTTCAGCCTATTGCAACACCAGATTTCACCTTGTCACCTGATCTCTGATTCCAACTTGACTCTGAGCCTGATCCTTGCCTTTTGAGTCTAACCTGGTATGGTCTCCAGTCCCTGACCTGACTCTTGTTTAAGGTTACCATGTGTCAGGTTTCCAGAAAGAGGACACTACTGGGTGGAGGACTGGGAGCTGGAGTGGGTATTTGGGAGGTTCTGAAGGGGTGTGAGTGTTCTTAGATGGGTACCTGTGTACCTTTGGGGAGTGCTGAAGGGGGTACCTGTGACCTCACTTATGAGGTGAGGGGCAGTGTCGCTCCCTGTCATGATGGGAAAGTGGCTGAAGGAAACCCAGGACACAGCAATAGCTGTCAGCCAGTGCCTCCCTGTGGGACCCCCTCCCAGTTACAGGGGAGGGACCAATTGGGAAGTGGACAACTCAGGGCTCTTTCTGAGCTACAGCATCTGCTCTGCATAAATCCAGTACATTTCCTGTTGTTTGAAAAATCCACCAGGATAGAGGATGAAGACTCTCTCGCAATGTCCCAGAAAACCAGGATGTAGAGTAACAATAGTCTTGTTTACAAAACCTGGCTTTGCTATTCCTCCAACTCCTGTCTGGTGACTCCTGTCCCTGGTGGGCAGACAGCAGTCCAGCTATCATTGCTAGGCCTGACTGCCTGCACCCCAGTCCCTTACAACACTGCTGCAATCTAAAACTGAAAACAGCTTATTCAAGTTATTTTGATTTTAAAAAAAACCCCTTCAAAACGGCTGTAGCATGGACCTAAATGTGGTTCTGAGACTGTTCAAGAGCTCTTGTAAAAAAATTAAAAAACATTCTTTAACTAAATTATTATAAAAATAAATTGTTTATATAGAAGTATGTCAAATAACTTACTCCCATAGCCTCATTAGTCAATGGTCAGAACTTTCAGAGTTGTACACTGGATAGTAGATCTCAAAGTCCAAAAGTGTCTTAAATTTTGACTGCTAGAATACAAAGAGCCAGATTCCCTGGTGTACCAAAGCAGCACTCAACACATCTGGAAACAGGAAGGAAACGTGTGGCCTTCCACCAGTCTTCTCTGACCTCTTAATGAAAGTTGGTGTAGGAAGGCATCCCATGGATGGTAGGGTGATCTGGAGGAATGATCACAAAGTAGAGACTAAGAAGATCTTAATCCTGGGTAAGTTCCTTCACCTTTTAGTCTTTTTCCCCATCTGTAAAATGCAGATAATGGTACATACCCACCTACCTTAGAGTCGCAGTAGATGTTATGGGGATTAAGTAGTTAAGAAACATAAGAATGGTCATACTGGGTCACACTAATGGTCCATCTAGTTCAGTATCCTGTCTTCTGATAGTGGCCAACGCCACATGCTTCATCCCATGTTGCTCATTCCCAGATTCTGACAAACAGAGGCTAGGGACACTTCAGAGCATGGCTTTGCATCCTGCCCGTCCTGGCTAACAGCCATTGATGGATCTATCATCCATGAATTTATCTAGTTCTAGGCTAATGGGGGCTGTGTGAAGCAATAGCCAGCATATTCCTTGGCCTGCACAGCTTCCTGCAGCCCCCATTAGCCCGGAATGGCAAACCATGGCCAGTGGAAGCTGCGATCGGCCAAACCTGCAGACGCTGCAAGTAAACAAACTGTCCCGGCCTGCCAGCGGATTTCCCAGTTGGGCCCCATGCCAAAGGCTGTCAATCCCTGGTCTAGATGGTCACTGGCCTGATCCCACATAGCAATTTGTATGATTTCTCCTTCACAATTTAAAATTAGCAATAGCAGTTCAGAAGAAAAAGAGGCACATGCTGCCAAATTCAAGCACAGGGAAGCAAACCATGACATTTATTGTGCAATCTGCCACACTGAGACCTAAAAGAGGCACATTCAGTCATTGGTGTATTTACTTATCTTAATGAGTTCAAAGCAGGGCTGGCCTTATTACCCCTGGGTCCACAGGCTGGAAGACCCACAGGGAAAAATTAGCCAAGCTCCTCCTCCCTTGAACACCATGTCCCTGCTCCTCCCAGTGCTTGGCCACCAAACAGCTGTAGCAAGCACCAGGAGAGAGAGAGAGGAGCAGGAAGGTGGCATGCTCAGGGGAGGAGGTGGGGCTGGGGACATAAGTGGGTTGAGTACCCACCAACATCAGTAGATGTCAGCGCCTATGTTGGAGGCCACTAAGCAGCCGGATAAAACAAGTCCAGAAGGGCCTGCGAAGTGCCCGTGCCCAGGGCAAGGTTTGGGAATCCACGCCAGGGCTGCTAGAGACACGCAGAGTCCCCACATTTCGTCCTGGTGCAAAGCTCCCTAACGCTGTCCCGGGGCTTCCCGGGAGGCTCTGCCGGGGCCAGGTCACCCCACCCGACTCCCGCCTGCTCCCACGGGCTTGCACCTCGGCGCGCGGTGGAGAAAACCAGGAGCGCGTGACCCAGCCCCAACAGCAAATAACGGGACGTTGAGCGGACTCTCGGGACGGTTGGGGTGTGGGAAAAAGCCTCGCGCAACCCTCCCGCCGCTCTAGCTCAGGACAAAAAGAACAGCTGGAGCGGCCCCACGTCATTACTTGCGTGGGCGGGAGCAACCAATCAACGGGCTACGGGCCCGATTCCCCCTCTGCCCCCCAGCCCTGGAAGAACTGCGGGAACGCGACTGCCTCTCTTTGAGTACAGCTCCCACCTGGGGTGGGCCGGGGTTGTTCCTCGTCGGCCTCCGTCCACTGTAACCTCCGCACGCTCCTCTTTCAATCTCATCTCCTTGTGCATGGAGCGGCGGGTCGTGCCACTCCGGACCGCCAGCCATGGAGAGCCCCGCCCAGCTCACGTGACCGTTATTCTCCACCCATAGCACCTAAGCGACAGTCCCCTCCCCCCCCCCCCGCGCCCTGGCCCCCCCCCCCGGATCCCCCCAGTCCCACGCAGGCAAAATGGTGCTGGTATCATTTCATGGCCCCGCCCACCACGCTCTCCCCTCCCCACCCCGCCCCAGAGCGTGATCACTCACGTGCCGCGGCGGCTTCTTCCCGTTGCGAGTCCCGCCTTCAGCCCGCCGCCGCCGCCTCGCCTGGGCGCCCCGGGACTCTCGTGTGGCCGGTGTCAGCGCGCGGCGCAGGCCGCGCCGCCCTGCGGACGGGTACGGTGACTTGTCGGGCAGGGGCTGAGGGCTCGGGAGCGGCCTGCTCGGCTGCCGGTCCCGGCCGTTGTGTGGCTGTTGGGGGCCCCTCCCTTCTTCTCCCGTCTCCGTGCCCGGGGCTGGGCGGGGCCCGGGCCCCGTGGTCTGTGCCATGCTCGGCCTCTGCCAGCCTCCTCTGCCAGCCGGGACCCCGCGCCCCCTAGCTTAGCCCAGCCCAGCCTATTGCCCCCATGTCTTCAGCCTGGCTGTGCCGCCTGCTCCGGAACAGGCCCTGCCACGCTGACCCCCGCCCGAGGTCCAGCAGTGATGGGTCCACCTGCCGCCCCGTACACCATGCACCGGCTGTGTCAGCTGCCCAGCCCACCTCCTCCTGCCAGTGCCAAACTCTCACCTCTCCCCCCCCCCCTCGCCCCGCTGCCCCCCCCCCCTCCTCCTGCCAGTGCCAAACTCTCACCTCTCCCCCCCTCCCAGCTGCCCAACCCACCTCCTCCTGCCAGTGCCAAACTCCTACCTCTTCCTCCCAGCTGCCCAACCCACCTCCTCCTGCCAGTGCCAAACTCTCACGTCTCCCCCCCCCCCTTCCTCCCAGCTGCCTAACACACCGAGCTGCCGGATTAACTTTTTGTGGGCCCCCCTGGGAATGAAGAGGCCAGGGGCAAGGGTGGATTTGATTTAAGTCATGATTTAAATCACTAGTCAGGAAGAATCGATATAATCATGGTTTTCTACATACAAGTGTGTTCTCATTGGTTGTTATAAGCTTAATACATATTGTTCACAACTCGGATAGATGTAGGTTTCATTTTGAGAAGGTACGCACTATACATTTTTAAACAGGAGATAGTGGGGACAGAGAAGAGAGGCAGGGCTGGGGCCCCTTTGGAGCGTGGGCCCGGTGCCATGGTGCTAGGAAATTCACTATTGCTTCTCCCCTCCACACACACCTTCCAGCTACTGAACTAGGGTTGCCATTTCTGGTTAAATGAATTCCTGGAGATTTCATCATGCGACATAATTAAGCATTAATTAAAGATTAATATTTAATTCCTGGAGACTTGGCAACCCTGCCTGCCCTTCCCAGTGCCAAACTCCTACTCAGCCCCAGGATCCTTCCAGCTTCCAAACCTGCTTCCAGACCCACTTCTCCCTCAAGTGTTGAACACCTACTTCTCCTGCTCCTTGGAGCCACCAAAACCATCTGCCCTTCCCAATACTGAACATCTATTCCCTCAGGCTCTTTCTAGCTGCCCCCCATCCTGCTGCTGAACATCTCCCCCACCCTGGCTTCTTTCAGTCACCAAACACATCTGCACCTCCTAGTGCTGAACACCTACCTACCCACTCAAGTTCTTTCCATCTGCCAAATCCATTTGTACCTATCATTGCTGAACCACTACCTACCCAAGTTCTAGCCACCTGCCGTATTTACCCACATATACCAGTGACCAGTGCTCATCTCAGTGATACCATCTTTTCCTCAGGAAAAGCTAATCCTTTCATTAACAATATAGGACACAGTCAAACCTAATGTGCTTTCTTCTGATGTGATACGTCACTTTAGCAGGCATGTGTATGTTCATGCTATTAATGAAAGTAATAAACTTTCCATAACAGACTCCATGGAGAACTAACATATGGCAAAATGCACATTGTGTTACTAGTGTTCCAGTGACTGCTAGAATTTCATAGATCTTCACACAACAGCCGTGGACAGTAGCAAAATGGTTAACTTTATTGCTCAGAGTTTGATTTTTTTATTTTTATTTTTTTTTAATATTACATTGATGCCCAGAGGTCCCAACTGGACCCACAACGTTCAGGGGTACAAACAGCCAGTGAAAGACAGTCTTTGCTCCAAAGAGTTTGTAAGCTAGATGGGACAAGGGGTATGGAACACAACAGAGGGAGGGGAGTTTAGGAGGAAAATGAGTTTGACAGTAATAGGGATACAAGATTGTACATATTCTTAGCAATGTGTAGAAATTGGAAGTTTCACATTTTTTAATTGCTGTAAAAAGACACTAGATTAATGGTCCCCAAATGTTTTGTCATGGCCCCTCTTACCTGTAATGCAGTGGTTCCCAAACTTTAACAACCTGTGAACCCCTTTCACTAAAATGTAAGTCTCATGAACCCCCTCCTAAAAATGAATATTTCCAGGGATTTTCTCCTTTACCTGAGTATAAATTATGAAAGCAGCGATCTTGGAAAGATAAAATTTGTTTTTATGACATGCTTATTGCACTCTATTATTAATTATTATTTATCATTACAGTATCTTTATTACATTATGAAAATGGCAACATTCTTCTAAGATCTCACTTTTGTAGCTTGTATACTTTGAATAAGCCTGTTGTAAGACAAGTCTCCTATGTTTCATCAAGGAGTATCAAATGTGAAACAGCATGTTTTTAAGAAGCCAACTCAGAGTTCCTCCTACACAAACATTCAGGTCTTGAGCAGTCCAGGCAAACAATGCATGTTACAACTAAGCTTAAACGTGTTCATCATCATAAATTTTAAAAACTATATTATTAGCTGCCTATTTAATTTTAAAAACCGCAAAAAATATCCACCTCCTTTTCCATTTCTGATAAGGAGTCTTGAAGTTTAAATCTCCTCAGTGTGATAGATGTGCTTGCTTTGATCTGCTTAGCTCTTGGAAGTCACCAAGGCTCTGGGCTGCTGGCCCCATGCTGCCCAGGATCCCTAGGGACAGCTCTGTTTGCCATTAGGGAATTTTTTCCCAGGAACTCCCTGTAACAGTTTGCAAACCCCCAGAGGTTCACAAACCCCAGTTTGGAACCACTGCTGTAATGGAATCTCTTTGTGTTCCTGCCCCTTATCCCTCCCTGCTCAGGGGCTGGGGCTGTTGCAGGGAATTGGGCTGTGGTTGAGGCTAGAGCTACAGCTGGGGCCGTGTCCAGAGTTAAGGCTGGGAGTGGAGCTGTGTCAGGGCTGGGGCTGAGTGGCACTCCCTCCCCATCCCCCATGGGGGCTAGCCCAGGCCCTGTCATGCCCCTCCAAATGTTCCTCCGTGCCTTTCTAGGGGGAATGTCCCACAGTTTGGGGACCACTGCTGTAGATTTTAAAGTATTTGTTTTTTGCAAATATAATTAATATAAAAAAGGATTTATCCAGTGTAGGCGGTTAGTTGACTATATATAGGTTTTTAAAAATAGCCAAGTCACTTTTATATAATTGTGTACTTCACTTTATGTGAATTATTATTTCTTATTTAAAGGTCATTTGGTCTACATGTTGCTGAATGGACAGTTCCCAAGAGCAGTGAGTCTGCCCTGAGAGCCAACAATCCATGAACTATGCAAATACAATGCTACTGAGCAACAGGTAAAGGTATCCAAAACATGAATTCACAAACTAACTACTAAGCAATGCAATAACTGGAAGAAAAGGTTGGGACATAATTGTGCTAGGGTTACTAGTTAAAAGAAGTATTGACCCAGATGTGGTGAGTTTTTTTGTTTTTGTGAAAGAGAGGGAGATTTTGTTTTACAGTGACTGGGAGGACAATAAAAAATGAAGGGTGTTGGTGTATCGGTGGACTTTTAGATTTTGTTGAGGATAGAATAAAAATGTTTATCCTAGAGTAGACAGGGCAAGTTGTATTTTAACACATTAGGTGGTTGAGGTAAATATTAGGAAACAGGATTGGGTTCACCTTGACCAGATAACACAGAGATGGTCATCCTGAGCCTGAGAAGGAGCTAGAATGTACCAATGTACTAAAGAACAACAGTAATAAGTCAGCAGCCCCCGATCAGCTCCCCCACTCCGCTCCCAATGCCTGCCATCCACTGGCAGCCCCGCCAATCAGTGCCTTCCCTTCCCTCCCCTCCCTGCACCTCCTAATCAACTGTTTTGTGGCAGTCAGGACGTTCTGGAGGGGAGGAGGAAGAGCTAGGGCATGGCAGGCTTAGGGGAGAGGGAGGGAAAGGGTGGAGTGGGGGCAGCGCCTGCAGCAGAGCCAGGTGTTGAGCAGTGAGCACCCCCTAGAACATTGGAAGGTTGGCGCCTGTAGCTCCACCCCGGAGTCCGTGCCTATACAAGGAGCCACATTTAACTTCTGAAGAGCCACAGATCGACCACCCCTGACATAACACATGTTAAAATACAACTTGTCCTATCTATCCTTGAGTGTTAAAACATATTTAATATCAACTCTCACCTTAATGGGAGGAGAGAGTCAACCAGTACAGAGGTTTGAAAAGAGGGATGTGATAGAAGATGTATGTTCTGAACAGTTTGACACTACAAATAATAACCCACACACTTCTGAATAGTTCTTGTGTTACATTTAGGATTTTAAATAGTTAAGATTGTCATAATATTGAATGTTAAAATAGTTTTTAGGATGTGTGAAACAGCTGTCTTTTTATGCCAGAACACAGTATATGAAATTACACAAATGCTGTCTGTGTTTGAAGTATTTAGTATGAATCTGTTATACGCACTTTTTTATTTCAATATGTTACGTTTAGATGTTCCTGGAATTTATGTAATTAACATTAGATGATGCTAATCTGTGGTAGGAATTTGTATGGAAGTATCCCCTCTGTGATCCATGTGTAATGATAATTAACAGATTTCCTCTTTGCCATCTTTTATCTAAGGTGTACATATTAAGTTCCATTAATCTTTCTTCATAGGTCATGCCCTCCATTCTTTTTGTCATCTATATATTCCTTGTAATTTATTATTGTTGGTAGGGGTTTTTTATAGTGAGCAGAACAAAACCCTGCATAGTACTCCCAACTGTGGTATTAACAAGGCTGGTGTAAAGAGGAGTTATCACTTTTCTAGCCTTAAAAAAATTGTTTCTCCCCCACCCCATATATACATACTAGTATATATAGTATTCACTTTTCTTGCAATAGCATCACTCCTCAAGCCCATATCTAGGAAATACACTGTGGGGAGTAATCCTGCCTTGACATGGGGATGAACTAGATGACCTCATATCTTTTCAGACTCTAATTTCTGTGATTTGTTGTATGCTGTCACTCCAGACCCTTCATTTTACTCTCTCAAAGCAACAAGATTCAATTTTTTTTCTTTTGTGCAGTATTCTGATGGGTTAGTGACTCATGTGGCACTCGTATGACCTATTTCCCCCCGTACAACAAAAATGGTTTGAAGGACTAGTAAACTGATTTTGAAAGATTCAGGAAATTAAGTAGATAAATTGGTCACTGATATGGGAGGTTGGTCGAAGGCCAGAAACTGACTGTGTATATGTAAACCCCAAAGAAGGGGCTAAAATAGTACAAAGGAGCGTAACTAAAAATAATTATCTTGCCTGGTGTGAAGATTGGATGAAAATTATTATTGTGCTGCAGTGACGTATTTTCTCTTGAATGCTCTGTTTTAACCTGTGTGTGTTTCATACTTTCTCTGTAAAGTTTCTGGAGTACATCTATTCTGTCTGACTAAGGCTATGGCTACACTACCGGCCGGATCAGTGGGTAGCCATCGATTTATCGTGTCTCATCTAGACGTGATAAATCGATCCCCGAATCAATGCCTGTACTCCACCTTGGCAGGAAGAGTAAGCAGAGTTGGCAGGGGAGCTGCTGCGGTCGACTCACTGCCGTGGGGACGGCCAGGTAAGTCGACCTAAGATACTGCAATTTCAGCTGTGCTATTCGCGTACCTGAAGTTGCGTATCTTAGGTTGACTTTTCTAATCTGGTATTATAGAAGAGGCCTACAAAATTGGTTCCAAGTAGGCAACAAGAAGTTAGGACAAAGGCAGTTACACAGTAGGACAATTAAAAGCTGACACAGTCAGGGATGGATTTACACAGAGTCTTAAAAGGTGGGAATGAAACTTACTGTCGAGAGCAAGAGGAAGCCAGTTGCAGGAACTGAAGACAAGAGTGTTGTTTTAAAGCAGCGGAAGGGGAAGATTTATTTTAGCAGCAGTATTTTATACAGGATGGGCTTGAGCAAGAGGAGATGCTGGCAGGCCAAAGATGAGGAGACCGTTAGTACTTGAAATGACAGATGACATGTGTGATCAAGGATTTGGAATGGAGAAAAAGTTTAAGGAAAAAATAGACAGGATTTGGTGACCACAGGAATGCAGTTTGGGGAAAGGAGAGAGAAGTCTAAATGTGAAATTGAGGTTGCAAATCTGAATGACATGAAAGATGGTGAAATAATTTTGGATGAAGGAGGGAGAAGAGATGGTTTAGGAGAAACATATGGAATTCACTTTTTGGTTATTTTTGGTTGATGAGGAGTGGGGGAGATGTCCAAGGTTGGATATTCAAACGATAGCAAAAGGTTTTAAATTGAAAAGAGGAAAGGAAAGATTAGGGATCTAGTAATCATTTGTAGAGATGGTAGTTGAAGGCCTGAGAGTGAGTGAGGCTAAAGACCTTTAGGATCTATATACCTGTCATTGAAGTATTTTACCGTGCTTGGAAGCCTGCCTCTGCTGTTTAGGATTCTGCCGTTCTCCCAAGCACCATTCCAGTCCATTTAACTATATCTCCACAGAAAACTGCAAAGTGAAATTTAGCAGACTCTTCAGTATTCCGCCTCTGACATAAACAGAAGAATAGAATATACTGTTTGTTTCTTTGGACTGAAGACTCCCGAATGCCTTTTATTTAAAAAAAATCACTAAATTTTAATTTGGCTTGCTGCATAAACCCAATCCAAGCAACTGATGTAGTGCAGGAGAAACATTAGGAAGAACAACAGAAGTTGGGAGCTGAGTACAAGCTGCAACAGAAAATTAGGAAGCAATGCTGTTTAAAAAGAACTGCAGTTGTTTACATACGTTTCCTTTGTTCATAAACTGTGTATTTTGATTCTTTACATTGTCTTGGTTCTGCATTTTTGCTTCCTTTCTCAACTCTCTCTTGTCCTGCAAAGTTGGAGCTTATCTACCTGGGATGGGAAGTTATTCCTAAGGGCTTGGCTACACTTGTGCATTATAGTGCAATAAAGCCACCAAGAGCGCTCTACCTTACTACCCGCCCACACTGGCAAGGCACATAGAGTGCTCTGACTCCACGGCTGGAGTGCTCCTGGTACTCGACCTCCCTGAGAGGAATAACATTTGTTGCGTGCTTGCTGAAGCACCAAGGCACCAGTGTGGACACCTGATGCTCTGTGATTAGCCTCCGGAAGTGTCCCACAATGCCTCTTCTAGCCACTCTGGTCATCAGTTTTGAACTCTGGTGCCCTGTCCTCCCGTGACCAACCATCAGATCCACCCTTTAAATTCCCTGGGAAGTTTGAAAATCCCCTTCCTGTTTGCTCAGCCAGGCATGGAGTGCTCTTAGCGCATCCTTCCAGGTGACCATGCCTCCACCCACCAGGTGATCCCCAGTATGGAGTACGCTGGCTCCTCTAGTAGCTGTGCTGTCTGGCTGTGCAAATTCTGCCTCTAGGTGTTGAACCTTCGAGGCCCATGCCTGAATAAAGCTTTCACTCTTCCCTTCACAAATATTATGGAGGGTGCAGCACGCAGATATAACTGCGGGGATGCTGTCTTCAGCCAAGTCCAGCTCCCCATACAGAGAGTGCCAGTGACCCTTCAAACGGCCAAAAGCACACTCCGCAGTCATTCAACACTGGTTCTGCCTGTAGCCGAACCGTTCCTGGCTGCTGTCCAGGCTCCCTGTGTAGGGTTTCATGATCCATGGTATTAAAGGATAAGCGGGGTTTACCAAGGATCACAATGGGCATTTTGACTTCCCCTACGCTGATACTCTGGTCTGGCAGAAAAGTCCTGGCTTGCAGCTTCTTGAACAGGCCAGTGTTCTGAAAGATGGGTGCGTTATGCACCGTTCCGGGCCACCCTGCGTTAATGTCAGTGAAACGCCCACGGTGATCCACAAGCGCCTGGAGAACTATGGAGAAATACCTCTTTTGGTTAATGTATTTGGAGGCTAGGTGATCTGGTGCCAGAATAGGAATATGCGTCCTATCTATTGCCCCTTTGCAGTTAGGGAAACCCATTTGTTCAAAGCCAGCCACAATGTCATGCACGTTACACAGAGTCATGGTTCTTCTGAATAGGATGCGATTAATGGCCCTGCAGCCTTGCATCAAAAATTCCAACGGTCGACTTTCCCACTCCAAACTGGTTAGTGACTGATCGGTAGCTGTCTGGAGTTGCCAGCTTCCAGATTGCAATAGCCACCTGCTTCTACACCGACAGAGCAGCTCTCAATCTCGTGTCCTTGTGCCTGGGGGCGAGTTCAGCGCACAGTCCTATGAAAGTGGCTTTTCTCATCTGAAAGTTCTGCAGCCACTGCTCGTCATCCCAGACCTGCATGACGATGTGATCCCACCATTCAGTGCTTGTTTCCCGAGCTCTAAAGCGGTATTCCACGGTGAAGAGCATGTCCATAAATAAGACAAACAGTTTTGTTTCGTGTGCATTACACGACTCAATATCATTGCTGGACTCCTCAGTGTCACTTTGGATCTTAAGGAGATCTTAACTCGACTGCCAAACGAGACGTGCTTGCAAGACTCGTCAGCATGCTCCTCAGCAGTTCGGGCTCCATTCCTGCAGACCGAAAGGGAAGACAGAGTACGTTGCACAGGAACCGTTGAAAGATGGTGCCAAATGTGGACGGAAACACAGAGATTGCTGGGATGCGAAGCGATGTGTCACAGGGTGTTGGGACAGGATCCAGAATGCCCCATTCTCCACGCCCTTACCCACAAGCCACAGAACCAGAATGGGAAGAGGTACTCTGTGGATAGCTGCCCATAATGCACCACTCCGAATGCCGCTTCAGGTGCTGCGAATGTGGCCATGCCAGTGTGCTTGCAGCTGTCAGTGTGGACAGACTGGAGCGCTTTCCATGGTGCACTCTCCGAAGGCTGGTTTAACCCAAAGTGCTCTACATCTGCAAGTGTGGCCAATCCCTAAGTACCTCTGGATGCTCTTATTCCAGAATAAGAGTGCCTTATTCCAAATTGGTTTAATCCACTTCAAAATAAGGCACTCTTATTCAGGAATAAGTCTCCCCTGAAGGAGTTAATTCAGGAATATCTATTCTGCTTTAAATTCACACTCTACCTTAATCCAAATTAACTTCCCAGTGTGGACAAGCTTAGACATGGTGCCCTTTAATTGGAAATAAACTGTGTCCTGGGTTTATTCCTGGACTGCTAACTGCATATCATCTATCTCTGCTGATTTACATATGATTAGTGTAATTCATTCACTAGCTGCTTATCAATCCGTCACACCACCATGACCAAATTTTCATTAGCCTTTAACTCCATATGATTCTCAGTCTTTTAAAAGTGAAGCAGAATAGTTACTACAGCTGTTTCATAGTCCTAATACTTGATTAATCCTACTCTATAATAGTGGTCCCATCTACTCCCTTTTTTCTTAATGAAGATTAATTATGAAATCTCTTGTTTAACTCCTTTGGAATTCTTTTCTTTCTCTAATAATGTCTAGGCTAACACGTTTTTAAGAAGTTTATCTATTCTATGGCCCTCATTCCTGTAGTATCTCAGTGCTGTCTCAAACTTTTAATATATTTACCTCAATAGCCTGCTGAGGTAGGGAATGCTATTATCCCCATTTTATAGATGGGGAGTTAAAGTACACAGGGATTGTGTTGTTCAAGATCATATAAGGGTGTCTGGTGGAGCAGGGACATGAACCCAAGTCCTAGCCTAGTGCCTAACCATTAAACCATCCTTCCTGTTCTGTTGCCTCTCCTTTTCCCATTTTTTCCCATTCCTTATGTTTGTATATTTACACTCTAGGGAATTAGAAAGTATCATTCACATTGTAATATTGCTTTTCAGAGATACCCATGGCTTGGATCTTTTCCCTTGGTTTAGAGCAGTGGTCCCCAAAATGTTTCTGTTGCGCATCACCTTATCCAGTCTGCACCACCCTGGGAGTTGCAGCCAGGGCTGGGAATGGGTCCGGGAGTGTGACCAGAGCCAGGAATGTGAGCCAGGAGCCATAACTGGGGGCTGGAATTGAGGCTGGAGCTGTGGGTGGGGCCATGGACAGGAGCGGAGTCACAGCTGGGGCCTCGAGGTGGGACTGAGCAGAGTGGGGCTGGGTGGTGTTCCCTCCCCATCCCTATAGGGGCTGACTCAAGCCTCGCCGCAGTTCCTCCATGCCCCACAGCTTGGGGACCACTGGTTTAGAGACTGGGTGGAAGATTGGCATATTTTGTACATCGGGGTTCTCAACCTTTTTCTTAGTCTTCTCACCTCCCCCAACAGGCTCTAAAAACTCTACGGCCCACCATTGCCACAAGAACTGCTTTTCTGCATATAAAAGCCAGTGCCAGCGTTAAGGAGTATCAAGCAGGGCAGTTGCCCAGGGCTCCATGCCAGAGGGGTCCCTGCAGAGGTAAGTTGCTCAGGCTTTGGCTTGAGCCCTGGGCTTCAGCCCAACATAGCAGGGCTTCGGCTTTCTGGCCTAGGCCCCAGCAAGTCTTACATGGACATTGCTTGGCATCCCCCTGAAACCTGCTCACAGCCCCTCAAGGGGCTCCTGTCCCCAAGCTGAGAACCGCTGTTGTACATGACACATTTTCTCTGGGGAGTTGTCTTTCCCATTAGTGATCACTTTTGTTAAATCATCCTGTTTCATGGGGTTGATAGCATCCTTGAATGATTGCCTGACAGCCCTGTTTTTGGTTGTTTTTTGATGGTCCAAATGAATAAATCTGTCAGCAGCCATTCAGACTGCTTCGGTAAAAAGTTGTGATGTTATACATGCATGACAAACTGAAAACTTATGCAGATTAAACTGACATTTTATAAATATTGATGAGTAGTAAGAAAAGTTGATTTTAAGAAGTTAACTTTTACTCAACCGATCTGTTCTTATTGTATATTCTGAATCACACAGTTTCTTTTGTTGATAATACTTACTGCTTTTTACTCCTGTTAGCTTTCCAGAGTTAATACTGTAAAGGGTGAATGGCTAGATTGTTTCTAACTTACACATTAACAGAATTGTTAATTAAATTCCACTTGCAGAATCTTTGTTGGGGATTAGCCAGAAAGAACATGAGTTAACATTCAGATCATGGACTCAGTTTGCAGAGCTGGCAGTTAAAAAAAGAAAAAAAAAAAAAAAAAAGTGTCGAAAAAAGTGTCTTTGTACTTAAATTGAAGTGGGTATAATTGCGGTGAGGGGGAGGTACCCTAATATACCATTTAAAAATATTTTTTCGAAGTATACCACATTTTAAGGGGTTATTGCCTAATAATCAACCAGTCACGCTCTAGTGCAGTAGTTCTCAAACTTTTGTACTGGTGACTCTTTTCACAAGCAAGCCTCTGAGTGTGGACCGCCCCTCCCTCCTTTTAAATTAAAAACACTTCTTAATATAATTAACGCCGTTATAAATGCTGCAGGTAAATCAGAGTTTGTGGTGGAGGCCGACAACTCGTGACCCCCCCATGTAACCTTGTGACCCCCTGAGGGGTCCCAACCCCCCAGTTTGAGAACCCCTGTTCTAGTGCTTGCGGCCCCCAGTTAATCAATCAGGCTTCTATGCATCTGGCCCCCATCATTCTGATTAGTTTGTCTCCAGCCTCCATCAGTCATACACAGGCTCTCCATTATAATATAAATAATGTCTACAGTTAAAACGATATCCATCATTTGCCCCAGATTTCTTATGGTTTGTCTCCTTTTCCAAGTCTGATGTATCTCTTTTAAAAGATATAGGTCAACAATGAAAAGTAGGACTAATAAGGAAACTTTTCGCCCAGAGCCCAGATTCAAGGGTTTTTATTCAAGTCCACAGACATATATTATGAATTGATAGTGTTATGTACTTTAATAGGAAGGCAAATCTGCGATTCAGCAATTTTGGTGTGACTACAACATCTGCAAGTGCATCGATAACATCGGTGAGTCCTGGACTGAAGTCACTCAGGCATGTGTGAATGATGTGTGGGGGAAGTTGTGGCCTGAATGTGTCAATGACTTAAAAGGGTTTAAAGATGTTGTCCCTGCTATGAAGAAAGATATGCTCGACTTGGTCAAGAAAAAAGGTTTTGATGAGGTGGAAGAAGCTGATGTTACACATCTTCTGCAATCACAAAGAAAAGAGCTAACCAATGAAGATCTGATGCGATTTGGGGTGATGAGAGCAATGGAAGAAGACGGCCAAGAAGTAAAAGAACCACCATCCCATGGGAATTTGACTGCCAAATGTCTTTCTGAAGCTTTCTAAATGACTGAAGCTAGATTGCAAATCCTTAGTGATGACAATCCAAACAGGGAATACATTTTTAAAGTGATTAGGAGAGTTGGTTATGTAATGAATTGCAATAAAGAAATTTACCAAGAAAATAAAAAAAAAAGCAAAACAACAATCTCTAGATGTGTTTTTTCCAGTTGGGAAAGTTCAGCAAGAGGAGCAGCTGGACTATCCCCTGTCTGACTCCACCTCGTCAACCAAGCGTCACAGTCCTTATTACTGAGTACAGTATGACATTGTTTAAAATTGTTTATATGCATATACTGTATTACCTGATGAAAATTTTTTCCCTGGAACGTAACCCACCCTATTTACATTAATTCTTATGGGGAAATTAGATTTGCATAAAATCGTTTTGCTTAAAGTCTCATTTTTCATAACTGCATAACATAACTACAACCTTAAATGAGGACTTACTGTACAGCTTGTGCTGAAGCTCATGCTGTGGCAGGTTCACTGCTACTGGTACTTGCTCTATCTCTGTTAAAGCTAGTTGCCATATGTCTGCACATGCTGTAATCACACATCTGGTTGCAATTCAGAGATACCCTAAGTCTTTTGAAAGCTTTAAATGGTTGTGTTTCTGATGGTCCATTGAAAATAATGTCTGTCTGTCTTTCTATTGTGGCCATCTGTCTGTGTGCTGTCTCTAGTAGCCTGCACCCCTCAGTGGTGAAACCATATTGGGAGAAGGACTGAGCCTTTGTCATCCAAGTTCATTTACGTCCGTCCCGCCCCAAAAGTGTCCAACAGTTTTTCCAGTTGATAAATTACCTTTGCTTCTACTTAATAAAAAATAGAGCCCTTGAAATTTGGACTATCCAATGAAAAAACCTGATTTTTAAAGACACCCGTTGTCCATTTTGCAGATAAATAATAAATCCTTAAACTTTAATCTGTAAAGGGTACAATGTTTTGTTACATTACAGTAATACATAGTGCCTAACAGTGGTCCATGACTAGGGCTGCGAGGCGCTGTAACTAATATAAATAATAATAGATGTACAAAGACACTTTTAAAATATGCTTGATTTTTGGAGGAACATGCACTTAAGAAAATCAGCTGTTTGTTTTATATTCTCATGTCAGTGCCTAGAACTAGTGTGTCATTATCCATTATGTTCACGGATTTTTCAAATCATTTATGGGCACTGGTTTATAGTCTTCTCAATTCCCAATCTGCAGTTTTCCTAGGAGCAGTTAATATAGAACTGGAGTGACAATCTGCAAACTGCTGGGGAAATTTGGGTATGGTATAGGATCCTGCAGAGTGGCATTACGCTCACAGCTAGCTCAATCTCATTGCAACTTCCTTCCTCTGCTTTAAAACTAGAAACTAAATGTCTGATTGGGAGGGGAAAATTTGTCAGAAGTAACGCACAAAACACAAGTTAGAATCAAATTTTGGAATTTGCACCTGAGTTCTAATGATTTTAAAGATAAAAAATCTGCTTTTTTTAATGAAGTTTCCTCATCTGAGGGATCTTGTAAAGTGCTTCCCTTTCCCTTGGGGTGCTGTGCCAGACTGGAGAGGCTTGTGGTGGAATGAAGGATGTAGATCTGATGATCTAGTGTAGCCCCTATTTTCCTTTTTAATCTTTAAATAAGGCATGTTAGATCAGGAGACAGCAGAATAAAATCCATAAGAAAAGTGTGTTTTGAGGTCGTTCTCGTCTTCAGTTAAACTTCTAAGCTTCCCCAGTTGAAAAAGAGAGAACAGCAACTTGTTGCTTCCTTTCCATGTCTCTTCCAAAGGCCAGGGCCTTTGGAACACCTTTTTCTTTGGCTTTGGCTTCCCTGCAGAGCTTAGAGCTGAGCCAAGACAACAACTTATGTGTTCCCCGCTGTGGTAGGTGCCAAATGTAGTTCAAGTTGTGATACCTCAAACTGGTATAAAGTCTGATTTTAAGGACAGAAAGTAGACCAAAAAAAAAAAAAGAAAATTGTAGGAGGAAGAAGAGAGAGAGAGTGAATAGTTCATCAACACATGTTTTCTCACTGCCAAATATAGGAGCAGAGGCTGCAACCTTTCCTTATCTTACAAAACCTGCACTGTCAATTGCTAATAGTACTCCAATAAAAAGGGGACTCCGTGGATGCTACCCATATATGTATGGGTGTTGGGTTTTTGGGTTGTTTTGGTGGTTTGTTTTTGAGGGGGGGGGAGAAGTGAGTTACTCCAGAAAAGCAAAGATTGTATGACTAAATAAATATTGTCCCAACTGCGACCTATTCCAAATGGTAAATGTGCTGTTGGCCTGCTAGAATAGCAGAGGCATTAGGTTAATGATTTGTTAGTGTTTGTCCTGAAGTAGAAGTGCAGCCACTGTCTGCCCCAGTGATTAATACAGTACACGCCCAGTGAATGTCTGCTGCAGAAACACTTCATCTATTTTAGGAGATGTTTAGTCATTCTTGCTCTCCACTCCAACACTGCTCTCCTCTCTTTACCAGTGAAGCCAGTGAGCAACTGCTAAACAAGATTTCAGTGGAGCAACAAAGTTAGTTGTATTTTTTAATCAGGGTGGGGAGATTAATTTGGTATGTCTTGCTTCTTGGTAAGCTACAAGGAAATATTTTGGTTTTTTTAACAATAGAAAACTGTGATTATATTGGTAAATCTAACAGTTTTTGCCTTATAGTTATTTTGTGCCTGCTAACTACGCAGTGGAGTTTGTAAGATAATCTTTATTTGTAGGAAATCTAATATAGACAGGCCCATTTCCTTAAAGTGACAGATTAAAAATTACATGTTTTCAAACAAATTTATTTACCTCTGTTGATCGTACACCTTAGATTAGTAAACTGAAGAATTTTTAAAACCTAACTCTTTTGCCCATTTTATTAATTGTTTACTTTTTTGCATGCCGCTCAATCTGGACAGTGAAAACATACTCCACTTTTTTGGTTATCATCAGATTTTAGTCACCTTTACTTTATAGTTCTTGTGTGCTAGTTCATTATTTTATTGTTTTGATTACAGGGGAATATTTTTTATTAAATAAAACAATTTTCTACTGCAATAATTTTAAAAAAATAATCTTGGAAACATTTCTCCATCTCATGCTCTCTTGTTAAAGCTTACTTTTCCAAGATATGTTATTTGATCAGAGAGTAATCTAGAATAAGCATACAGTTCACTTAAAGTACGCTCTAGTATAACTGCTGAAATGTGGTCTTGTTTGACAGGTTAGACAATTGCTATAGGTATTATACTTGTTTTTTGTCAGTTGTAGTTAGCAGAAATAGTTTTCATGTCTGAAATGTCCATGTTTAGCAAATTTTGAATCTAATAGAGTAAATATATGAACCAAAATGTCTTTTTTTTTTCAGATGTAAAACACCGTGCATATAGACTTCTGCTTCTGACACCATCAGAGAACAAACACCTACCTTGTGTCATGGCTGTATAGAAGACATCCAGTTGATATTATTAATGGACTCCAATGAACATCCTTTTGGAGTCCATGGACTTTGATATCAGGGATGCATGCTCTTATAGAAACATGAAAGGGTAGTGCTGAGGGTTTTACATTGAAAACAAAATTTTTGTTACTACTGCAGGCTGGTTATCTAACATGGAAAATAGTTAATTTAGTTTTTGGCTCAGTTAAACTACCAGAAAACTGCCTTTTTTTTTTATTCAGTGGCCCTATAGAAGCCACTTGATTTTAGATTTTTAATGACAACGTTGTCTTAAAATGGCAAATTAGAATGAGTAAAAGCAAATTGGTTTCCTTCTGGAAAAAATTTCTGGGTCGATCATGTTTAACCATTCTGTTTTATTCAGCTGTTTTTTTGAAACACCCCCAAAGAGTTAATGCACCTTATATAGGACACCTGACCTTTTGCAGCTTCATAATTCATATCTAGATGTCGCCGGTGTTTCCCATGTTAACAGTTCTCAGCATGTTTTACTATATCTGCCTTCGGCGCCGAGCCAGGACAGCTACAAGGGGAGAAATGATGAACAGCCGGAGAGCTATTGAATCAAACAGCCGAGCCTTACCTATCAATGTTGAATTAGTCCAGTATGCCAAAGAAGTGTTGGATTTCAGTTCTCATTACGGTAGTGAAAACAGCATGTCCTACACCATGTGGAATTTGGCAGGTATTCCAAATGTGTACCCCAGTTCTGGTGACTTCACTCAGACTGCTGTGTTTCGAACTTATGGAACTTGGTGGGATCAGTGTCCTAGTGCCCGGTTGCCATTCAAGAGGACTCCACCTAACTTCTATAGCCAGGACTACGTAGAGCTTGCTTTTGAGGAGCCAGTTTATCCCACAGCAGTGCATGTTCTGGAAACATATCACCCTGGGGCTGTAATTAGGATTTTGGCTTGTTCTGCAAATCCCTATTCCCAAAATACACCAGCTGAAGTAAGGTAAACTTTTACTGAGTATCTCTCTCTAATTTACTAAATAATACAATCACAAAAGAACTTTGAAGTTGGGTTTCAGTCTTTACTCTCAATGTTTGAATACTTTATATCAGACTCGTAAATACTTTGTTTACTTCGATATATGTTTAAGACAGTTTTATTTAGATACAAGTGTTTTGGTTTCCAATATTGTTTAATATCAATATTATAGTTTATTTATTGAGATCATTAGAGTCAAAGCTCATTCAGGTTTCATTTGTACAATAATAGTTCTTCTAATAGGCCAAACTGACAAATAATCTATATGGAACTTTTGATTAAAAAATAGTGACTCTGCATTTACTGTAACTTGTTAATTAACTGGAGCTTCTTTGGAATTTTTACTTTCCCCCAAATAGTGAGGTCAAATTGTTTATACAGTGTTCCATTTTGAGGTGAAGATTTTTGGCTTTACCGTGTTGTAAAGCAAAATGTGCCTATTGCTCAAAAATTATTTTTAATTTTTGAATGTAATCTTTGCCAAAAGAACCTAAACTAAATTTGAGTACAAACAAAATAAAAGTTTGCTTGTGAGGTGAACCTTTGTATGCTATGTTTTATCTTAGAGTGACTATTTAGGCTAAAGTAATATGTTCCTGAAAATAGCTTATAATGGATATGCAAGGAATAAATATGTCCAACTACAGAGTATTAACACTAGTCAGTCCCTCCAACATTTTCATATCTTAGAATATTAAAAACTTGCATCGAATTGTACGTACTTCCTTATATTTAAGATCTTGAGCTAATTAAATAAGTGGAAACTGAATGATTCGAAGTGAGGGCAGCAATTGGTCCTTAATTTGTATTTTATAGTTCTTTTAGTTTTTATTTAGTTTTTTCACTCGTTCTCAGTATCTCGTGTAATCATGTTGTATTCAGGGACACCTCTGTAGACAAAGTAATATCTGTGAGCTATGGACATTAAATAAGGCCTAGTGGCTACTTTCAAGATACTGAGTTCAGATTCTGTGGTGTTGCAATCTTGTTTAGCATTTCCGGTAACATTTTTGCAGTAACGTTGTTATAGATGTTTATTCCTTACCATTCGGTGTGGTTTACTAGATTGGGCATTGGACTGGGACTTGGGAAACTTGGCTTCTATTCCTGGCCATTTGACTGGTCTTTTTGGTGATTTTGATTAAATCACTTAGTTGCTGTGCCTTCTGTTTCCCCAACTTTAAAGTAGGGATGATTCGTAGCTCCTTTGTAAAGCATTTTGACATCTGTGGATGAAAAATGCTATCTAAAAGCTGAATGGTGGTTATATTATATAACAAGAATGAAAAGGAAGAAATGCTATCCTAAGTGTTTCACATGCAAGCTCAAAAAGAACATATCAGCCGTATGAAGATGTACGGCTATATTTTCTCTAGTGTCAGGAACCATTTGGCACAAATCCTTAAGAGCACTGACAATCTCGGAGCAGAGTCTTCTGTATTGAGATCTGCTAGGTCAGGCCTTCACAACATGCGGCCTGGGGGCCAAATGCGGCCCGCACGGGCTCACTGGGCGGCTTGCGGGGGGGGTGAGTAGGGGTGGGGCAAGCCAAGCAGTGAGGTGGGCGGATGCAGATGGGGATGGGGCTTTTTGGCCCGCAGCTGGGTTTTTTTCAGTAATACGGCCCTCACTGCTTTCCGAGTTGTGCAGGCCTGTGCTAGGTGGTCATTAGTTCACCAGATTCTGAATGTTGGTTATCCAATCTTAGACAATGCCATTTCTTTTCTTTTGGCTGTCTTCTCCAGACTGTCATGTCCAGGGGAAGATAGAGAAGATAGTTATATGTAATTATGACATTCAGGGGTGAAATTCAGACCCGTGAGGACTGCACTGCAATTTGGGTGCCTCACAGTTTTTTGCTGTTGTGGCTCCCAACCTGGGCTCCTCTCAAACAGCCAGACAACATGCAGGTTACACCCTGAGTGTCTACGTATAGCTACAGCCCTGGTCCAGCAACTCATCCCAGCAGCCTGTCAGCAAACACCAGTCATACTCTGGCTTTCAGCAGCCCAGTACAGTTCCAGATTTCCCCCCCCCAAAATATCTGTTCTGCGCTGTTCAGCTCTCTTCTGGATAGTCCAGATACATTAGGTTCATTGCCTCTCAATGTACAACAATTTGCTACCATAAATGGTGTTACCCACAGGTTTCCCAATACTGGATTAGTTTTTATTAGGGCTGTTGATTAATCGCAGTTAACTCTCACAATTAACTCAAAATTAATCGTGATTAAAAAATTAATCGTGATTAATCACAATTTTAATTGAGCTGTTAAACAATAGAATACCAATTGAAATTTATTAAATATTTTTGATGCTTTTCTACATTTTCATATGTCTATATTTTGTATTCTGTGTTGTAATTGAAATCAAAGTATATCTTTTTATTACAAATATTTGCACTGTTAAATGATAAAAGAAATAGAGTTTTCAGTTCACCTCATACAAGTACTGTAGTGCAATCTTTGTCATGAAAGTACAACTTACAAATGTAGATTTTTTTTTTTGTTTTGTTTGAGTGCAGTTATGTAACAATGTAAAACTTCAGAGCCTACAGGTCTACTCAGTTCTACTTCTTTTTCAGCCAACCGCTAAGACAAACAAGTTAGTTTACATTTACAGGTGATAATGCTGACCTCTTCTTATTTAGAAGATCACTGGAAAATGAGGACAGGCATTTGCATGGCATTTTTATATCTGATATTGCAAGGTATTTATGTTCCAGATATGCTAAACATTCATATGCCCCTTCATGCATCAGCCACCATTCCAGAGGACATGCTTCCATGCTGATTACACTCGTTAAAAAATGAATTCATTAATTAAATTTGTGACTGAACTCTTTGGGGAAGGATTGTATATCCCCTGCTCAGTTTTACCTGCATTCTACCATATATTTCATGTTATAGCAGTTTTGGATGATAACCCAGCACATGTTGCTCATTTTAAGAATACTTTCACTGCAGATTTCACAAAATGCAAGAAGGTACCAGTGTGAGATTTCTAAAGATAGCTATAGCACTCAACTCAAGGTTTAAGAATCTGAGGTGCCTTCCAAAATCTGAGAGGTATGAGGAGTGGAGCATACATTCAGAAATCTTAAATGAGCAACATGGATGCAGAAAGTACAGAACCCCAACCACCAAAAAAGAAAATCAACCTTCTGCTGCTGGCATCTGACTCGGATGATAAAAATGAACATGTGTCAGTCCACACTGCTTTGGATTATTATTGAGCAGAACCCATCATCAGCATGTCCTCTGGAATTGTGGTTGAAACATGAAGGGACATATGACTCTTTAGCACATCTGGTGCATAAATATCTTGTGACACCGGCTACAACAGTGCCAAGCAAAGGCCTGTCTTCACTTTCAGGTGACATTGTAAACAAGAAGCGGGCAGCATTATTTCCTGAAAATGTAAACAAACTTGTTTGAGCGAATGACTGAGCAAGAGGTAGGACTGAGTGGACTTGCGGGCTCTAAAATTTTACATTGTTTTATTTTTGAATGCAGGCTTTTTGTCCATAATTCTACATTTGTAAGTTCAACTTTAATGATAAAGAGATTGCACTACAGTACTTATATTAGGTGAATTAAAAAAACCTATTTTTTGTTTTTTACAGTGCAAATACTTGTAGTCAAAAGCAAATATAAAGTGAGCACGGTACACTTTCTGTTGTAATTGGAATAAGTAAATTTGGAAATGGTATTCTATTGTTTCCGTGTGATTAATCATGATTCATTTTTTTAATTGCTTGACAGCCCTAGTTTCTGTTAATGACTAAAATACGTTTAACTACAAGGCTTTTTAAAGTGAGTACAGATATAAGTCTTTAAAGTCAATAATGGTTACAAGAGACATAAAAATAAAACACTTTCTAAATTTAACAAGCTAGACTTGGTTCAAGGTGAAGTTCTTACCACAGCTTTCCAGAAACAGTTCTGACCAAATTCTCAGACCAGAATCTGCTAGCAAAATCCAAATGCTGTTTCTTTTGTTGTTTTAGGTGAAAAAGATGTTGGGGTGTGTTTGCCTCTCACTATTATAGTTCTGTCACCCTGGGAAATGCGTTTAATTTTTCTAGTTAAAGTTCATTCAAATAGTAAAGAAGGCAACTTGGTGTCTGGTGGTGAGAGTGTGCACGCTGTTTCTTCTCCCCTCTGTTTGCTGAAATGTAGATTTTCCTTGTCTTCTGTCTTAGGAGCTTGTTTACAACTTCTATAAAATTTGAGATGCACACATTTCTGTGTTTACGACTTTTTCTGGTACAGGGCTATGTGATTTTTTTGAGCATGAGCTAGTAACATCGTATGGGGGATTTTATAACTTAGCACATAATGTTGCTACATATGTTTCACCATGACATTATTGATTAGCTGATTATTAGTTTTCATATGATACATTACAAGGGATATTTTGTACAAAGATTATTACAATGGTCTGTAGGGTGTGAGTACAAGGATGCATTCAATTGCAATATTCTACCATATTTTACATGTCCATATTTAAAGGATGCTTCTGCTTTCCAGACTGAAGGCACACTGCTATGAAAATCCTGTTGTGACAGCTCTGTGGACCTTAGCATGAAGGAGAATAGAAGAATTTATCCATGTTTATCTGAAAATTTCCCTTTGAGTAATAACATCCATAGACACAGCCCACCTGGAAGACAAACGGATCATTCAAAATAGAGATGGAAATTAGATCCAAGGATTTAAATTTGTTGTCATTAAGTAGAATTTACCATGCTCTTCAGTAAGAGAAATTGTATATTTAACACCATCTCTAATTTTAATAAGTGGATTTGAATTAACCTGGCTGGAGTAGTAATGTCAATGTCAGGGGAACATCAGGAGACGGGGCATTCCCCCACTGCCAGTGACTGACAGGTCTGATTCTGCCGCCAAGCTGAAAGCAGGCTGAATTACTCATTGTAACAGATCTGTTGACCTTACTACTGAAGGAAGGAAATTTTCTGGTAAGCATGGATACATGTTCCTATTCTTGATTTTAATTTTGTCAAGTGAAATTTCCAGGCTTTATTTGCACTGAGTAAATACTTTTAGTGGAAACATTGCTTACATTTTATTTTCTGTTTAGCAGGAAAATAGTTAATTGTCCAGTATTGGTCTAAGTAAAACAATGTTTTGATTTGTCTAAATATTCAGAAGTAGTTGTCAGCATACAGTTGTTACAGATTCAGAGTGCTGATAGCTTCATCAGAAAGGGAGCCCAATTACTGCAGAGTCTCTGTCGGGTCTCTGAGACCAGTGTGACAAAAGATAGCCAAGCTGTGTGAGACCTTTGAAGCCAGGACAAGGATAGTCAGAGGTGGGAGGGGGCAACAACTGGTGAAAATTCACAGGGTTTGTATATAAGATGCTGAGTGCTGCAGATACAATGCCATAGGAAACAGCAGCAGTAGCTGTTGTAGGTTTCCTTCCCTGTCATCAATCTACCTAGTCAAGGAAGCAGGAGGAGCGGGAGTGGTGTGAAGTAGCAGCTGTGACTGGAGCACCTGCAAAATGCCCCCTGTGGCCTGTAATATGCAGAATACATTTAAAGAACAGACCTTTCTCTGTTCCCAGGCCTGTCCAAGGCTGGGAAGCACTGCAGGCTTGGTGGAGATGGGGCTTCTCTTTCTCTAGACTACTTCCTGTGTGGTTTGCTGCTGGTGACACTGCCATTCACTGAAAGAGGTGCATCAGAGAGGATGTTGGAATGGGAATTCATGCATGTCCTGGTATTCTTGCCATTGGGCTCATGTACTATCAGGGAGGATAATTTAAATGTTAAAAAAATGCTTGTTACAAAAAGAAAAAAAATCAAGAAATTTACAAATGACCAAAGATAACTTGAAGTTTGTATTTTAAATTTTTATCCATAACATTGCACTAATGAATAGGGCTCTGTCAAATCATGGATGTGAAAAATGTCATGGACCATGAAATCTGATTTTTTTGTGTTCTTTTACCCTATCCTATAAAGATTTCATGGGAGCGGCGAGTCCAGTGTTTTTCAAACTGGGGGTCCTGACCCAGAAAGGAGTTGCTGCCTTCAGAGCTGGGTGGCTGGATAGCAGCAGCTGTTGGCCAAGGACCCAGCTCTAAAGGCAGCAGCACAGAAGTAAGGGTAGCATGGCATAGTATTACTACTCTTACTTCTGGGCAGCCGCTGGTGGGGTGCTGCCTTTAGAGCTGAGCGCCCGGCCAGCATCCACCACTGTCCGTCTGCCTAGCTCTGAAGACAGCACCACTGCCAGCAGCAATGCAAAAGAAAGGGTGGCAATATTGCAACTCGCCTAAAATAACCTTGCATTCCCCCACAACCCCTTTTTGGGTCTAGACCCCTACAGTTATACCACCATGAAATTTAATGATTTCAGATACTGAAATCTGAAATCATGAAATTTACTTTTTAAAAAATCGATGACTATGAAATTGACCAAAATGGACCATGAATTTGTTAGTTCCCTACTAAAGAGTCACAATGAATGATTTAGAGAAATTCTTGCTGATCTGCTCAAAAGTCAACAAAATAGAACTTAGATAGTTCATTAACTGTATTATTAATTACTTCTATTTTAATGACTTTATGTTGTAATCTTTAGTATATAGTTTTTGGTTAAAAATGTGCCTGTGGGCAGGGGAATTAGAAGTTTTGGGGTAAGTATTTGTATGGTTCTTCATGTAACCCTCTGTTCTCTATTTAGTATATTTGTACTAATATATGTAGTTTACTAAACAGGCTTATTCTCCTTTTTGGCACACTTGCATAAATCATGATATGTTACAAGGATCTGTATGTTTGTGTTAGTAAAAGAGCACATTTGTAAGTTCATGAGCACACATCCTGTTCTATCAGTCAGTAGTGCAAAGAAAGTACAGGAATTGTATAATCTTAATATGTGATGAGCCTGTTAATTTTTTTCTTTTTCAGATATTTATTGAAGTCTGGGGATATAAAACAATCTTAACTGGCCCCTCAGCCATGTTCCTAACTTACTAAATACTTGTACTTTTGCCAGAGTAGCACATTGTGCGTAAGTTCAGAACTTACATTACTAACACATCTTTTTGTATTAATCACTGTATTATATGTGCAATTTTTCTTTTGTAGGTGGGAAATCCTTTGGTCAGAAGCACCTACCAAGGTGAATTCTCCTCAGGCTCGCCAGTTCACACCTTGTATTAAACAGATTGACTTTCCCACAAATCTAATTCGATTGGAAGTAAATAGTTCCCTTCAGGACTATTACACTGAATTAGATGCAGTAGTACTACATGGTGTGAAAGAGAGACCTGTACTTTCACTTAAGACTTCAATGATAGATATGAATGATTTGGATGAAGATGATGATGAAGAAAAAAATGGCTGTGAAATGGATAGTCTTAATAAACAGTTCAGTGTTGCAGCCCTCAGGGAATGGACAACTAATGGGTATTTTGATAAACTGCCTTATGAGGTAAGGAAAAAATGCTTGTTATACTATAATGAAATTGTCTCAACCAGAGGGCAGAAATGCTGTATAGTTACTGACCCAAAGCTATAGTTTTTTTTCCCTCACTGGTTATACAGTTCCTTGCATTCTGGTTGTGGGTGTCTGATTTACATAATCACTGTATAGTTTTCTCAATAGTCATATAATTAGTGACTGTATTCTTTTGGTGATTGTTATTAACCAGTTAGTGTTCAGGTAACCAGACCGTGAGCATGTGCATTTCAACTTAGCTACTATAATCCCTCAGTTCTGCCTCTTGAACTCAGAATTTTTCATCTGTTTCCCAGAACATGCACGCTGCTGTGGCTTTTCATTCCTTTCATTTGAAAAATTCCAAACTTTACAAGAAAGAGAAGGAAAAATCCTAAAAATCAAACTACTGAAATAGAAATCATTTTAAAAATAGTTTAAACCCTTCATCTTTCCTGTTGTTCCTGTCTGCAGAGGGCATCAGGACTCTTGTCCCTAAAATAATTACCATACAACATATTTGTATTTATTGTTTGTAGTGGGGAAAATCTCAGCATCTTCCACCCAATGCTTGATTAAAGTCAAGAGGTCACAATCAAATTTACTATCCTGTTCTAGTGCCTTTGCAGATGCACTCCTCTGCAACCTGGAAGATGCAGGAACTACCTGTAAGTTCCATGGGAAGAATATACTCAGCATGGGGGAGTCACCAATAGCTTTAGGGCCAGCATAGACAGCTCCTCTCCATTCCTCCTTGTAGTCCCCAATGCGGAGGGTATATTGGCCATGGGGAGAGGCTGGAATACACTGTGCTCAACTGTTAGTACACTGGGTTGGGGACTCTAGTTTCTGCTCAGATTATAGCCATCTATAGGCTTCCTTAATCTGTAGTAAGGGAGAGAATTAGATCGCAGCTTTCCCTTTTTCTCACCTCTCTTTGGATGCCCTGGCTGGTTGTGTGGGGGGAAAAAGAAGCCATCCTTTGCTAGGCATTCCCCCAGGGCTCAGACAAGTTATCCTTGGAGTTCCCAGAACCCTGGGAAGGAAGAAGGCAATAGAACAGGCAGTTACATTCTCCTTCCCCTGCAGTGCAACAGCAGCCTCTGACAGTGCTCCTAGCTGGAATAAGAGCTACTCCTGGGGCTAAAGGGGAAATGCTGGGAGGCGGTGGTCTCCTCCACTGCCTCCCCAAGTGTTGGAGCTGGTTCAATCACTTTCTATTTTAAAATTGGAGGGCATGGCTCAGGGAACACATTTTCAACTCAGAATCAATTACAGCGTTTTTTTTCTCTTAACACAGTCACCCCGGAGAGTCAGTGTTTAGAATCTGAAGGGCCGAGCTTGGCACCAGCGCATTATAGCTCTTCTGGGAAGAACTTGGCTGAAGGGAATCAGTGGGGAGGGAGGAAGGAGATAAGAGAAAAGTAGTGGAGATAGTGGGAAGGGGAACAAGGAAGGGCCAAAAGGGTTTTCCTTTCAGTTCACTTTGTTCTTTGTAGTTTTTCTTTTCACTTAGTTTTATTTAGTATTTTCATTTAAAGTTTTTAGTATTAAAATGCAACATTCATTCCTCACTGTTTCCTGATTATAGTCAGCTCAGTATTCAATCTGAATTAATGAGGAAATGGCTGTATTCCAGCCTAAAACATTTTCAGGATATCACACTACACACAGAATAGTTTAGTTTTATATAAATATTGTTGTTACTCCTAATATCTCAAATGCACAAAACCTAGGCAAAACATTTTATTGTTTTGAGTGTACCCTGGGAAACTGTCTGCCCCAGAAAATCTTGTCATGTATTACTGTGTTCATTATTTTTTTCATCATTTAAAGAAAATACTTCTTAAACTAGGAAAAATGTGTTTAAAAATAGGTCTGTTTTAGAAAGGATGAGCAAACTGATTTGCAGTATACTAGTCTGGATTAACAAAAGGATTCCTTTGGTGGTCTCATTCTTATCTAGGCCCTTAAGGGTATCAGCAAAAAAATGTTCTGGCCCATTTCTGTTGTGCCCATGAACTCGAGTCTCCTGTTCGTGTCTCTCCATTTTTCTCTCCTTTCAGTGTACTGTGTTCCTGTTTTTTACCCATTTTTTAATAAGTTGGGTTTCATTAATGCATTTATATGGTCTCTCAGGTATCAGGACATTTTATGTTTGTGTGTGTCCAGCCCCTTTTCCACGGAACACTTGCAGTGTTCACAGATTTGCTGTTACCAAACAAACAGATTATCCCCAGTTTACCAGTTCCACCTCAAATCACATCTCTCTGCTTTACTTAGATATATATATATATATAGTAAAATCAAATGTAAATTTATTTAGCAAAGCACAGAGATTCAAGTAATAACAAGTAGAAGTATTGGGAAACAAATGGTTACATATAAAATAAAATCATAGCATGCATTGTAGAGCCTAGACTTAATTAACAAGATACTCTCATGCCTTGTAGAGTATTGTGCTACATGGATTTTGGATGTTCTTTACAGGCAGTTTGCTGTATCCTCCTTTCAAGGCAGTCCATTTGCCTCCTACGTGAAGGGTCCCATGTATTCCTTTGCACTCCATGATATATGAGAACATTCCTTTTTCTTTATTAATCAACAGGACCCCTCCCTCTTGCTTTGTTTGCTCCTGCAAACTTCCTCTCTTGCAGATTTTGCAATCTCTCAGTTCACCTGATTTAATGTGCAGGTAGACATATATTGTGAGATATAATACACACATGACAGTGAGATAGGTGTCGTTTACCTCCTGCCTGAAAATAAGGTTTCTGAGGTATTTCACCTTCTGGTGATCTGCCTTAACTCCAACACCTTGAGAACATAATTTTTAGTATAAATACCTAACTCTTTAACTATTATCCAGACATATATTTTGCAGTGATTACTGAGAGCCAATAGCCCACTGGTGGTCATAGAGGCCTCACGTGCCACCCTTTGGTCAGCTATTATGCAGACATCCAGCACAGGGGATTCCTTTGAAACTTTATGCTTCCTCTCTGCCAGTTAGCACCAGGAAGTCCAGGGGTCATAAGAGAATCCGCTGGGCCCTGGCTTTTTCCTTTCAAGGCTCTAGATTTGTTATAAGTTTTTTCTGTCTTATCCTAAGAAAACAACTCTTTTTTTGTATTCTGTTTCCTTTCTGTTGAAATCATATATAGGTTTTGAATACCCTCTATGTTGTTTTTTGTTGTAACAAAGAGGACAGCTGGCATAATTCTTCATCAATGCATAGTGTGACGGAGTCAGACCAGAAGGATATAAGAGAGTGCTGGAAGGCAGGTATATTAGTCTCAGGATGTGCATGTCCCTGTTCCCTGGATAGCCAAACAAAGACTATTCCAGGCCAATCAAGACACCTGGGGCCAATTAAGAACCTTCTAGAAAGGAGTAGAAACAGCTAGCCTAATTGGGACACCTGAAGCCAATCAGGGACTGGCTGAAACCAGATAAAAACCTCCCAGTTAGTCAGGTGGCTGTGGGTGTCAGGAGCTGTGGGAGGAAGTTATGCTGTTGGTGAGACTGAGTGTTGGACAACATATCATACAGAAGGAAGGAGGCCCTGAGGTAAGGGTGAAGTGGAGTTTGAAGAAGCGGAGACTGCTGTGGGGAAGTAGCCCAGGGAATTGTATTGTGTTTTGTGGATAAAAGGTCAGCCATCTTAGCTGATACTATTAGGGTCCCTGGGCTGGAGCCCGGAGTAGAGGGTGGGCCTGGGCTCCCCCCCCGCTCCCGGTCCCCATTTTCTATCTTCCATACTGGCCTGTGATGAAGGCAACTCACTAGGCGGTGACTCTTGCCAATTATACTGTGAAAGGGAGGTCACTCTGGGGCCTAGATGAGTTTCTGAGGCCCCTAAATCTGCCAGGAAGCGCAGGACCCACAAGTACAAACTTGGAGCTTTGTCACAATAGTAACAACAGTTTGAAGGAAACTCCACGTTATGAGACTAGTTTTCAAAAGCAGATATTCAGTTCAGCTGCATTCTGGGAGTTGTCCTGAACACACAGTAGTGTAGCACATCACATATTCATTATAGTATTGAATTGTGCTTTATGCTAGGATACACACACACACACAAAAAACAGGTTTCTGACAGACAGCAGACTCTAGACTAGCAATGATTAATGGTGGTTGGCCTGTAGGCTTAGAACCTTTTTTTGATTAAACCTGTTATTTGTTTAATCAAAAGTGAGCAAAAAGTATTTACATCTCCATGCCATAATTTTAATGACATTTCGTTATACTTTTTTTCATTTTAGATATTACAAAATAGTCTAATTTTAGTAAATAAAATAAAATGTCGGGATTAACTTTTCTGGTTAAGAGACTGATACAGTAAGAGATTTCGTTTCACATGGTACAGAGTTAGTGTTCTGTCGTTAGGAAGGGACAGTGGTGAGCTTTTCGTAGTCTTGCCACTGTTTGTAGTGCTCAGAAGTCAAAGTATTTTTTTTCCATTTAGCCAAACTTGTTGTTCTCCATCTCTAGTTTTCATTGCAGTTGAAATTAGCATTAATTTATCAGAAATTATGTCAGCATAATTCTGGAAGTAAGTTTTGCTGACTTGTATTCCGTTGTTCGTCAGCTTGCCTGTTCAACAGGCTTGTTCAACAGGCGAGCACTATAACTCACTAGAGGTCTTAAATGAATAGTGGATATTTTACTGCAGTGGAAAAAAACTTAGAGAGAGTAGTGAATATTCAGAAAAAATGTATTTATGGTGGATTATAAAAATGGAATAGCTGAAATCTTACAAGCTCCTCTCTAATTTTAGTGAAAGCATATGTATTAGAGGTATAATAGAAGCACACACACAACTTTAAGCTCTAAGTGCATTTCTTAACATTGCAGAAGTCAAGGAACTTTAGTTAAATCAATATTAATGTCATGCTACCTCGACTCCCATGAAGTTATCATTGATATATCACAATACCTAAAAGCACTAACTCCTCAACTATGCAATATATTTCCTTTCTATTGCAACATGTAACCAACCACAAAATAAATGTTCAGTTCTTCAGTCTCATTGAAATGCACAACCTGAACTCCAACCTTAGTTAGTTAAAAAGAGTTTCCCTGTAAACATGTGTACTAGTGAAGTCTATTGTTTGTACATGGAAGAATATTAAGATTGAAGTTAAAGTTGTGTGGTTGTAAGAAATCGAATGTGTGTACAAATAGTACTGTTTGTATGTTAGAAATTAAAAGGTGTGTGAAGCCAAGAAGTCTGAGAGTGACTTTGTGTTTATTATATCTGAGTACTGAATCTAGAGCTGGATGGGAACCAGATATTTCATTTTGCAGGAAATTTTGTGACTTAGAAATTTCTTCCATTCTGAAACAGAACACATAAGTGTTGAAATCTCC
This sequence comes from Dermatemys mawii, assembly GCA_007922305.1. Taxonomy (NCBI): domain Eukaryota; kingdom Metazoa; phylum Chordata; order Testudines; family Dermatemydidae; genus Dermatemys; species Dermatemys mawii. The sequence continues at coordinate 49,534,287 of ML677333.1, read as the reverse complement.
TATTAAATTAAATTCTAGGGTGAAAAATTTTGGATTCACAAAAATATTTTGTTTTTATAAAATTGAAATGTTTTATTCCTATTTTGATTTAATTTTATAAAATATAAAATTAAAAAAATTGAAATTATCAAAACCTGTTCAGTAAAGGTTAAATGGAGCAAAACATTTATTTCAATTTTTGTTTTTAAACAAACTTTTGTCAAAACTGGCACATTGCTTCTAAATGTTTCGCTTTCTTTACTGTGTTTACTGATCAAAAAATATTCTATTGGAAATTTTTTTGACTATCTCTAAATCATTTGCCTTTAGGTGTTTGTGTGTGTTAATGTTGTCTTAAGTGGAAATTTCTTTAATTGTTAGTGAGTGTAATAATTTAGTGCATTTTCTATCAATCTTTTACAAAGTTTTTGTGTGGCAGTTCTTGCTGGATTTTTTTCCTTTTTAAATGTGTTCATATTTATTTATCCATGTTTACAAGTGGAACAGGGTAGGGAAAGCAAGAGTAATTGAAATAGGGCATTACAGAGTGTGTAGTAGGTCTGAGGAGGCAGATTGGGGTGTCATGGCTGTTTGCTTTGGTACTAGCGAAAGAACTTGGGTTAGAGTTACATCTGGCATAGGGAAGGGATGAACCTCAAGCACAAAGCAAAAGAGTGATTAGTCTTCTAGGTCTAGAGGAAAAAAAGAGTCGGAAAATGGGAGTTGTATATTGGTCACATTTACTTAGTGGGACTGCAGCCAGAACCATGGGGTCTGAGAGGTGCAGGGCTGAGGCTGAAGCATAGTTGAATCTTACTGCAGGGAACAGAAGGCCAAATCCAAGGAAGATCAGGGAATGGGGAGATTGGAGTAGAGCAAAGGTACTGAAACAGTTTGTATAATGGGGTTGCTGAAAGCCATGAAACCAAACTGTAAACTCGGAATATGATGGAAACCACTTCAACCCCGGGGGTGTGGCAGCATTCTTAGTTCCAGCACTTATGGAATAGAGTCTAATTGTTGTCTGTTGTAAATGTGCTACTAGCTGAAAAACAAATGCAGGGAAGAAGAGAGAGGAGTCAACTCAGTGTTTGATCAACTTGAAGAGCAGACTGTGAAGGAAGCTATGTAAACTTAGGTTTACATTTATACAACTGTTGAAATTAGCTTGGGTGAGAAGCTGTTTAATAGTTAGAAAGCTTCAGTTTCTTTTATATGCTGAGCTGCTTTTCCTCTGTTGCTTAATGTTACCTAACTGATACGGTGATAATTACTTATTTGTTAATCTATTGGGTATTTGAGACACTACTTTAAATAAAAATATTAACTTTATAATTACAGTATTTTTTTTAATGCTTGGCAAGTTTCCCTTCACATTTTGAATTCTGTGATCTGTTTTTTGTGTTTTTAATATAGCTCATTCAGTTGATTTTGAGTCACCTTACAGTACCAGACCTGTGTAGACTAGCACAGACTTGTAAGCTACTATATCAGCATTGCTGTGATCCTCTACAATACATTCACCTCAGTTTACAACCCTACTGGGCCAGGATAAATGACACATCTCTGGAATATCTACTGTCTCGCTGCACTCTCGTCCAGTGGTTGAATTTATCTTGGACAGGAAACAGGGGAGCCATATCTGTTTCTGGATTTAGCAGGTCAGTGCTCAATATACTGAGGTATTTCAGCAGGCTCTGTTTTCTGAGCTACCGTTCAGTAGTTTTTTTAAATATTTAAAAGCCTTTAGACCTCATGCTTGTATCAAAAGGCAGGCATGCAGTTTCTTTCTGTTTTACCATGAAGGGCAGGATTTTTTGATGTAGAAAATCATTCACTTTAATACATTCTCCAGCTAAAATAATGAGAGATTGCACACAACAATAGAAGCCAGTTTAATGTGATAGATTAGATATATTTAATATATCTCATTTGCTCACGCCAAAATGTACATACAGAAAAATTTCTCTTAATAAGAACTCATGTTAACTTTCTTCTGTTATATTCAGAGTCCTATTGTAATTATGCTATAAGAAAATCTTTCACAAATAATACATTCAAAATTGTCTTTGATATAGGTGAAGCCATTAAATGTCAATATTTTGGAATTGCTGTGATATTGAACTGATTATATTTCTCACTATGTACAGTATGAAGGAACTGTCAAAAAGCGGTCCTGTAAGTTACTAAAGCACAAACTCAGATATATTACTGAAAGTCTGCTTTCAGTGAATAAGTTTAGTTTAAACTCTACTGACTAGCTCATGGACAGAGATAGTAAGTGATGTGTGAGATGATATTTTAGATCGCTCATTAGGCCATGATCCAGCAAACTGCTTATATTGAGGGTGAGTCCCTGATCCTATGAAGAGCCCCACTGAAGTAAATGAGTCTCCATGTGGGTAAAGGAGTTGACCCATATTGAGCAGCTTGCAGGAGTGGGACCCTAAGTAATCACTGGAGTATAGAAGCGACACAGAGTCCTGTGGCACCTTAAAGACTAACAAAAGTATTGAAGCATAAGCTTTCGTGGGCTAATACCCACTTCATTGGAGGCTTGCATCCGACAAAGTGGGTATTAGCCCACAGAAGCTCATGTTTTAATACTTCTGTTAGTCTTTAAGGTGCCACAGGACTTTTTGTTGCTTCTGCAAATCCAGACTAACACGGCTACCTCTCTGATTCTTGACATCACACTGGAGTGTAGTGTGAATTAAAATATTTTCACATATCCCTTCATGCCAAACTGGAAAAAATGACACTGTAGTAGTTCATTAAAAACACCTAAATTGCAGGGACACTTTTCTGTACAGTTACCATGTTCCTGGCTTCCTAACGTATCATTTTCTGCTTTTTTGCTCATTTGTTTGAAACAGTATCTATCATGGCACTTCACTGTGAACAGAAAATGACTTCTTTAAACAAAAGATAACCAGCAGATGAAAGCTGAACTTCACTGATAAAACAGAAATGTTTAGTCTAATGTAACTTTTTTCCTGTATATTCTTTCCACTCATATATATTAATTTCTGATACATTTTTGCAGTATTGCAAACACTTTTTTCCCTTTTGGAGCATAAAATACTCTGAAAATTCCTTTTTTCCCCCTAAATATAATTCAAGGTGCATCTCCCCTTATATGTAGATTTGTAGAAAACAATACATTACGTATTTTAATATTCAAAGCACCTCCTAATGCTGGATTTGTGGTTAGATACATTTGGTTTCTGCTGTCATATAGATGCTTAGTAGTGTCATTCCTATTAACACTGCCTGTTGAAAACGAGAAGTGTATGCAAGTTCAAGCTTTATATAGATGTAAAACAATGAAAGTTGCACTGTATATGTGCAGTACAGATTAATCTCTGAAAATCTGTGTGATATTTAACTGTATTAGTTAGACATTGGTGTGATTGGTAGTGGAATAACTGCCCAAATTCAAAGGATTACAAACTCTGCAAAATAACAACATGGCATTATTGGTCTCGGATAGGGCTAATTTACTGATTGGCCCTTTTACTTGTATATGGGAGTGATTTGTAGTCAGCATCCCCAGAATAAACACTAAATATTCTTAACTTTATTAATTAATAATCTGAATAAGCATGGCCTATTTGTGTTCATAAGTGAACAAGATTTATTTAGAACAATTTTAAGAAAAAAGTGTTCTCTCAGATCTGGAGACAATTGCTAAATGATCTGTATTTTTAGGAGTCATGCAGAAAAAGTGCATGGAGCTAGTTGGGTTTTTGGGAGGTTTTATTGTGTGTTTTTTTAAAAAAAATATACCATTTTGCACAGGATTTTCACTCTTGAGTGAAAATGTACTATCTTTTATATGTTTTGGTCAGTTTTTTGAAAGATTTTACTGTGAGGGCATGTATCTTGAAGCGTTAGCTGTTTTATCTCTTTTGCTCTGTACAGATGTCTTTCTTGTTTTATAAATGATTTTAAAAAGACACGGTCTTCTGTTTCATCCCTGGGCATTGATCTCTTTCTGTCATTTTCTGGCACCAAGAAAGAGAAGTCTGCTTCCCAGTTGGTTATTGCTAAATACATTTGTGTGTATTTTATAGGAGCATAGATGTTAGAGGAGCTTTCATTTCTCATAGGCATTAGTGTGAATTCCTTTTGTATGTGGCCACTTCCTCGGTAAAGATGGACCTTGCTCAACAAAGGAAATGTATCAAGTGGCCTCTATACTAATAGAGAATGTAATTTGTTTACAATATGATTTTTAAACTGCATCAGAGGAAGATCCAACATCCAAATAATGGAGGCACGTGAAGCTGTGTTTGGAATGCTAAAAGGCCAGAATACATAATGTTGTTTTAGTTAAATAAACCAATTTAAATCTGTCTGGTGATGTTCTCCTCCTAACACAGCATGGCAAGAAAATCCTCCAAATATTAATGATTAACCTGTTCAATTGGAGATAGTTCACCTCCCAGTGACTTCATAAATACCTGCCTCAATTACCTTTGGTAAATGAAATAACCAATCCATTAATTTTCTGATATAGCTGTGAAACTAACTTGAAAAGTTTTCAAAATAAATCACTTAAAAAATGTATAGTGCATACCTTCTAAGAATGAAACCTACATCTATCTCTGAATTGTGAAGAATATGTATTAAGGTTATAACAACCAAAAAGAACACACTTTTATGTAGAAATCCATGATTAAATCGAGTCTTCCTGACTAGTGATTTAAATCAAATCCACCCTGATAGGAGTTTTGCCACGGGCTGAAATGAGGCCAGAATTTCACCCACTGTTACCAAAATATTTGATTTTTAAAATATATTTCACTTTAAGTTATCCATAAAAGATACCATCTTCAAGCCTGCAGAAACAGTATGACAGACCCCTACCACCATCTTGCCAACATACAAAAGGGCGGGATGTAAATATTATGTTCCAGTCAAGGGCATAGACTTTCTGTTTGCCCATCAACAACCAAATTCTCTAGTGGTGCAAGTAGCAAACCACTGGGTCAAACAATCCCAACATCACTCTACACCACAGGATAAAGACCACAAAATCTAGACCTCAATGCTACAGTTCTGCATTGCCAAGTGCAGTGCCCTCTTGGCTAAATGTGACTTTGACAATTATGGGAAATTCTTTGTGGACATACCAGAAGACAGGAGAGCACAAATTAAATCAGTCCTGATCTAGGGATAGTTGGTCTCCAGAAGGCCTTACAGGGCTTCCTCCTTTGGAACTGGAAGTATGCAATAAGGCAGCAGCAGAGACCAAAAAAAGAAAATACAGTATAGTAGTATGTTAAACATAACTACTGAAAAAATAAAGGGAAAGTTAAAAAAAAAATCAACAAGGTAAAGAAACTGTCTTTGTGCTCATTTAATTTCAACGAAGATGGTTAAAAGCTGCATTTTTCTTCTGTATAATAAAATTTCAAAGCTGTAGTAAGTCAATGTTCAGTTGTAAACTTTTGAAAGGACAACCATAACATTTTGTTCAGAGTTAGGAACATATCACAGTTACAAACAATCTCCATTCCCAAGGTGTTCAGAACACTGAGGATCTACGGTAGTAGAAACGCTGATACAATATTCAATTGATAATTAAGGATAGGAATATAATTAATCACAATCTACATGATTTTGTGGAAAATAGATCTTGTCAAACCTGGTTTCATTCTTTGATGACCGTATAAGTTTGAATAATAAAGATAACTTCTTAGATGTGATGTATTTAATCGTTTGTATGGCATTTGACTTAGTACTGCATGGCATTCTGATTAAACAATGAGCACTATACAATATCAGTAAAGCACTCATTAAATGGATTAAAAGCTGGCTAATGGCATATCTGAAAGAGTAGTTGTCAGTGGGGAGTCATCATCAAATGAGCGTTTCCGGTGGAGTTCTGCAGAGATTGGTATTAAACTTGATGTTATTCAACATTATCATCCATGTTCAGAAAGTAAATATAAAATCACTGCTGACAAAATTTGTGGATGAAAAAGATTGGTGGAGTGGTAAATAATGAGGATAAGGCAGTCAGACAGCACAGTCTGGATTGCTTGGCAAGCTGGACTTATTCAAACAAAATGTATTTTAATGCAGCCCAATGCAAAGTTGTAAATCTAGATACAAGGAATTACAAAATGGGGACTGTGTCCTGAAAACATTGACTCTGAAAAGGGTTTAGTGGCCATAATGGACAAGCATCTCAACATATGCTCCCAGAGCAATTCTTTGGCAAAAAAAGGCTAATGTGGTCCATGGATGCATAAATAGAAATAGTGAGTAGGGGTAAGAAGTTGTTTTACCTCTGTATGTGGCATTGTGGGGACTGACACTGGAATACTAAATACAATTTCGGTGTCCACATTTTAAAAAGGATGTTGAAAAATTAGAAAGAGGGTGTAGAAAAGAATCACAAAAATGATTTAAGAGTTGGAGACATCTTTCAGTGAAAGACAAAAGAGTTCATTCTGTTTAGTTTATCAGAAAGAAGACTGAGACGTGACAATTGCTGTGTATAAGTATCTTCACAGGAAGAAAATAGCTAAAGAGCTCTCAGGTAGAAGAAGACGTAACAATTAGCAGTGACTGGAAGCTGAAGCTAGACAAATTCAAATAGAAAATTAAGCTTTTTTCTAACCATGAGGATTAAACTGGAAGCGGTGGATTCTCCATCTTTTGATGTCTTTAGGTCAAGAATGGATGCCTTTCTAGAGTATATGCTTCAGTCATACAGGCTCAATACAGAGGGAACTGGGTGTAATTAAATAGTGAAGTGTAGTGGAAATCGAATAAGATGATCTAATTGCCATTTTTGGCCTTAAACTCTATGAATCTTTGACAGTCCTAGAAAAGCCTACTACCTATTTCTATTTTTCAGTCATCAGTGTTGAATTTGCTAGGTGGTTGTTTCTCATTACAACTGTAGTGAATGTGAAAACTGTAAAATTGGTAACAGGTGTTTGCTAAATTCTGATTTTGCATAACATATGATTCTACAGAGAGGCACTGAGGTTGCTCAAATAACAATTGAAGAGGTTTAGAAAGGGACCTGACAAGGGTTCCATCCTAAACACCATATTTGTACAGCTACTTTGTTGAGAAGCACTTCCCACAATAGTGGGGCTCCTCCTTCCTTTTAGGATGCTATGGTACTTCCAGTCTAAAAGGAAGGTGCCTCATTTTCTCTCTTAATCCACGTATTTCTTGCACTATGTAGTTAAGGGGAAAGAAAATAGACTCTAAGGCCTCCCCTTTTGTCTTGCACGCTAACAGAAAAAATGAGGAAGGAGGCATGGGATAGGGAGAAGGAGAAAGTGATGGATAATGAAAGGAAGAGTGGGAGAAAAGGAGAGAAGGGTGATAATGTAAGGTATGGAATAAATGAGGGGAAATGACTCATTGGAGAGAAAGAAAGAAGGGAAGGAAGGACAGGATGAATGAGTGAATGGCTAGATTAGATTCCTGCCAGAAAGAGAGGGCTTGGAGACTTGATCGTTTAGAGACCATGTTAAGGAAGTCATGGAGATCAAGTGTCCTATTGTTTAGTATGCCTGGGGCTTGTCCCCCTGGATCCTGCTTCTCTTAACTGTCCAGCATTTTCTGTACCTTGTGCATTTTTAGCAACAACAAAATCCTAACTGACCCAACACCTGTTCAGTGGTAGCAGTATGAGCCTTGTTGTAGAAAAGGCTCTGATAACTTAAAATATTTTTCCACAATATCAATTAAACATGTTCAGGAGACTTTAATTGGATTGGTGCTAAAAATGTCTGAAGCTGTAGCAGCCTTAACTGCACTAGGCTTTTCATGGTGTGACTGCATTGGTGCTACCACCAATGGGAATATTTTTTTTTCTAAAATACTCTAGAGTAGACCAGTTTCCAAAGCAGGCATCTGCCCCCTACTTACAGGGACACCATCACCCCAGGAAGCACTGGGGTAGACTGAGCTAGTCTATTCTGTTGGGGAAACAGTTGAAACTTAGAGAATATTAAAATATATATGATTTTATGCAATATCAAACGTAAAACTTGTGATTGACTTACAATTTGAATCACATTACTTTGTGATTGACTTACTTTTCTTTGCAATGAAAAGGAATTATGAGCTTACTACTTTTTAAACGAAAACTTAGATTAGATGGAACAGAGCTTGTAGAATTCAACAGACCTTTGAGAGACAGGCAGAGACCCTCACAGTTTCTAGGTGTTTTGAATATTCAGTCTCTGATAGCTTAAACCTTTTCACACCGACCTACTCATGTGAATTAGTTCTCCTTGAGGATTAGTGTATTGTAAAACAGGCTTTACATTTTTACATTGTTTGTTTGACTTATTTGTGGACATCAAGAAATAGAACATTTTTCTAACAGTGATGAAACACTAGTTTTTCTCAGATTCTCTAGCTTTCAGATGTCTTATTCAATTAACCTCAAAATTTCTCTCTCACCCATTTTTCTCGTGATCAGAGATTTACTACAAGAAATTTCAGGCAGAAAGTTGCAGGCCAGTGTCAAAATCAGACTTGCAATGATCATTTAAAATTGTAACAAAACAGGATCACTGTTATATTTGGTTTCATTTGAAGTCAAGAGTAACTGGTAAGTCACAAGAAAGGAACAGAGTTCAACTTTCATTCCCAAACTTCATTTGCAGGGCTGGTAGTAAGGAAAAAAAGTATGCAATTGAAATGAACACAACACCTGTTTTCCGAACCCTTTCCCCAGTAGAGCTGTGTTTTTTGGGCTGCTCTACTAAAATTAACTTACCACTTGGCAGTAATGTAGTTTTTTCCTCTCTTCTTATGTTTGTTAAACGTAAACCTTATTGCAGGCCCGCCAAAAGCAGTTCCAGGCCCCAGGACAGAACAGTCAATGGGCCCCCACTGGTGCCCAGCAAGCTGGTGGTTGCGCTGCTGGATGCACTCTTCCAGCAGACCCAGGGCTTCTGCATGCGCCTGCCTCCTCCCCTCACCCCCACCACATTCTGATGCTTTCCCTGGTGGGAAGAAACTGCTTTTAATGCCGGCTTCTCCCAGTTGCTGCTCTGCAGCCTTGCCTGGCAGCTACCTGAGAGAGCCTGGTTGGGGAGGAGGCAGCTTCGGCTCTTCACCCTGGTCGGCTGTCGGGGATCCCGGCACCTGAGCCCGGGCAGGGAGCTGAATTCACTTCTGTAACCAGGCTCTCTCAGGCAGCCGCTGTGCAGGACTGCAGAGCAGCATCTCAGTGGTTGTAAGGGGGTGGTTCCATCCCTTCCACTCCTGGCGTCTGGGCCATGCATTGCCCAGGCCTGTTTCCACCCCCTCACTCTTCCCCATCCCCAGCACCTCCAGCATACCGCCAAACAGCTGATGGCAGTGGGTGGGCGGCGCTAGGGGTGAGGACAAGCTGATTGGCAGGGCCTGTTGCTGGCAGGGGGTGCTGCAGGGGAGGAGGAAGAGTAGAGGCCTGCCAGTGGGTGCCCAGGTTCTTCTAAATTGCCTAGGCCCCTGGGCAGTTGTCCTTTTTGCCCCCTGCTGTTGGCGGGTTTGCTGTATTGTATGTATTGGAGAACATCAAAAACTATCTAGGATATGCAACATTGTTGAGTGAATGTTGATGGAGTAAACCTAACTTTTTGAATATCTTTACTTTGGAGTGCTTGATCTGACCATGTCAAATTAACCCATGATTTTTTTAAAGTTTTTTTTTCATTTAATAGATTTCCTCAGGTCTGTAATGATCAACTTACTTTAGCTTAACCACTCGTATTTTTAATTTGCCACTAATTTAAGAGTATGTAAGTGATGCGGGTTGTACATTTTCCTTGCTAAAAAAAATTCGTCAACAGTATCCACTTATTTTTGACAGTGTTCCAAAATTTCCACAGAAAACTTTATCCCCCTCCCTTTTAATTAATATAATATGTGCTTTTTACAGGTTCCTGAAAGTTTGTGGCTCTGAACTAGTCCGCCTTGAGTTGGTTTGTGGCCATTTCCTCAATGAGACTTGCTTGGAGGTCATTGCTGAGATGTGTCCAAACCTTCAGGAATTAAATCTCTCCTCCTGTGATAAGCTACCACCTCAGGCTTTCAACCACATTGCCAAAGTGTGCAGTCTTAAGCGTCTCATCCTTTATCGAACAAAAGTAGAGGTAGGAACAACTATTTTTAACCTTTACAACAAGTATTTTGATTCCTGCTAAAATTGTAAATGGTTTAATTAACAGTTAACAAATTAAAATCATATGAATAATACAAATAAAAAGTGATACATTTTGTATTTACCCAAGGTAGTTTCTGGATTTTTAAAAAATAGTAGAAATTTACTTTTTTAATGATTTTATAATCCAAATACAAAAGGTTATTTCCAGACTTTTTTTTTTTTTTTTTTTTTTTAAAGTGCCCTATTGAAGTCTTAGTAACAACTCCTTACTGTTACAAAATATACTGGAACCATTAATTATAAACTGCAGTTTATAATTAATATATATTAATATATTGGGACCATTAACTATAAACTGCAATTGACACAATAATGAGCAAATCACAAGTACCAATCTTGTTTACTAATTAATTTCCTAATTATCAAAAATCACTTATCTAGAATGATTTACTAATTAGTAAAGTTCTACTATTTTTTTTGTGTGTCAGCTATTTATTTTAGGTATTGGATCTGAAATATTTTAGACAGAGTCTTCACATATAATTATCCCTATTGCAGTTGAGTAGCTCTGTAAAGTAAACAGTGCAGTACCAGCACTGCCTAATTCATATTATTTCCCGCATTTCACACCACATTGTAAAGTTATAATCTGACTCTTTAGCAATACCCCTTAAACCAGCATGACCCTAAATCAAGAGACCAGTTTAAGCAGCTAAGCATGCACAGCATTCCGAGTTCTATGTTTTGAGCACTGTAATGAACAAATGAAAGAGAAGGGAGGTGTGGGTTGGATGGAATTTGAGCACACTTGAATACGTTCCAACTTGACCAAATTCATCCTTGACATTAGACAGTGGAGCTTGCAGTGAAGTGTGTAGAAGTGGTACCAGTTTATGGCAGGACTACATTTGACCCTACGTGTTAACTTTACACATATTGAACTGAGTTTGTTCAAACTTGACTTTCTTCTATGAGAACTATAAAGCAAGCCATGCTTGTAGTTCCTAGCTTCAATTGTTTTTTAAATATTGTGTTTGCATAACTAAGTTTGAGGAGAGGTGAAAAGGAAAGGGCCACTGAAACAAAGGAGAAGAAGGGAATGAGTTAGCAAAGGGTGAGGTATTATTGTAGCTGTGCTATTTGCATCCAGCCAGACGTGCAAGTTTCTCACCTCTAAACTGGATCAAATACAGTAAGACGTGGAAGGATTAGATTTTTATTTTATTTTATGATTTCACCATAGACTCAAACTGACAAAAATATTTATATTGATGATGATCAAAAATTGCAGATAGGCAAAGAAAGAAAAGTGCTGTTTGAGAACTTATTAGAACTGAATTTAAGGATATTTACTTTGTATATTTTGACATGATGTTGCCGATTTGGATTTTAACAGTTATAAGGATTTAACTTTTTGAATTTCAGCATTTACTGTCAATGAATGATTAACTGACACTTTCTGTTTCCTGATATCCCCATAATTTCCCACAATTATTTGTATGTATTTGTACAAAACATTTTATTAATACAAATAAAAATGCTTAAAATCCATAATTTTGTGCAACTGTGAATTTAAATAGATAAAAATAGGAAGAAAATGCTTAAGAATAAACACTGATGTTATCCTTCAAAATTATATTAAAAAACCCCAAATTTTGCCACGCCTAAATTCAGCATATTTATCTTGGATGTGTGTCCCAGGAACCATGGGACTTGTGTTTAGTGTTCACTGCAAAGTCTCTGCATGAACTATTAATTTCTGACAATGTGGTATTGGAGACACTGAAGCTAATAACGCTCGGTTACTCTTACATCTTAGAATCATAGAATATCAGAGCTGGAAGAGACCTCAGGAGGTCATCTAGTCCAACCCCCTGCTCAAAGCAGGATCAATCCCCAACTAAATCATCCCAGCCAGGGCTTTGTCAAGCCTGACCTTAAAAACCTCTAAGGAAGATGATTTCACCACCACCCTAGGAAACCCATTCCAGAGATTCACCACCCTCCTAGTGAAAAAGTTTTTCCTAATATCCAACCTAAACCTCTGTCCCTGCAACTTGAGACCATTACTCCTCGTTTTGTCATCTGCTACCACTGAGAACAGTCTAGATCCATCCTCTTTGCAACCCCCTTTCAGGTAGTTGAAAGCAGCTATCAAATCCCCCCTCACTCTTCTCTTCTGCAGACTAAACAATCCCACTTCCCTCAGCCTCGCCTCATAAGTCACGTGCTCCAGCCCCCTAATCATTTTTGTTGCCCTCTTCTGGACTCTTTCCAAATTATCCACATCCTTCTTGTAGTGTAGGGCCCATAACTAGACACAGTACTCCAGATGAGGCCTCACCAATGCCAAATAGAGGGGAATGATCTTGTCCCTCAATCTGCTAGAAATGCCCCTACTTATAGAACCCAAAATGCCATTAGCCTTCTTGGCAACAAAGGCACACTGTTGACTCATATCCAGCTTCTCGTCCACTGTAATCCCTAGGTCCTTTTCTGCAGAGCTGCTGCCTAGCCATTTGATCCCTAGTCTGTAGCTGTGTATGGGATTCTTCTGTCCTAAGTGCGGGACTCTGCACTTGTCCTAGTTGAACCTCTTCAGATTCCTTTTGGCTCAATCCTGTAATTTGTCCAGGTCCCTCTGTATCCTATCCCTATCCTCCAGCGTATCTACCACTCCTCCCAGTTTAGTGTCACTGCAAATGTGCTGAGGGTGCAGTCCATGCCATCCTCCAGATCATTAATGAAGATATTGAACAAAACCGGCCCCAGGACCAACCCTTGGGGTACTCCACTTGATACCGGCTGCCAACTAGACATGGAGCCGTTGATCACTAATCTTCATTGAGGACATCTCTTCTGAGATGGTTCAGGATTTCATAGCCACTATCCCAGATAGTTTCTGGCTCAGCCCATTTATCTGGTCACATTCTTGACTGGTCTTTGTGTTTGGGAGTGGAAGTGGGACAAGTGAAAATTTGGCCAGGTGTGGTATTCAGCAGTTTCAGGTTGTAATCCTCCTCTCCATTTAGGATTTATTTTGGTGGTCCATTCTTGGAGGTTAGTTGAACTCTGAGTGTTTCTGGATGGCTGTGGCAGGAGATATTTTCCCAGCAAACTCAGTCTATTGATGGCTTATTTGGACAATATATTGATTTTTTTTGTCCCCCACCATTGATGAAATGCCCCTTAACATTGTCAACCTCTAAGATTTGTCCCCATTCCACCCTCTTACTTAAAGTACCCATGAAGAGGTATGGATTGAGATGTCTACAGAATACCGACAACATCCAGTCCCATAGATTTTTCGTCTGACCCAACCAATGTTTTCGGATGCTCTACCTACTACTTTCAGTAGAGATTGGAACATGATTGAAGGTTCAGTGGCCTAAGTTCCATCTGGGTAAATTAGGAGAAGGAATTAGAAGATATGGCAGGGTTCTATCTGCCACTTTAAAGAAAGGTATGTTCCCAGAATGTATTACTGTAGTCTAAAAGTAGTGTTGGACCCCTCGCTGCTGTTAGATGATCATTTAACACTCAGATGTCTGATGAGAATATATTAATACCTAGCTTATATATAGCACATTTCATCCATAGAGATCTCAGTGCTTTAAATCCCCATTTTACATATGTGGAAGCAGTGGCCTGGATGTAAATTGACTTGCTGCTTGGTCACCCAGGAGGCCAGTGGCAGAGATCAGAATAGAGCCCAGGTCTTCTGAATCCCAGCTCAGTGCTCTTTCTGCGAGGCCTCATTGCCTCTCTGAGATTGCAGTAATTTATTTTGGATGCAGACCACTTCCATGTTCCATACTTCTGTTACAATGCACTGCAGTAATCTAATTTTACTGTATGTGGGACTATACCATGTATCAACTCAGAAACTGAAGCTAGTGCAGAATGTAGTTGCTCACTTGTTATGTGAAATTTCTCACTCTGATCTCATGATGTGCACTGGCTGCCTGCTGGTTTCTGGATGGAGTTTAAAGTGGTATTTTTGATTTATAAAGTTCTTACTGGCTTGGGACTGTCTGTCTGAGAAACCATCTCTCTCTCTCCAGACCATGTTGCCACAATTATGATCAGTGGATGTGCATGAGCCAGAATCCCTTTTATTTAGAAGAGATGAAGCTGCTACTGTTAGAGTTCTCTGCAAGAAGCCCTTTACTTTGGAATTCATGTGCCACTTTCTCATCTTCCATTTCAAAGTAGCCCAAAGCTGTTCATCTTTGGAGCATACTTCAGAGGTCATTTTTTCTCACAGGCTTGTGGGAAGGAAGTGGTATTCTGGGGGCAAGGATCTGTGTTCCAGGAAGCTAGTATTTTGGGCTGGGGTGAATTTGTTCTTTTCTTAATTTAGGTAGGCTGATGGCTTTGCTTTTGTTTAGATTAGGTGGTTTTGCTTTTGTTTAGATTAGTGTGCTTGCATTCTTATCATTTAACAAGGTGAATTGGGTATTGGATAGGTGCTCTTTAATAAGAGGTGAATAAGTGTAGAGAAGAAATTTTGTCAGGGTATGACAAAATGTGTTGCAGTTTAAAACTAACATTTTGATTTGGTGCCAGAAAGGGGAATACAACTGAAGTTGCATAGGGAGCCATAATTTGTGTTTTGGAGGTCCATCTGAATATTGTTACATCCCTATTATCAGTCAACATCAGGTGGTACAGTAATCAAATCTTAGATACTTACTTAAGTAGATCTTTGTTAATTTAGAGAATGAAAGCTGTGTGTTGAAGTGATTAATTACTACTTGTTCCTAGTTAGCTAATATTTAAAATTTGAGGTCAGTTGCTGTGGAATTGTAAAAATGTAAGGTATGATCTGACAATGACAGGGAATTGTATTGTTCCTGGCTACAGTTTAGTGGAATGTAATTCCAGATAAATTGTTAAGTGTAGCATTGTCTGAACAAGTATATGCTAAAAGGTCACTAGAATTGTTAAGATTAGTTTTCATGACTGTCCTTTTTTTATACGACTGTATATGTAGGTAGTTAAAAAAAATTAAATTAGAGGAAAACCTACTTATGTAGACTGTCCTGTTTTGCAAGTAGTGTGTACGTATTGATCACAAACTATTTACATCACACAAGATAAATTTTGTAATAAATTACATGAACTAATCAGACAGGAAACACATGTGTTGCTTACGGTATAGGAAGTCATTTATCAACTCAAATTTCTTAGCCTGCAGGAAAAATACTTTCAAGGGGTAAAGAAAATGAGGATGAAGACACAGCAGTGGCACCAGTGTGCAGAGAATATCAATTTATGAATTGGTCTTCAGGAAGCTTTTATGACTAGCACTTATGTGTCCAATAAAAATAAAAATGCTTCTGCATGTGGCAGTACAGTGCTGTCTTTTTACAAAAATGGCCTCCTTTTAAACAGGTCTTCCACTGCATTTACTATAAGTAAATTTTCCTTCACTATTTCTCTAGTTTGAATTGGTGTCTCATTATGCCAGCTGCTGTACAAATACAGGAGACGTGGTTCCTGCTCTAAAAAGCTTATAGTCGAATCTAAGATGCAACAAGTGAGTAAAAGGGTGTAAGGTGTTGTTTATATTCAAGGATTTCTGCAATTCTCTTGCTGCTACCCTAGCAGTGGTGCAGCTCCTCTAGTGCTAGGAATGATTGAATGCTGGCGTTTTTACCACTGAGTCATCTAGTAGACTTACTCTGAGATAACTGCTGAGACTATGCGACAGACAGGAAGATATCAGTAGTATGTAGCTCCTAATGTCTGTCAGGAAGCATGATGATGAGAAAATATGACAATGTTTCCAAAAGTCCCACCTTATATCCATGTCACAGAAAAGGAAGTTATAAACTAAATATTTGTCCTGCCAGCATCTGGACTAACCCTTTCCAACTTTTCATCCCCAGCAGAAAGCCCACCTTACCTAGAAAGGGAAAGAGAGAGGTTTTGATGTCTGGCGCGGAACCCCTAAACCAGCAGCATCCCTAGAAATGATAAAGAACTGCAGCTAAAAACATGAAAAAATCCAAAATGCTGAAAGAGCAAAGAGCTGTTCAGAGAGACTTGTTAAGGAAGAGTGGATATTTGTAAATCTAAATGTCAACTAAAACACCCAATGTTTTAACTGAGATACCCTTACCCAAGCCCCAGCAAGTTTTCTGAGACCCTCTTTGCCCAGGAAAGGTATGGCAGAAAATGGTGACTAACATGGTGAAAGGAATTAGTGGAACACTATGATAAGACTGCAAAAACTGGAATAAAGTATTAGAACATGTTTAAAAAAAGGAACTTGACTGAATTATTCAAAATTACGAAGAGGTAATGAGAGATGATCATTCCCTCTCTTACCTTGTTATATACTGTGGGACAGTCAGTGAAATTAAAGAGCAGTACAATTAAATCAAATGAAAGGAAATATCCTTTCATCCAAATGGGCAACCTGCAGAATTTGCTGTGACAGAAAGTCAGCAAGGTAGACACTGTGTCTGGATGTTTTAAATGTAATGAGCATTAAATATTATATGAATAACACTTGCCTATGCAAGCAAAAATGAATAAAAATATTTCAGATTTCAAGCCATAAATTGATCTGCAATTAGAAAGGAATCTCTCCTTACATGCGGCTTTGCATAAGTAGCTAAGAACATAGTGCATAGTGAGAAGAGTGGTCATTTTCCACTGAAGCACCAGGTATTTGCCACTGTTGAAAGCAGAATACTGTATTAGAAAGATCAGTGGTAAGGTACAGTATGGCAATTTCTGTGTTAGTCAATGGAGAACTTGGAAATATGCTAAAGTAGCAGAATATACTGAAGAATTCATTGTCCTTGCTATACTTAAGTTCATGGACTTTGTATGCCATTTCATGGGTCTGGACATGGTCATTTAGCTCTGCCTGGGAATAAATGCAGTGCAACAAGTTATCTGGTTGTACCTTTCGGGTTGTCTTCTATAGCTTTTTTTTTTTTTTTTTTTTTAATTTCTGTGCCTTTAAAATTAGAATATTTGTACTTTTGTTTGCTATTCTAGGTATTATTCGGTACTATATATTTATTATAGCGGTCATCATAATAGTGAATAATTTGTGCGCAAAGCTGTGAGTGATGGTTCATGATTTCTTTTTTATGTTAAAGTATAGAGCTTGGGGGTAACATATAGTAAGATTAACAATATATTATACAGTATGAAGATAAAGCTCTAAATGTTTCTTACAGTTACTTGTTACTCTCAGTGTTCATGTTTTTCCTTGAATTGATAACGTGTCTATGTATTTAAAATCTTTTCTCACTGTTTCTGAATTAAAGATTTTGTTTCTAAGGATATCTGATCAGTTTCAGCGTAGTGGAGAAATGGTTAGTGTTGGGAGTTTATTATTTGTTTCTATGCAAACATATTAGAAAACAAGGTTTGCGTCTAGAGGACTTTATAATCTATGGCCCTGATCCTGCAAATACTTACAAACCTAAGTAGTCTCATTAACTACTCGTGTGAATAAAGTAACTCGCTTGCAATGCTGTTCCCAGGATCAGGTCCAAAGTTTTCGACGTGAAGCTCACAACACCCTTGTGCGTGTAGGCCTTCTTGTTCTCCACACTACAGGAGGGAAATTACTGCACGTTGAGGTTCAGTGATTTTGCCCAAGATCATACAGAAAGATATTCTCCATCCTGTGCCTTAAGTACAAGACTATCGTTTTTCCCATCTAATGAAAAATGTATTTCCAAAATGCCCTTTAAACTTATTGTAAATTATTTGTTCCTAAAACCTGTTAAATTCTGAAAGTGCTTGAGTCAATTTGTAACTTTGCCCAAAGAAGCCTAACGGTCACATTTTTTTAAAAAAATTATATTCTGCTAATTTAAGACGACTATTATGTTTTGGGGATTTTTGTGCTGGTGGTCTTGGTATTTGCTGATACATGTCCCTTTAATGTTTATTCATTGAATACTCATTCACAGCATAATTTCAGTGCTTGCTGGCACTGATGCATTTCAAGTGCACAATGAACAATGAAAGTATTATTGTGTGCAATAATTTGACAATGCACATCATTATGATTTGGGCAAGAACATATCTAGTGCGTATCTGGAAGTATTCTTTGTGCATATATACTGTAATCAAAATTATATTTTAATTATATACCAAATCCACAATTGCAAATTAGAAAAAATTCTGACAGCATCCTTGTTAATTAAATATTTGTAGAATGTAATGTGAGAGTATATATTTAATGTTACAAGATATTCTAAACACTTTCCTAGCTTATGAGCGGTGAGACAACAAAAGTGTTTTCATTTTTACAGCAAATACAATTTTATAGTAGTTGAAATATATGAATTTGCTAAATTAAAATGCCTCTATAACTGCCTTTTTTTGTTTTACATTTAATATGATTATAATACTTATGGTTCTCAGTTGGCAGAAAAGCCTGGTACAACTTGGAAGTTTCAGCAGCTTGTGGAGGGGGCAGTTTGAGCTTACACCAGTGGAATAAGGCGTGAGAAACATGTTTTCTCTTGTTTTTTCTTAAATGGTGAGCAGTTAAAGAGGTAATATTGACATTAAAATTTTTCTACTTACATTTCAGAATTAACCCATTTATCTGAATGGATCAATTAATAGAGCTGTTGTTTCAGGCTGTCTTCAGAGTCAGTCAGACCTAATTAAATAGTTTATGTTCATGTTTTCAAGGTTATCTTTACAGCCAAAGGGGTGTAGAAAACAAAAATTAATTAAAGCTGCAGCACAGTTTCATAGCAAGAGGTGGATTTAATGGCAAATAAATCAGTCATGGAATTCATAGGGTCTGAATCATGCCCTTGGTGTCACCCATATGACCCTACATAAGGCTAATGGAGCTGCCCACTGTCACTGATTCCCTAATCTGAAGAGGATGGATGGGGGTTACACAGGTGTAAATAAAGATACAATTTGACCAGCAGAACAAAACCATCACATTGATATGTGGATTATATGTAGAGGTCACAACGGCTGTTGAAATAACTCAAGTGTTACCGGTCACTTCTGTGGCGCTAAGTAATTACAGAGCATGAAGGCACCTATTACATATCCCAGATATTAAGATTCACATCATACCAATAGCAGGCAGGCACATGTTTGGATTTAGGGCCCTGTAACTGTGTATAATGATAAGACTCTCTTCCATGTTCTGTTTCCTCCCCAATAATGTCCTTCACTAAATCTGTGACCAACAGTATGGGACAGAAGGCCACAAAACTAACTTCTACCACAAGAGACTCCTTTCTCCCAAAAATATAACATTAATAACAAATGGTCTACTAGCCAAAGTGCACCATAAAAGGGAACTTACTTTCAATGGGAGATTGCCCACATGCGACGTTTAACTAGGGCTGCCACAAGCCCATCTTTCACCAGTGTCTCCCTACTATTGTGTCTCAAACATCTTCCCTTTAATCCTATACATACCAGCATGGTCCCAAAGGGATGCTCCAGGAAAGGCAAATCTCCCTTCCCAAAATGACTAACATAATCAATTTTCTGTAAAGGAAAAAGTATGGCTACTTTATTCAGCCTGAGCAAATGATTCAGAATTGTCCATAATTATCTCTAGGTCCAGAAACTAATAACACACAACCTAAATTGCAGTTTTGTATATGTTAGCCCAGAGAAAGTCACCCTCTACAAATTCTGGGCTGTATAGCAAGGGAGTAGTAGTCCCTATGCCCACTGGCATTGAGAGAGGCCTCCAGCATTTGGGAAGAAGGATGATCCAGTGGCGAAGATGTTAACTTGGGTCTTACAAGACGTGTTCTATTACCTGCTCTACCACAGACTTCCAGTGTGGCCTTGAGCAGCTCCATTAGTCTTTGTGCCTCATTTCTCCATCTGTAAAATTGGGATAATAGCACTTCCCTGCCTCACAACAGTGTTGTGAAGATAAATACATTGATGACTGATGCACTTAGATACTGTAATAATGGAGACATAAGTATCGTAGATGTATGGATACATACCCGGAACTTCTGCTGTCCCCTTAATGCAAGTGGTTGCTGGAAGACCAATCAGTCTTCAAGAGGTCAACCTCCACCCTCATCAAGCAGCAACAAAAAGGGGTGATTAAAGAGTGTAATTAAGATATATGGAGCACCATATCACAAGTCACAGCAAGGCAAGAATAATCATCTTGTAGAAGAAGCGCTGCGCAATATACGAATAACAAGTCAATCCCAAGAGAAGTGTTATCCTATTTGGTGCTTTAATACACTCATTGATATAAACAGCTGTCTTGGTGAGGTCTAAAGGTAGATCTGCAGCATCATCCATAATTGTGAATGCTTTACTTCCCACTTGAATTTAACCACAAGGATGTCAGAATGTAAAAATGAGACATTTTTAACTGAGAACAAAAAAACGGTGTGGTGTCACAATACCAGGTAGCTCTGTAGCATGTGTCTAAAACACTTTTGCTATATGCAATATATATAGTGTTGATTCCCCCCCATCTCCCCAGACTAAAACCCCCTTCACATTAGATCAGAGAAAATATAATGGCTTAAATGTAAAGCTGGCTTGGCCACCTCTTAGTTCTTAGCTGGCATGTGGTTCACTGCTTGCAACATGGCTACTGAAACAGCACAGAGAAAAGTAAAAACAGACTAAAATATATTTCAAATGCTTTCTAGTTCATGTATTCCCCATCAAAGTACAGTGCTGAAAAAGGGAGGGCAACATTGATAGCTATACAGCAATCTAGATCCAAATTACGTTTACAGGAACCAGGCCATAAGTGTATTTAGTTTTCTTCCTTGAATATTCCTGTAGCACTCAAGACCTGCTTTTTATGTCAGAATTACTCAAGTGTTCTAATAAGGGGATAGAACTCAAGGGGTATTGAAAATAGTTTATAATTGAATGCTGCTCTGCTTTTTGTTAGTCAGCCAAACACTATGTAAATTTCTCTGAAATTCAAAAAACATGCTGAATTACTATCTTGCTTTAAAAACAAAAATGGAACCTAGTGATTCTAGTATCATTAAAATTCTATATGTTTCCTTTATAGAACACACCCATTCAATCTTTACTAGCCTACTTGTTCCTGAGTATTGTAATACATACAACTATGTAACTTCAAACTGATCTTTGCCTCCTACAATATCTTGGATTCAGTAGGATGAATTAAGATCAGACTGGAAATCTTAATTTCCTTGCTGGAGTGATTTTAAACTCGACCTTATTTCACCTTTAATATCATTTGTATGTCTGTTGTTAATATATTGTATTCTTCATTCAGTCAGAGTGGAATTTCCTTTTGAGAATATCATTAGTGCTACCAAAATTGTTCTCTTAGAAGCTAAGATATAATGGTAATAGTTGCCTTAGAAATACCTATGGTATATAACAAAAGTGATATAATGTGATATAACTATACAGATTTATCCATTGTGATTTTAAAATAAGAAGCATTTAAGAGAAACTACACAGCATCTGCTACTCTGGTTTAGTAACTAAAACCAAGAAAAATCAGACAAAAAGCCATAATTCTTTCTAAATCATCTCTTAGCATACAAGTTGTTTCATAAATTCTGCCAGCTTCCTTCTCCTCTCTCGATTTTGGCTATCTACTCATTACTACACAATGCCAAAGAGTGGGAAGAAATTTAGTTCCGAATTACTGAAATTATTTAAATTAATGGATTCTGGATGGCTTCAGAGAAGCCCAACAAAATTAGCTTTAAGAATAATTGTCTAGATTTTGTCTAAAACTTCACTATTTGCATATTTAAAATCATAGAAGGTATAATTATTTCTTCATGGTGATAATGATAGCACCTTTCAGCTTGAAGTATAATTGTCTGCTGTCTGACCCGATTTCCTGCACATTGGCATTTGCAGTGTGGTAGAATGTGTGTTCTTTGCTAAACCTAGGAAATAAACATTCACTTGCCTTAGATAAAGCTCATTAAAAGCATCACAGATTATAATTGTCTGTTTTCAAATTGTGTTTTGCCAGCTATTTTCCCCAAAAATGCTTGTTTTAGTATTTTTGCAATTGAGATCCAAAATAGGAGAAGAGAGTTTAAAAAAATAATAATTGTGGGGTAGTGTTTGGAAAGGGATATTTGCATGTGATCTTATTGAAAACTCCCTATGTCCAGTTTTACCTATTGAAATTAGCTGTTCCAAATTCATATTGATTTAGTGTGGAATTATGTTTTTTAAAAATGAAGCCAGAAGCTTGTTACCTTCACTGACTACTCAGCTAAGAGCTGAACTTGACATAGGAAAAGGAAAGCTGTTACTATTCAGCAAGATACTTCTAGATGTCTAAAAAGCTGAATTAATGCTCTCAACAGTGTGATTTGGTGAGCTTTGCTGGAATTTGATTTATTGCTTCTCTGCTGTAGTATGGCAGAAGTTACATAAATTTGCAATAAAAAGTAGAGGTTAGAATGCCTTATAAGACAAGCCAGTGTGTCTTGCTTGAACAGAATTTTCTTAGTCCCCTCCATGTCACAGTTTCACAGTAGGGGCAGTCCCCATCTCTATAGCAAATGGGGCAGATAAGATCTTTGCTTGGAGCCTGGGCTTAGGATCACCACTCAAAAAGAATACTTCAGTATTCTGCACCTCCAAGCAGCACACATGGCAGACTCCAAGTCTTCCCTTGTAACAGAGCTATCACAAAATGATCAACTAAATGTCTTTGTTTCTTCATTGCCTTTGAGATTTATCTCCTCAAATCTGCTAAACTAAAAAAAAAAAAAAAAAACTTTTGGCTTTCCGAGGAGTGTCTGAAGGACGACATCTCTTCCTCAACACCTTCAGAAATGGCAGACAGACAGCAAGCCAGCTACCAACCAGCAATGGGCAGGGTAAATGTTGAGAAAGTGGAGCAGGCTATAGGAAAGCCTGGCTTGTGCAGTTGTGTGGGTGAGATTCAGGCTGAGATAGTTGAGCAGCTTGCATAGAAGCACCATTCACGAGGCCAGAATCAGGGGCATTCAGCTGAAGGTAAAGGTTGTTTTTTTTTAAGCTCCCACCTCATAGTTAGGGGACACCTATTCTCATAGCTTGCAAAACCAGCAAGGAAAATTTCACTGGAATCTCTTGAATCTTAGGAGAGAATCTCAGGGAAAGAGCCTGTGACTGTCGTCTCTTCCTCTCCCCTATCCGCTCCCCCACCCTGCCTTCCAGGGTGTAACCTGGAACTGGGGTACAGCTGAGCCCTCTGTTTTAACAATCTGGGTTCCTCTTGCACTGTGACAAGCTGCAAAGTCCTGCAAGTTTGCACTTACACCAACATGTACAGTAGGGACTACACCCAGCTGTGTTCATGAATGCTCTGGCCAGCCATTGCATGAGCCAACAATAGAGAGACTTCAAACAAAATACCCCCAAGCTCCCCAGCTGTGGATCCTGGAGCTGTACCGTCCTGTCCTGGTCAAAAGCCTGACCGGTAAAGATTATTACAGTCACCCGGTCTCTACCCACCCACCCCCACGCGATGTGGAGAGGAATATGCACACAATCTTTCACTGAGCTGAGATTTTTCTCAAACACACTGGTTAAGAGAAAACATAAAACAGGTTTATTAACTAAGAAAGCTAGATTTTAAGTGATTATAAGCAAAGAAGATTACTTAAGAAATAAAACACAATCAAAATCTTATAACTACACAGAATTATTTTGAATCAAACAATGCCTCACTCCATTAGATAGTACAAGCAGTTTGTAGATGGAATTCTCTCTTCCAGCCTGGGACCAGCACTTTCCCCAGGCCACTCTTTGTTCCTAAGGTGTTTCCAAGTATTCTTATAGAGGGAGTGAGGCCCCCTGGTGATGCTACTTTCCCCTTTTTATAGTTTCTTCCGTGGGCGGGAACCCCTTTGTTCCAAGCCAAGTTCCCAGCCCAGTTTGTGGGAAAAATACAGTTACCAAAATGCAGCTCAGTACCATATGGTCTGGTCACATGCCCTTGCATGCCTTCTGGATCATAGCAACCATTATCCATAGGCTGTCTGAAGCATTTCCAAGTGAGAACAAGCCTTTTTCATAGCCCGTTGTTTCCGCTGATGAGCCATTAGCACTGTCTAGCTTTGTTGTACCTGAACTGCTAGTTGTGGGTGTTACCCAGAGCAAGCACATTTGAAATACAGATACTTGGTCAATATTCATAACTTCAGATACAAAATGATTCATGCATACAAATAGCATAATCATATTCAGCAAATCATAATTTTTCCATAGACACTTCACATGACATCTTGTACAAGATGCCACATAATCAAGATGCAATATAATATAATTATATTACTGTGGTGACTATGGGATGCATATTGTCACAGAGCGTCCATAGCGACCCAGAGGATTAAATTCCTTCTCCCAGCCAGCATGTAGGCATGGTAAGATGGCTGAGAAGCCTTCCTCCTCCCACAAGCTGGTTTACCTGAAATTTTTCAGATGCCATGGAAGGCGCCAGCTCTTGTGACCTTTCTTATACTGGTGAGTTATTTTGTCTTCAGTCGCTCCAGCTCTGTCCTTGTTCTCAGTGGTCAGTTCCTACTCAGCTCAAAGCTCGAGCAGCAGGGAATCACCTTCCCTGGAAGAATCCTAGAACTGGAAGGGACCTCGAGAGGTCATCTTGTCCAGTCTCTTGCACTCGTGGGAGGATTAAGTGTTATCTAGACCATTTCTGGCCGGTGTTTGTCTAACTTCCCCACTGTGGAGGTCTAATTTCAGTTTCTGTTTGAGAATACTATTTTTTGTCATATATCGTTTTGGACAGTTCACACATGTTGAAGTCTTTAATTTCTTTATTCACTTGCAGCAAGTAACAAACTATCATCTGAAAGTCAAAGGAATGGCTTTTTTAAAAGACAAAGCCATCTTTGCAAGTCCAGAAGGGGAAAGAAATTGGGGTTTGCCCGTGTCTTCTGTTTATGATGTGTATAAACTCTGATTTTTTAAAAAAATATTTTTTCCACCACTTTTTTTACATTAGAAATTCATGCATTGCTGGCTTTGTTTTTACTGGAAGACTCTATGGACAACTGGAAAATTCATACATTTATAGTAACTCAGATACCAAGTGCTTAAATAAGAAGGGAAGTGATTTTTATTCAAACTGTTAAAACACTGTTGTTTGTGAATACACATTTAATTCAAATGTCTAAATAACCATTTGGAATAAAAATTCTTATTAAAGATTCAGGCCCTCAGTTAAGGGCTGCGAGAATTCACAGTCTGCATCACTGCGTCCTACATCAAGAGCAACAGGAAAGATCAGATCATTCCTGATATTCCTATGGCAAAAGGGTAATAGAGAAAATATTTAAAAAGCAACTTACAGGCTTCTTCCATAAATTATAAAGAAGCAATCCCATCCTCCCAAGAAAACAACCACCAACTCAGTGTTTTTCTCTTAAGTTCTTCGGATCACTTTTGCACTTCACAAATATTTTTGTTTTTCTGTTTATTTTTTTCATGAACCAGGTGTGGACATCCTTTGTATAACTTTCGGCTTTGTGTTTTGTTCTCTGTGCCCATTCTGTGGAACAGTGAAACTGCAAAATCTCTTAAGCATATTCTTTCCCATCATCGGATAACCAGCATTTTCTAACCAGCTAGCCAGCATTTTCATTATTGAAGTTTATATGTATTCTCTGTTCAGTGAGTGCACATCTCCCATTAACTATGTGCCTCAAGTAGAGAAATCTATTTTAGATTCTCTTCATTTGACTTTAATTATTGTCTAGAATCCACAGAACACTGAGTTTTTGAAATATTATCGGTATTTTAGGTTGGCTGAATGAACTCAAGACCAAACTAATGGTAACATCAAGAAACAGTCTAATCTAGTTTTAACAGTATAGACACTGAACAAGTAGACAACTTCTGATACTTGGGTTCCACTATAACAAATAGCCACTATGAAGATGACATCAGGAAGTGGATATTTACTGTCAGCAGGTTTTCACATGCCTGAATAAAAATGTTTGGAAGCTTAAATCACTGCCCATAATATCTTAAACCAGATTATATACAATGCTGATTGGATACATATTACAGTTGTGAAACATGTGTTGATAAAGTGTCTGTAGCAAAAGCTCCCAACATTTGAAATGAGTCGGACCCTGTCAAATTCACAGTCCATTTTGGTCAATTTCATGGTCATAGGATTTTTAAAATAGTAAATTTCACGATTTCAACTATTTAAATCTGAAATTTTATGATGATGTGTTGTAGGAGTGCTGACCCAAAAAGGAGTTGGTGGGATGGGAGGGTTGCAAGGTTATTGTGGCAGGGGTTGTGCTACTGCTACCCTTACTTCTGTGCTGCTGCTGGTAGCGCTGCCTACAGAGCTGGGCAGCTGGAAAGCTGTTGCTGCTGTTCTGGAACCCAGCTCTGAAGGCAGAGCCGCTGCCAGCAGCAACACAAAAATAAGGATGGCATAGTGTGGTATTGGCACCCTTACTTCTGCGCTGCTGTCTGCAGAGCTGTGCCATCAGTCAGCAGTCACCACTCTCCAGCCACCCAGCTCTCAAGGCAGCAGTGCAGACGTAAGGATGACATGGTATGAAATTGCCACTCTTACTTTTGCATTGCTGCTGGCAGGGCGCTGCCTTCAGAGCTGGGTGCCTGGCCAACAGCTGTTGCACTCTGGCTGTCTGGCTTTGAAGGAAGCGCAGAAGTAAGGGTGGCAATACCGCAACTCCTCTAAAATAACCTTGTAAGCCCCTTCTGAGCAGGACCCCCAATTTGAGAAACGCTGGTCTCCACCTATGAAATCTGCATAGTATAGGATAAAAAACACACAAAAGACTAGTCCGTGACATGTTTTTCATGGCTGAGAATTTGGTAGGGCCCTAAAAATGAGAAAACTGCACTGTATCCTAGGTGAGATAAGGCTAGATAGGTTTAAGATATTATGACATCTATAGATGACTGAAACTGCAGTGTGTGACTACAGTTATAAAAGGTACCAACTACAATGGTTTGGCCATGTTGCTAGAATGATCCCCATACTGATTGCCTAAAATTGTTCTCTGTGGAAGAGTGCACGGTGAGAGAGGCTGTGGATGTTGAAGGAGACTGTGGTATAACACAGTATATAAAACCATCCTGGCAACCCCAGGCTCAAAACAGACATGGTGGAATCTGCTCAGAACCTCACTTGTACCCAGCCTTGGTGTTAGGGAGAGAAGGAGGAGGTGGTGGTGATTTTTACAGGCACATGAGATGAAGACAGACAAGCACATATCATATGTTATATCATTAAGTATCAGAGAGGTAGCCGTGTTAGTCTGGAATTGCAGAAGTGACAAAGGTAGCAATTTAGATGGCATGCATCCAACGAAGTGGGTATTAGCCCACGAAAGCTTATGCTTCAATACTTTAGTTAGTCTTTAAGGTGCCACAGGACTCTTTGTCACTTCTATCATTAAGTAATTATAATACAAGTAAATAATATAAAATGTATAATACATAGGCAACAATGGAGGAAAATTAAGGGAAACATCTTAGTAGTAACCTTGGATATGTCTGCATTGTAATCAGAGATGTGATTTACATCTTGTATAGACATACTCACACTAGCTTTAATCTAGCTAGCTTGTTAAAAATAACATTGACAATGCAGCTGTACAAGCTTCAGCATGGGCTAGCAGTGCAAGTACCCAAAGTTTAGGTAGGTTTGTACAACCTGTGCTAAAGCATAAGCTGCATTTGGACTGCAGTTTTCAACAAGCTAGTTAGCTAGATTAAAACTAGCGTGGGTACTCATACATGAGCTGTCTGTTATGCCTCTGATTGTATCACAGACATTTCCCTTAAGTATACTTGTTTTGATGGCTGTAACTTACACTGTTAATGGTCTTATTTAGTATCGATGTATGGTGAAGATTAATACTAGGTACATTACTGGGAGGATGAATCTTTTCACACCTATGGACCTTTAAGTGCAAATGTTCCTCTGAGATTGAATTAGTTTATGGGAAGTACACGTTAATTCAGTTTTGAGAACCTTCCAGGCCATCTTGTTCAGACTTTGGGGGGATCATGAATGACCACCAAGCCTGCCTATTACACTGAATTCATGAAGATTTCAAAAAGGAGCATTCTTATAGCAATATAGTTCTTTGAATTATTGTCCTCACGGATTCATTTTCTGGTGTGCATGTGCTCCAGGTACGTGAGATCAGATCTTTTTGGTTGCAGTGTGTATTGGGGACACACCTGCATCTCTGATGTGCTCCTACATCCCATAGGCCTTTACTGAACAAAAACAAATATATAGCTGGAAACCAGTCTTGCTCACCTGTGCGTTAGTATTATCAAAACTAATTTTAAGTTTGTAAGAATGTGGTTCCTGTTTAGACTTCATGAGATGCTTATAGGATGCTGCATGTATTAATCTCACTTATAACATCTGTACCCCATGTTATAAGGTTATATTTAGTGTTTGCATTGTAATTCTCTGTAATTATGTAAGTCATCAAACAGGAAAGGAGCATTAATTAATGTAAAATGCTGTAGTCTATTAGGTCAGCAGACAGAGAGGAACAGGGTTACCCCCTCTCTGCCAAGAAGTCATTCAGCTGCGGGCCTTGTGCATTCATCATCAGATCACACCAGTGACTCTGCATCTCCAGGCTTACAAAATGCCCTACCAGATAACCTCAGCAGACAATTTCCAAACAGCCATGAATTGACTGTCAAAGACTCAATTCTGAAAAGCATCTTTACAGGTAGGGATGTGCAAAAATAGACTTATTTGCCACAAACCAGAATAAGAAATGCCAAATGTTCTGTTCCAAAAGGGGTTTGAGCCTACGTAGTCTGTCAGATGCCTTCCTCATCTCACGGACACCGCGGATCATGTGTGCCTTCCACCCATTCTGTTGATATCATGGATCTGAGGAACCCAGACAAAATTCAGCCTTTAATGATCATGGTGGCCCTAGTTTTGGTCAGATGGTTCTGGTACAGTAACCTATTAGTATCAACTCCAGTCACATTACCTGTATTACCCAACATGATTTTGCAAAATGAAGATCAGATCTTACACCAATATCCAGTATCTTTACATCTGACAGCTTGGATGCTGGCTAGCTGACTGGCGGTGAAAGAAATTGTTCAGTGGCAGTCCAGAACATCTTAGTGTAGCAGAACTCTACTATACTGACCTATACAGCAAAATGGGAAAGGTTTTCTGCTTGTGCAGCATGACATCATCTTGGAGTTCCCTGCTACTGCTATTTTGGATTATTTGCTAGCACCAGGATTATCCATCAGATTCATAAGGGTATATTTAGCAGCAGTATCAGTACATCCTACTATTCAGGATCATATCATATTTTCCCTTTCTGAAGTTGCTAGATCCTTCGAAGGCCTCATTCATGTGCCATCTGGGAACTCTCTCCTGGAGACATCAACACAGAGTTCACTGGGTTAAAAGGACTTCCTTTTGAACCCCTATCAACTTGTTCTTTATACAGTCTGTCTACGAAGATTGCTTTTTTTAGTTGCTATTACATTTGCTCAGAGGTCCTTTTTTACATAGTTATTTTTAATAGTAGTAGACCCCTACCATGAGGCTACCCATATTTTTTTTTATTCCTTTTATCTTTACCCAGAGACTCTCAACTGGTCTGCTCCTTCTGGACCTCAGAACAAGAGTGAGTGTGTGTGTGTACACCGAGTCTCAGTGATGCCAGTTGTCATGTAGTAATAGTTCCAGTTGTTCCTGTTTATTACCCATACTCCTTGCATTTGTGTGTAGACATCTAAGATGTTGAGCAGATTCCCTCACTGATCTCCTTCTTGTTGCTCCTACTTGTAATTTTCCATGTCCCCTACCCCTCCTCAACATCTAACCCTCTTTTAAAGTTGTATTTTGTTTACCTGCCCCCATTGAACCTAGTTTAAAGCTGTCTTCACTAGATTAGTGAGTGGGTGCGTGAAGATGCTCTTCCCTGTCTTGGTCAGGTGGGCCCCATCTTTTCCCAGCAGACCACGTTCCCAGAACATCCCATAACTGAGGCTTTTGAAGCCTTTCCATCGACACCATCTGTGCAGCAATGCATTGATCTACAAGATGAGCATATCCCTAATACTTGTCTGTGTCCACGTTCATCTTTCCTCCCAGTTATTTTCCTTCTAAAAGTTTAGTTCAAAAAATAAATTAGACTAATTTTATATAAATTAGTAATATACATACACGGGGAGTTGACTAGTTCTCTTTTAGCACTTCTACTTATTAATAAGTTGTTTTGTCTTTTATATTCAGCTTGTTTTATTTTCCTCAGTGAAGAACTAGTACATATACTATCTATTTCCAAATGTTGTATTGTCAGTAGGTTGTGATATTTATTTCTGTTTATGAACTCTCATAGGTTTCAGAGATTATGAAATACAAATTTATCATATCTTTAAAAGGGGATTAAAATGTTTTAAATGTAGCTCACGTTTATTTTTAGTTTTGTTTATCCACAGATAACAATGGATGACAATTTTGATTTCTTTTGTCTTTTCAGTTTGAGTATATTTAAAAACTACAAAACAAAATAAGGCAATAAGTGTAATATACAATGTAGTAGAGTGGTTGTTTATTTTTAGTAGCACAAATTTTCATGAAAACACATAGCCTTACCTTGTCTTATGAAAATAAAACTGAATATTTAAGCATATAAACATTCTGCAAGGTGCACCTGATTCTAATATAGTTTCAGATTCTTTTAGTTGTGTGGCAGTATTCTGAACAGAATAGCCGTGTTAAAATGGCAGAAACATGACTGTAAAGTAAACATTATATTCATTTCCGTCTGCATGTTGCTAGTGACAGGTGCTCAATGGTTGTCAGTACCCTTGTCAGCAAAGAGAATCCTTTGACATTAAGGTCCCCAGTTCAGTCCTGATGCTGTGTGACTCTATTGGCAGGTCCATCAGGCTGTAGCTGATCAGTGAATGTCAGAGCTGTTGCTGTTCTTCTGGGATGTCACCTGTCCCTAGTGTTTTTGGTTTGGCCTTGCTTGTTGTTTGAACTTACCACACTTTCCAATAGCTCTCCTGTGGGAAATGAACTGATAGGTCATGGGAATATACGTATCTTTAGGGCATGCAAAATCTCATCCAAAGTGACTTACATAAAGGCTTGTAATGATTACCTTGACTCTCAGCCAATCAATGGTTAGAGTGCTTAGGGACTCATTAAATGACATTTGTGGTGTCTGTAACCTAGGTTTTGAGCTGTATTTCAGGGAAAGTGGTGACAGCCTTTAATGTCTAATTGACCTCTTCTCTTTGATTCACTTTCCATATTTGCCTCTGATGTGGTCCCCAATGGCAGCAAACAGCACTGCTCAGCATTCTGAACTTCTGTTCAGAGCTTCAGCACCTCAGCCTTGGTAGCTGTGTCATGGTAAGTAATTGAAGGTTGTGTTTGTGTGTGTGAGAGAGAGATGACTGAGACTGAACTTACTTGTTTACAGAAGTATTAAAATATAGTTTACTTCAGTTGCCTATCTAATATTAGCCTCTATTCTTATAGGGCAAAAATGAATGTGTGTGTGTGTTTAAAGGGACACTGGCCAGTTTTGTAGGCCTAAAATTTAGCTCACCATCTCCCCGTCCCTGACTGTTTGTAAAGTGAATGCAATTCTTTGTTTAGTGTGTGTTGCTTTCAAAACTAATGTTTAATGTTCATTTTTATTTAAAACAAATATTCATTTTTGGAAGCCTGGCATTCATGAACAACCCTATAGTAATAAATCTCTGTATATGCAGAATGAGTTAGTTTTAATGGAGATATTTTTAGTCATAGGTTTCCCAGGGTTGTGGGGGTTTTATTACTTTAAAAAACAACCAAACAGGAATTATGGAAAGGCCCTTTCTAAACTCTGTTGTACCTGAATGCCAAAGGTAAACATAGAGGGGGCCTTATTTTGCAGCTCTCTGTGCTATAAATACAGCAGAGTACTTAATATATGACTTAATGGGCTTCTATATCTAATCAGGAAGCAAAAGACAGAGGAAGAGGTGGATAGACATCCCGCAGATGGCTCAGCAGAAATTGGAGGGAGCAGTACTAACTAGCTCTTCCAACAGTCTAGACTTCCTATATCACTCCTATACTGCCCATACAGTGGGTCACTACTTTAATCCCCCCTAACTTCCATAGTGAGACTGACAGTGCTTCCTGAAGGCTAGATCCAGGTTCAGCTCTTGTTCAAACTTGAAAAGGGATGAGCCTTATTCTTCTGTCCATATGCAGATGTATGTGCACTGTTTATTTTACTAAGTGCCATTAAACTACCAATACCTTTGTTGTTATCCCTCCAGTTGCCCCTTTATATAAGCAGGACAGACCACTGTCAATGAAACTTAATTGCATTTTAGGGGGAAAAACAGCTCTTACAAAAGTAACGCTAGCAATGCAAAAAAGGAATGTTGGGAAGAAAATCAGTTTTAGTTACAGATTTTAATTGGTCTTTCTTACTCTGTGTGTAAATTTAAAGACAAAAAATTTAAAAACTGATGGAAAATTTACCTTGCCCTTATCTTTTTTTTAAAAAAAAGCAGAATGAGACCAAAGTGGTGATGAACTCCTCTCCAAATTTATTAGAAATGAAAAACACTGAAGACAGATCAATAGATGTATTAGCAAACAAAGCTGCTTGGGCATAACTGGGAATAATGATATATAAAAAATGGGGCTTGTTTTCTTCACAGATTGAAGACTATGACCTGATAGCGAGTATGATGGGAGCAAAGTGCAAAAAACTGCGTACTCTGGATTTGTGGAGATGTAAAAACATTACTGAAAATGGAATAGCAGAACTAGCTTCGGGATGTCAGCTCTTGGAGGAGCTCGATCTTGGCTGGTGCCCTACACTACAAAGCAGTACTGGCTGCTTCACAAGCCTTGCGCGTAAGCTCCCAAATTTGCAAAAGCTCTTTCTTACAGCCAACAGGTCTGTGTGTGACACGGACATTGAAGAACTTGCCGCTAACTGTACTCATCTTCGGCAGTTGGATATACTGGGTAAGGAAACACACAAATACTTGCATTATTGTTTTTTCATATGTTGTATCCTGGTATGAAGCAAGGACTGGGATTGTATAAAATAAGTCTTTGTTCCAGATCTTAAATATTCTTTAAAAAAATAAGTCCCAATACAATAATTAAAAATTACTGAATTTCTAAGGTCCCATTTTGACTTAATCAGCCATATGGCTTGACTTAGTTTGGCAAGCAGTTTCATAAAGGTAATAGAGTAATTTAGTATTCTAGTAAGTTGGTCTTTTTTATTAGGGTTTTTAAGAGTTACAAATTCTTAATGCTTTTTTGGCTGAAAAAAATCCTTGTGGCTACTATTGCTGGTTTTCCTATGCTTTTTTTTACTTTTATGGTACAGGTATGTCGCATCTTAGGCGTATTTAACATATGCGATTTCAGCTTTACACGATCTGCCAAAAAAAAAAAAAAGAAAGGGGGGAATTTTTTAAAAAAACTTCCTGTAGGGGGCGCGATTTCACCTCCCATTGAAGTGAATGGGTTCTGGCTATATGCTGTTTCCACTTTACGTGGTAACCGCAGAACGGAACCCTCGCGCAAGAAGCGACATGCCTGTATTTGTATGGTGTATGATAGACTATATTTATAAAATGTGAGTATTTTGATCAAATAAGCAGACTTTTCTTGCAGAATACATAGGCAGAACAGAATAATATTCTCCATTGTTTTTGTCACTTTTACTAGAAGATAATGTGTCTTTTAAAGTTAAAAAGTACTTTACAATGCAACTTAATTGTGTTTTTCACTGATTCAGAGAGGAAAACAAGTAACTTTTTGCAAAGCTTAAATTTCTAGCCTTTTGTAGCTCTTACAGTTGGGAGTACCTTTTGAAATCTGAGGTAAAATATGCTTGAAACTCTTGAATGAAGAATTTGTGAAGGGAAAAGTATCTCTACAAAACATTACATTAATCCTGTTAGACTGCAACATGTGGTTTCATTATTTAAAATTGTGGAAGACTGCACACATTGCCATGAGCCAAGATTTCCTCTGAGTTCTTGTACATTTGATGGATATTTTCATGGGTTTAGTTGATATATAGCTTGTAAATACCATAGAACAAGGTTTCATGCTGTTGACCTATGGCCAACATCCAACCAGCATTAGGAAGAAAGAAAAACAGGTAAAAGTTCACTCTTCCCAGAACAAATTGATCAAAACCTAAACTTTTACATGTTTTGTAGTTGTGTGATGGGTTGCCCCCCTTAGGATGCCACTGAGTTAGCCTATTCTGCCAGCCTGGGTCCTCTTTACCTGGCCTTGTTGTGTTAGGCACACAGGCAGGGCCAGCTGTGATTCAGCCTCAGAGGCTTGCTCCAACACTCCGGTGTCCACTCCTTTTTAGGAGTACAAACCCAAAGGCTTTATGAAATCCGCCCCATCTCTCAAGGTGAAGGGAGATATGCACAGCTTCTTCCCCATCTCAGTTAGAAATTATATAAATTGAGTTACATTATAAACAAGAAATAAGTTTAACAACAACAAAAGGTGAATTTTAAGTGACTATAAGAGATAACGGATGGAACAAAGCAGAGTGCTGAACAAATAAACTAAAGTCTGCAAGCTAAGCTCAATATACTTAAGAAACAGGCTTTGAAATGTAATTTCTTACCCTAAATGTTATTTTAGGCAGGTTGCAACTTTTCTGTGGTTCACCCATCTCAGTCTGGACTTCCCTGCTCTTCCCCCTGCCTTCTCTTCAGGTGGCTTTAGCAGTCTTTCTTCTTGGGCAGAAAGGCCATGGAGAGGAGGAGCCCCTTTTGCCCTCCTCTCCACCCTTACGTAGAATTTACATAAGGCGGTAATCCTTTGTTTCCCAAAACTTGATACAACATACCCCTTCCAGTGGAAAGTTACAAGAATTCCCAGGTAATGTTTAGTATCCGGTGACAAGACCATCTGACTCTGTAGTATCACAGCTTCCACGAGTCAGTGGTTGTATAGAGCGCCCACAGGAAGAACTTTTCACAGTCCATTGTCCATACTGATGGGCCATGCACCCTGTCTGGCTTTTCCATTGTTGTACCTGAAGTGTTAACAGTGGGCATCACCCAAAGTAGTATAATTGAAATACAGATACATAGTCAGTATTTCTAACTTCAGATAGAGAAATGATACAGGCATACAAATTGGATAATCATATTCAGTAAATCATAACCTTCCCAATGTACCTTACAAGACCCATCTTGCATAGAGTATATCTCAGCTATGTCATATCCATATTATAAGCATATTTCCATAAAACATATCTAGCGAAACATCACAGTCTGTTGTAAGTTAATCTGTTTTGCAGTTAGATTAAAGAAGGCATGTTTCCTGGTCATACAAACCAGATCTCCAAAAGGCTTACTGAATAAAGCATTTTATAAACATATACATTTTTTTGGCCACCCACTCTCATGCTTATCTGTTATGATGGCATTGTGTCTGCCCACAAATTGAACTGACCTTTTCACTAGAACAGAAAGGCCAAGCGATGAATAGTTCAGTTGTTAACCCAGTATAATGTCTGCAGGCTGTGTTTCCTCTTTGCCAGCAATGATTGTTTGTTGCCACATTCTCTCTTAATATTTAAATTCACTTATTGACACTTACATGCAAAATAGTGTCTGAACAGTGAAAAGAAAGGCATTGAGCTCCTGAGCACTTACTTTTGTTAACAAGTCAGATTGTGTTGTTGCATATATATTAGAAGACCTTTCATGGTGACATCACATGTCGAGTTACTACTATATCAAATCCACCTATCTTGAAACTGCTGCGGTGTCCTGTTCATGGCAGTTGTTATGGAGACAATTTGATAGGAGAGTCTTGGAGCCCAGTTACCTAACCTGGCCGCGATGGTTCAACACTCCCCAAATACACTGCAGCAGCTCTCTGTGTCAAACCAGTGAACAAGTCCCTTCTGTTGTAGGCATTACTGAAAATCTGGTTGTTTCTTCAGACCAGTCCTCCCACTCCTAGCAGCAGCTAGGACCTTAAATCACATAACAAGATGGCAGCTCAAAAATAATGAGTCAAACCCCCCACACACAGACTCAAAAGAAAATCATGGAGTTCTCTTTTTTAATGATCAGACTGTGTTTTGGGGTCTAGTTTCTGAAATTTTCTTGCACACTCCCAGAGTGTGTGGCAGTTTAACAGTGTTGCCAACTTTAACAAATGTATAATAAAGCAGTTTTTGTCTCACTGCAGGAGTTCTCACTGGAGACGCCAACTGAGATTGGGCTTCATTGTGCTAGACACTATACATACACATAGTAAATGAACTGCACTGAAGAGTTTACAATCTAATGTAAAGCATAGTGGTGAATTTGTGACATAGGAGGTAAAACTGAGACTCAATAAATTTATCTCATATATGGCTACCATTAGATGGGAAAACATTTATTCTCTGCTGAACTGGGCTGGTGATGACTTACAAGTGAAGGTTCCACAGCACACTAACAATTCTCAGAGTTATCTAAACCCCTAAAAGTGATAATGTTAACACTTTCATGAATGTAGCTTGTTTTCTGGAAAGACATGTTTGTTAAATCCAGTTCTGAGCTTTTTTGGAACTTACCTCAAGTAGGGTTCTCTTTTCTGACACACAGGGAAGATCTCCCACACATTGCCCTTAATCTGAACCACAGATCTTATTTTTAAAGGGAAAACCTCCCATTAAGCAAAAACAAATCATGAAAATGCAACATTAAAACACATAATAGCACAACATCCAAATTAATTATGTTTTGCGATATAAAATCATTCCAACAATTACTCCAGGATCTTTACACTAACTTTTATACATCTATGTGTAATTTTTTTCCCCATTCCTACCCAGATCATGTGCAAGTTTTGTATCCAAAACCTTCAGATCCACACTACAGACGACTTCTATTTCATCTATAAGAGTAGCTGGTAGTAGAAAGTAGGTGATTGTTTTCTGTGGACTAGCTAATACAAAGAGTCACAGCACACACATTGCCAGTGAATTACACAGGTATTTGCGAGACAGCAGTGGAAACTCTGGGCATTGTGTGAGGAAATCGCTCGCTCTCTCCCTCCCAAAATTGTGGGAAGGCTACAGCTTTCACATTATTGTGAGATTGTCTAAGTAGTGACCAAAATGGCATTTCTCACAATAAATTCACAAGAGTTGGCAGCATTGACTTGGTTTCATTCTGATATAGTTAAAGCCTATAAACTCAGCAGGGAAAACTCCTGTTCCAGTTAGAGCACTTAACTGCATGATGGCTTTGTGGGCAGACAAAAATGAAGCCTCTTTTGAGAAGATTTGTTGGGCTGCAACCACTTTGATTCATTCATTTACTAAGCATTATAAAATCAATATCTTGTCCAAACTGGATGCTGTTTTCAGTTGCTGGGTCCTGCAGTTTTGTTCCTTACCTGCAGAGCCCCATGTATCATGCAATTATGTGACCATGTAAATTGTTGCTTAATTGTGGATTATGTTTAAATGGGTGCATAACGTGCACCAAAAAATAACAGTATTAAGGCCATGATCCTTATCTGTGGTCTAGCAATTCACAGTGCAACGTGGGAGGAGGTGGTGATATAAAGGTAGGTTTTAACCACCATTGTGCTTCCTCAGCAAGATGTGTTGGGGCTGGTTCCCCAGTATAAGAGCAGCACCAAGGGACCATTATGGAAGACGGAGATCACAGGGGTGCAGGAAAGCCTCAGACACATTCCCTGGTGTAGGAACCATTGCACCAGCTTTACACCACTGGAGGATCCCCCTGTACAAAGATGATCCTACTCTGACTAGCTATGTAAGCATTTGAGCTACAATGTATTTGTCCTAGTGCAGCTAGATTCTGGCCTGAAGCTTTCTAGGCCTTATAGTTCTGAAGAGAGCCCCAGAATATGAACTATATGCTGAGCAATGGTCACATTCTAGGGCGCAATGCAGACCCATGAGGGGTTGTGGCAGCACCTGCCCCACAACCTTGAGTGCGTCACAGTGCTTTCCTGCCATAGCTCCCAACCTGGGCCACTCCCAAACAGCCAGACAGCACACAGGTCACACCCTGAGTGTCAGTGTATAGCTGCAGCCCTGGTCCAGCAGCTGTGATCTCAGCAGCCTGTCAGAAACATTCCAGTCACACTTTTGCTTCTGCCAACTTCAGTAACTACTTGCAGGGTGACTCCAACACACTCCCAGTCCCGAATTTTCCCAAAAATGTGTGTTCTCCACTGTCTAGCCCTCTCCTAGGCAGTTCAGATATAAAAGTCTGTTGCCCCTGTAAAGGATCAATATTCAACAGTTTGCTACTTTAACTGGCTTTACCACGCAGTTCAGTTGAAACACAACACTGGATTTATTTAGATTTTTTTTTAAAAAAAAAAAAAGTTTATTTAACTACAAAGATACAGGTTTCAAGTGAGCACAAGTATAGAGTCACAATAGAGTCTACAGAGTATAGAGTCACAAATGATCACCAATTTTCTTTTTAGAAAAAAATGCTTTCTAGTAGCTAAAACTTAAGTCAGACTTGGTTCAAGGTAAAAATCCTAACTGCATGTTCCCAGCAGTGTGGCTAGCCAAATTCTTAGCTCAGAATCTTTCCCCAAAGTCAAAAGGCTGGTTCCTTTGCCTTTTTAGATGAAAGAGATGGAGCACACTTGGGGTTTTCTCTCCTTTTCTTTTATAGTCCAGTTAACTTTGAAGTGGATTCTTCTGCGGGTTACCCTCAAAGCAGAATTTATTCAAACAGTAAAGAAGGCAACATGGAGAACAAGGTGGAGAACAGGCTCCTTGTTCTTTCTTCTCTTTGTTTGCTGAAATGCAAATTTGTTTTGTCTCTTGCCATCTCCTCTCCCTGCTATTCGAGGACCCTGTTTATATGCAAATTTAGGTAAACACATTTCTTTATTCAGGAGATTTCTACTCTGGCAGGGCTGTGTGGTTTTGAACATGTGATAAGAACGTCATATAGGGGGATTTTGTAACTTTACATATAAATGGTGCTACACACATTTCACCATGATATTATTGACCAGTAAGTTGTTATTTTTCAGATGGCAAATTTTGTATAAAGATTATTACAGTCGTTTATAGGGGTGAACACAGGGGTACATTTGGTTGCAGAAATACAATGTTGTCTGCCTGAATTTGCCAACAGCCTGAAATGATAACTCTGAGAGATGGGGACTGCTCTAATTCATCTCATTGTTCACTCTGAAGTCAGTCAACAGTTTGAATCTCAATATTGATGATTGTTTTAACAGAAGCCTCAAACTAGTATGTTTATTTTTCATTGTTGTAGATATTGTCAGATACTGATGCAGGCTGCACTGGGGCAACTATTTACTACCACAGGTTCCTGGCAAACCCTGCTCCCCAAAATTTACAGCCACCTTTGCCGTGCACAAAGAGGGCTGATAAAGAAATGTGAATACCCTCTTCAGTGCCAAAATAATCAATTCCCTCCTAGTTTCCAAAACACCTCCCACGTCTTCCTGTGTTTCAAAAGCCCCAACTGTCCCCTACCCAGCTGTCAAAATCTTCAGCTTTTCCCTGACAGCTTCAACATATAGTTGATCACTTGAAATACAAAAATTTGCTGCAAATTTAAATTTGAGAGCAGTGTAGAATAAATGGAATTGAATGTAAAATAATTAACAAGGAATACTGTGCAAATTGGAGTGGTCTGGGGAGTGAGGTGAGAGCATTTGTGGTAGCAGTATCAGGTAATTCCAGGGTCTTTGCTACATGACTGAAGTCTAATATGTTTCAGGGGACACAGGGCTCTTTGTACATTAATTGGTCTTCTCTCTAAAATGATTACTAACGTATCTTGTTTTATGTATTAAATAGAGGCTGACGTTTTCAATTAAACTTTTGAAACATGTTGTGGGAGTGTTTTGAAGTGCCCCTTGCCATAGAATTTTGGGCTTCAAGAATTTTCTCTAAGTGCCTCTTTGACAACTACCATGCATGGGTCTTCCCAACAGTGTCAAGATAAATGGATCGGATATATGGGAATGCTGATCTACAGCTAAGAAACAAAATAGTCCCACTGAACAATTATTGCTCTCAGGCACTTTATTGAGCCAGTGCCAGAGAATTTTGCCAGGGAACAAATGGAACAACTAAGTAAAATGACAGATTTTTAAGACACCTGCTGTGCATTTGTACTCAGCAATGGGCACTTTAATCGAAGTAACCAAACTCCAGTAAATAGAGATCGCCCCAAACTAAAATCCCATGTTCAAATCCCCCCTTCCCTCAAAATCTTGTACCAACATGTAAAGGTAAATATTATGATACGTCGTCTGTGAGGGACAAAAGAGAAGAGGAGCGTTGTACATATCCTTTTAACATTTTTAGTTTTTTGAGAAACATTCCTAATTGTACACAGCACGGTAATGTTAAAAACATAGAAGATGTCATATCTCTTATCCCACAGTCATCTGTTAGTGGAGCTTATTCACTAAAATGACTTTTTTAGCCATAAGAAATGTATTTCTATTACAGTTGTGTAGGAAAAGTTCACAGTTCTTTAAGAATCTTGATGTGTTAATATCCATATTCTCTTTTATCCAAATCCAGCTCCCACTAAAGGCAATAAATTCCGTTAACTTCAGTTAGCATTGGACTGACCCTTAATAGCATGCATTTGTTGCGGCATTATATTAGAGTCAGTGAAGGGAGCCATGATGTAAAGACATGGATTTGGCATGACCTTTTGCTACAAACTCATTGGAAAGTGGTGGTGTCAGAGCACAGAATCCTGGCATCCAGATTGAGGTGGGGCAGGAGGCGTCTTGCTTTTGCAATGTAGGGTCACATCTGGCAGTCAGTATTCAGAAAAAGTTCCCATTGAAATCTTGGAGTTTTTCTGGAACAAGAAGAAAACTGCATTTTTTTCCTACACAAGTTAAGCCATGGCAGTCCCACAGACTTTCTGTGGTCAAAAGTGCAAAAACTCACTGAAAAGAGCCCTTCATTTGAAAGGTAGTCAAAATAAATGTAATGAAATAAACTTTAAATGGGGAGTAAGGTGTAGAAGATTTCTTGCTACAACAAACTGGCAGCTTTAACAAAGGTTCAATTCACATTAACTTTTTTAAGTGATCTTTTCTTTTTTGTTTTTAAACAGGGACAAGGATGGTAAGCCCTGCATCTTTAAGAAAATTGCTGGAGTCTTGTAAAGATCTTGCTTTACTTGATGTGTCCTTCTGTTCACAAATTGATAATAGAGTTGTCCTAGAACTGAATGCCAGCTTTCCTAATGTGTTCATAAAAAAGAGTTTCACTCAGTGACTCACTACGTATGCTGCTATGGAATTCATTTGACAGTGTTGTTTCCTGTGAATTTGTGATTACATTTTTCTTCAAAAAAAAAAAAGAAATTAAAATCTTCCATAAAATAGAGGGAAAATGTTAATTATATTCATGAAATGAGTACATATTATGTGTTTGGTGGGGAGCTCTTATTCTCCTGTACCTAGTAATTGTTTTCCCTTTGTTAATTAATGGCACTGCATGTGTTTAAATAGCCACGTATGTGGCCTAAATTAGAGAAGATGAAAAAAACATATTCTTGATGCCCTTTTAAAGGAAATTATGTACAATAAGATACATTAAAATACGGGTGAAAGTGAAGTTTTAACATTTAGCAATAGAGGAATGATGGGAGTTTCTCTGTCTTATAGGTTGTAGTGCTTTAGTTTTGACCTGTGGCATAAGGCCTTGTGATCTGACCTGTAATGTGCTGTTTGAAAAATTGTTTAAGCTAGTGTAAGATCAGACTAGACTGAAAAGCCACTTTTTTCTCTCCTTTTATTGAGAGTGACCTCTATCTGTTTCACAACTATGAGTATGTCAAAGTGTGTTGACTTGTACATCTGCCTTTCATGTGAAGTACAATAATATTGTTACTCAGGATGATGTACTAGAAACTCTTCCTTAGTTGGATACATACCTACGATCAAGTTTAAAAACAAATATTTAGTGTTCAGTAAAATCATGATGAAAATGTTGAGTTTGTAAACCAAAGGCAATATGATTTGGCTACATACTAATTTATTCTGAGATGGGTTGCTTTGATAATCTAAACTCTCTTAGCTGCTAAGTCAAGTCTTTGGAGGAGAGAGATGATGATGTTACTGGATGAATGGTTTTCTTCTACTTTTTGCACTTCTCTGAATGAGACATTCTTTTCTCCATAATGGCACAAATACTATTGTGAATTGGTATTTACAGCATGTACTCATATTTGCATAACTCCTGTCTCTTTAAAAGCTACTAGTGAACAGAGACCACCAGACATGATCTCTCATTCGGGATCAGCTTCATTATTACCGCCTTTATAGCAGATGCTGTTCAGTGTTTCTTCTTCTCTGTTGGAAAAATAGGCACGACATTTTGCATGGAAGCAGGCCGTCACTACACAGAAGATCATCAGCAAAGAAATTGAAACTGATGCAGTAAATACCTGTCCACTGGAAGAGAAGTGCCTCAAACCAGTGACCTCTATGGACGTAAATTAGTATTTCTGAACTCTCCATGCCAGTGTTTTGTAAATCATTTCGTGAAACAACTAAAGACCATTTTTCTGCTTTTATAAACCTCTATTCTGATTTAAATTGTACAGAATCTTGTAGAAAATCCCAAACCCAAAGAAAAGTGCACAGATGACTGTCATTCACACACACATCACCAGGTGATTTTCAGCTAGGTGCCTCCATTCTGCTTGTGTTTCAGGATATTGGAGCTACTTAGACATGTTTCAGTCTAGACATTTCTTCAACTGACAGATGTCTGCCCTAGAGTCGATCTGTGCAAGGTCTCATTTTATTTTGGGAGTGCTTACTTCTTTCAACAAAGTTTTTACTTTAAACTTATTTTAATATAATGTATATACAATGTATTGAATAATGTCCAACGTATAATGTAATCTTATTTTAATGTAATGTATTTACAGTGTATTCATTCTAAATGAAAATTAAACATTTATGTCCCAATTACAGGAGAACTAAAGTTCAGATTATGGGAGTTTACAGATACTGATGTTTTAAAATAAGTATTGCTTTTGTTGTGAAATTTCACTCCTCAGGATGCATATTAATTTTTATCTTTATTTTTTCTTTAAAAAATGCTTTTTGGCTTATGTTTATAATTGTAAATAGAATTAGATTTGTTTAGTACAGATGTAGTGATATATTTTAAGCCTTCCAAAGAACTAAAGTCGGTGATTAGTCTAGTCTTCCTTCTGCACATAGGAGTCATTTAAAAGATAATGTGTAAAGGCTCAGGGGAGGTTGTCAGTCTTTATTGCTTCATTATGAAGTATAAGGAAGGTCTGATTTGATTTTTTGTTTTGTTTCTGTTCTGTCTAAATGATCTATTTCTGCTTGTCCCTTACATTCGAATTTCAGTTTGTGTCTGGAACACTCTGGGGTGACTGGAGATCTCGTTGGATTATGTTATCACACTTTCTGATTAAGTGGAACCTAATTAATTAAAGGGAAGTGAATTTTTTTTCAGACTGTTTAAAACTTTTGGGGTTTGCTAACATGTATTTAATATAAATAATTGAGAAATACCTGGGAAAAGGGATATATTTCTTTACAATTTGATACCCTTACTCGTCAGCAAATGCCTGAAGCACATATTTTATATCTCTGAGATGTCTTCCAGCAAAAAGAGAGGATACCAGACTTGGCATTCCTGATATTTCTACGGTAAAAAGTGAAAAAACACTTTTAGACCTTCCTTATGCATCATAAAGAAGCAAAAATGGGCTACAATATCAATTTTAATTGATGTTACTTCTTGGGATTTTATTATTGATCATCTTATTCAAAGTTGTTCAGCAGATTTTTATTTTAGAGTATTTCTGAAACATTTAAATTGGATATACAGCCTGGTAAAGCTTTTCAATCAGCTAGCTACTGAGAACAATCTAGGAATTGCTATTATATTGTCACACTTGCATCATAATAGTTAACACTGTCAGCATTTCCATTGTAAAATATTATTTCACTACACCTAGGGACTGGAAAACATCTGAAATCCCTCTTTATCCACAAATTGGGATCAACCTGGTCAACAGTTATGCAGACTTCCCATGCTACTTTGCCAGTGAGCTTCAGGGCCTGCCTACATGACTGCTACTCTGGAATGAATTAGGGTGTTAATTTAAAGATGAATAACTATTCCAGAACATATTCTAACTATACTGGTGTTAAAGACCCAGGTGAAACCAAGTGATGATGGAAACTTCTGTAAAATGCTTAAAATAAGCAAACTGGAAAGCATAGAAAAGACTGTATTTGTCTTCTAATCTGTCAGTTTGACACACGTGATTTCTATAACAATAGCAGAGATGTGATATTTAAGTTGTGTCTCCCTACAGTCAGAAACATTGACTTTTTTAAAGTTGCAAAAACACAACTGTGTGATCCGA
Source organism: Dermatemys mawii (assembly GCA_007922305.1). Classification (NCBI taxonomy): domain Eukaryota; kingdom Metazoa; phylum Chordata; order Testudines; family Dermatemydidae; genus Dermatemys; species Dermatemys mawii. The sequence continues at coordinate 49,489,703 of ML677333.1, read as the reverse complement.
TGACCCCCAAGACCATTGGATTTTAGTACATAAATAACTCCGTATATAGACCTCTTAAAGGGTAACCATTCTGATCACTTCTGCAGGATCTTTAAATCTACTAAAGTAAGATAAAATGTGGCACTTGCTGCTAATACATAAGATTTGTCTTTTTGGTATGTGTATTCATTGCTACTCTTTCCAGACATTAAGACAACTTTGCTTTCAGATATACTCCAGTTCCATATTAGCATGGAAAAAGTGTTCATATGTTAATGAACATGCAAATGCCATATTAAGTACTTTAAACATTTTCATAAGGAAGGTGGTTGGTTTTAGGACCTCAGTAACTTTACCATTGAGTTGAATATGTTGAAGCCATCTGTGTATCATATGTTCTTTTATGAGGTGGAAATCATTAAAGATACCTCAACTCTGCGATACATTTTGCAATTTTAAGAGAAACGTTACGCACATTTGATCTTTTTTAAGGTTCTTAAGTTAATTAAAACACACTCTTGGGGTTTTGAGCGGCTTAGTTTTTCTTTAAATATATGTCTTATCTGAAATGTTGCCATCTTATTCTGCTGTGAAAAGCATAAAATTTAAGCTTTTAATTTGTATTTAAATAATTTAAATTCCTATTTATTCTGTCACTAAGGGTGAAGAGGGTGCCTATTAATTTGGCCATCATTGTTTGTGTCTAAATTTTACCTATTTGCTAGAATTTATATTTCTCTTTGTAGAAGGAGTGTAGGGGAGGAGAACAGCTGCATAAAATCTTGCCTCATTGGGTTTTTTTAATCAGAATCCTAAGAGCGTAATGATTTCAGTATTTACTTCTAAAACTAGCCACAGTTATTAGCTGTATGATCTTATTAAATTGTAATAATTGTGTTACCTTGGGGTCCGATCGTGGACTGTGGAAGACCAAATGGGAAGAAATGTTGTGGTTTCACTTTGTGGGGAATGAGAGGATTGTTACTCTGTTGCTCTACGGCTAGGGTGGAAAAGATCTATGGCCAATAGTAGATTCATCACTGAAAATCTATTGCTCAAACACCTTTCATCCCATGAAGGATCAAAACAGAAGTTGTATTTGCTGCTATCCCGAAGCTGCTGTGGAGCAGATCCACTAGTACTTCACAGTTTGTGGGAGAAAAATTCCATCTCTACCACTATACAGAATCTCTTCACAAAGCTCATTTCTACAAGAAGGAACCTGCTCATCTGAAATGAACTGTTCCTCATTTTCTGGAATACAGCTAGTTCTGTGCTTCTTGGTAATTTGCACTCTGTTCCCCTGTATCAGTCTGTCTCTATCTTATGGGTGAAAAAGATCTCTGCTACTACATGGATCATCATGGTGGTAACACTTTTTAAAGAGAGAGAGAGAATGACACAGGACCTGTGGATCTGGCGTAGTCCCTTTCATGGCTAGTTTCTTTTGCTCTGTTGCCTGAACTCATCCCCTATCCCAAAGAAGTGTCTGTCTTCTGTTGTGACCACCATCTCTGAGCTGGCAAACTGACCACTGTAGGTTCACAGAACCAAAACAGGAGGAGAGGTTGCACTCTGGGGGGGCTGAGGCCTCCTTTTTCATCCCAACTAAACCCATCTATCAACCTGCTGACCTCTCCTTCTAGGACATAAAGTTCCTGTTTTCCCTTTACCCAATCTGCTCCTTTCTCAGGTGCCAGGAATGGGTAAAGATACCTTCTGTATGTTTTAGGAGGATTAGAGTACCCCACACCCTTTCTTTTGTCAACAATGTACAAGCAAAGGTTCAGGAAGCAACACTGTTCTCTCTACCCATTGGGGGTCAAGCAGGAGGTTCTCTTTCCCACTGAGCATCAGAAAAGATGCATCTTAAAGACCATAATGAGAACACTAGATCAGTTATCTAGAGCAATGGATTCCATGCTCAACAACACACAGATGGCAATGACACCTGCCCTGAGAAACTTGCAGGCTAAAAAGAGAGCCCCCCAAAATCAAACTCACTCGTTGAACCTAAAGAAAGTTTCTGTTAAAGGATTTGGGTTTTGTTTGGCTTGTGGTGTTTTTTGGAGTTTTTTTATGTGAGACAGAGAAACAGCACTTTTTATTGGTATAAATTAGCATGAGTAGATATTTTCTGATAGTATTATGCATAAAACAATTTGGTAACAAATTACATACATGTTTCCAGTATACTGCTCTGTAATGTGCTAAAAGTTACCATAATTACGTTATACAATAGGATCATAGTGTCTCTATATAATATGAAACTTAGGCCCAGGATTTAATATAGAAATCCTATCTTTGTATACTACTATTTTAAACCTGTTTGCACTTTGTATGTTTACCTTACAAACCCTAATACTTCATTGAGAATTTTGAAAAGTATTGGATTTTGAGACAAGTTTGGATTCTGAGACAATATTATATTATCATAATATGATATCATCATATTATCAGTATTTGTTTCCCTGTATGTTTTGTGAGAGGCATTTATATGAAACAGGATAACCATTGCTCTGGGTCAACTTTTCTTGCTCCTTAACCTCTCATGAAACCAGTCATTTGTTACATCAGAAACATTGGTTATACTGGTTGACAATGAGGTGAAAGTGGTATCAGACTGAATTTGAGTTCAAATGGAAAAAAGAACAGGAGGTGTATGGGCTGCCATCCTTTGCTCTAGTAGGGTCTTTTGAGGGAGATGCTATGGGTTGAGCTATTGCCAATGAAAGGTCAGGGCTAATTAGCAGGAATGTGTGGAGTAGCTGTCAATCTATTTCCTCATCCTTCAGTAGATGTTATCCTCTGTGAACCATTCTGCCTCCCAGTTTTTCTTTCAGCTTGATAAGACATATTTTTGCATGTAAGCCTTGTTTTGAAGTGACCTGAGCTAAATTCAAAATAATAGCTTTATGATTGTGACTGTTGTTGTAAATTATTACCAACTGTCCACTATCTAGTCACTTATGTAGAATGGTTGAGAGTCTTAGCCTTGTTCCTGCATGTCAGGTGCCCACATCACAAAACCAGTGTTATATATGGTATTAGGATGAGATCCACAAAGGGATTTAAGTGCCTAACTCCCATTGATTTCAATGGCAGTTAGGAGCCTAAATACTTGGGGAGGTATATGGGCTTTCGTGGCTCCTTTCATTGACATTACTTATAGAAAGATCAAGGAATAAATGTGCATGAAGATTAAACTCATCCTTAGTGGCAGTCCTTCCAGAACACAGCTGAGGCACAGCCAGTTGCCTGGGGAATGTGGGGAAGCTTGCTGCCCATATTTATCCTGCTTTGTGTATTAGAATTGCATCTTCGGGCTTTTCAAACTCAACATCTGAACTGAGCACTAATTCACTTTAAAAAACTGAGTTTAAAATAATACTTGTGATTTAATATGATTTGTTCTATTTTATTTTGCAGTGTTAATATTTGAATAATGTTACAACATACTGCCACTGTGTTGCTTTTTTAAGTGGGCTAATTTACACAGAAAGTGGAAGAACAGCAACACAAACAGTCCTTAGATAAGACTGCTAACTCTGCTAAAAGCTCTTACACCCATTAGAGCCAGTAAGTAGCAGAGGCAAATGAAACACTTTTGTAATAAGTAAGGGAAGGAGACACAAAGTATAGAGGGATAATTGCTTCTAAATGTTGTCTTTTAGTGTTTTCCTTGCAACATGGATGAGTTTAATCTTCATGTACATTTATTCCTTGATCTTTCTATAAGTAATGTCAATGAAAGGAGCCACGAAAGCCCATATACGTCCCCAGGTATTTAGGCTCCTAACTGCCATTGAAATCAATGGGAGTTAGGTACTTAAATCCCTTTGTGGATCTCATCCTAATACCATATATAACACTGGTTTTGTGATGCAAAGCACATGGTGGTGGACTGCATGTGACTTTTCCACTTTTAAGATTCAGAAGTTCAGGAATGCTTTAAAAAATGTGTATATTTGTCAAAAAAAAAAAAAAACACCCCACTTCCCATAACCTCATGTTCCATGCCCCAAAAAGTACTTGTAGGTTGATATTTTTATTATTTTCATCCCAGAATGGTGATTTGTAGCCAGTTTATAAAATATTATTGGGAATATGTGAGTGATGTTCCATGCTAATTCCACTTACTTTTAACGGGTGTTACCTAGCAAAAAGACCCTGAATGCCCCTCCCCGCCCCAAAAATAGACTCTTAAAAGTTTACATGGGAAAGGCTGACAGAAACTTAAGACATGGCTGTTTGAAAAAGCTGAGCAACACTTCCGGGATGCATTTTAAGGCCTCCAACCTGCTCTTAGTAACATGAGCATATGAGGCCAGTGTCCACTTACTGTGTAAAGCTGGTGCAAGTGCAGTCAGTAATCCAAGTTACATAGTCATGTATTTTTGTATATTTCTAAGAACAGTTTTACACCTACAGTTGTTCACCGTGCCACTAATTCAACAGTATTTACTTTCCTTCAGAGGACAAATTTCATCTCAGAGGGCTAATTCCTACAAGGATGACTAGCCCATCAACTAGAGCAGGAGTCTCAAAAATGCAGCCCGCGAAGCCCTTCCCTGCGGCCCGCCGAGCTCCCAGGTGACCCCCGCACACCATAGCAGTTTCTGGGAGGGAGGGGCCAGAAGCAGAGGCTTCTCTGCTGCCTGGCTGGGCCGCTGCTGAGCCCTGGATTCCAGGCGCTGCTGCTACGGCTTCAATGAATGAGCTGGGGCGGCACTTCCCAGGAGCCATCTGCAGTGGCGGTCAGGAGTGGTAAGCCAGGCTCCCTACCGCCCTCCCGCCTCCCTCTGCGGGAGGCTTACCACTCCTGGCTGCTCCTGCGTGCTCAGAGGAGGAGGCGGGGCAGGGGTGGGACCTCATGGAAGGGGTAGAGTGGAGGGGGGGCATGTCAGTGATGCGGCCCTTGGGCCAGTGCACTAGTCCTCATGCGGCCCTCATGGTCATTTGAGTTTGAGACCCCTGAACTAGAGCATCTACCTTCTGCCTGAAGCCCCTGTTTTTCATTTTGGGGTCCGCTTTTACTCGTACCAGTAATCATCTCAGCATCTTGTGTATGTTTAACTTTTAATTTCATTGAGATTTGTGCATTTTATGTAAGTCTGGAAATACGTACATTTAAAAAATGCCCTTCCTCCCCTACCCCTCATATTGTGTTCCATTTCACTAATAATAAGTTGGATGCACTATATTCAATTTGTTTATTATTTTATTTAGCTTTGAGTATTGCAAGAGTCTCTGGTTTGATATGCAGCCTGCCAATAGCTCTGTTGTGCACATATTGTTGAATTTATAATCTTAATACACAATTCAAGCCCCATCTTCTGGCCTTTGCTCATGTGTGTAATCCTTGTTCATACCATTAATATGGGCACTTCTCATGCAAGTAACGAGTACTCTTAAGGATAAGTTAGAGTCATCAGCCCTATATTTTTTAATGACTTAATTTTATCTGGGAAAGTCTTCTAATGCCTTATTACTAGCTTGAAACTGGTTTGCTTTTGTTGTCAAGAGAAGTGAATTACATATTTATGCACTGATTGTTTTTGTTTAGTAAATTAAGCCTATTTTGTTCTGACATCATTTTGGACTGGCTAATGTCTTAATACTATGAGATGTTGTAGAATTGTATTTTATTAATTTCAACTTTGTTATACTGCTAATAGTTTCATCACTTTGATTTGTCAGTATCTGTTAATATATAGATGACAGAAGAAATGTGTCACTATCTGTGGTGACACAGAAGAAATGTCACCACTACCTGTGGTATTTACCTTATTTTACAAAATTAATCCATTTCCTTTTGACTGTGTATTGCAAAATACCAAGTGTGCATAAAATAAATAAATACAAATCAGAGGAAAATAATTTGCCTAAACTAATTAACTTTTGAATGTTGGATTAAAATGACAAAAAAATAAAACATGAATTATGATCTGGTGTTCTAAAGAACAATTTGAACATATACTTACAACTTTTCATTTTAAAAAACTTCAATTATTCCAGATGTTTTTAGATCCAGGATTGCCTGAGAGTTAAATTGCACTGTTGCTGAGAAAAAAATATAAAATGGAATGTGGAAATTGCAATTCTAAGCATTCTGAGGCTTCCTTACAAGAAAAAATAATTGTTGAAGTTCTTACAAGGACAAAATGTAATAACTGTTGCAGCTTGCATTTGCACTGTGAAAGCATCATTTGTGTTAATGTATTCCTAAATCCCTTTAATTTAATTATGTGGAGAATATATTTTTGGAATAGTATTGTGGAAGTTCAAATAAGTGTGATTTTTTACTCTGACCTGTTATTACAGTAGATTATCACAATGGGCCCTTCTGGCTTTCGGACTCTTGATATAAAGGACACAATGCTAACCATAACTGTAGTCAAAGACAAATAGTGTTCATGATGTTAAACACGGTTTTGTCCAGATCTGTGCTAACTGTTGACATGATGCTGACCAACACATATCTAACTCAGAATCATGTTGAAACACAATAAAATGATGCAATTTATGCAATTTTATTGCAATAAAATGATGCAATGCAATGCCTTTAACTCTAGTGGGAATTGAGGGTACTCACTGCCTTACAGGAAGTGTTTAGCACCTTTCAGGATCACCATAATCCTTAGAATTAAAGCCTTGTAATATATTTATTGTCAAGATTTCCCTGTTCCTGTCTTTTCCACCAATAGTGAGTGTGCTGTTGCAGATAAGATTCTAGTGATCACTGGTGTGTTAACCTTAGTTTTGCACTTAACGTTAGGAGCTTTAGATGCTTTAAATGGAGCTTTAAATGCCAACTACTGCCTGGAGCCCAGCCTATACTTGCATTTTCACTGGAGGTGAATCACTGGTAGAAATAATGTGAAATTCTTGGAAGAAAAAAGCAAACCTAGTGTAAACACAGCTATAATATAGTGAGAGTAATCTAGAGCTGGTCACATTTTCGATCAAATGAAATTTCATTGAAATATACTTTGTTTCATCAAAGCTGAAATGTTTTGTGAAGATGTATTAGTTTTGACAAAGTTTACCTCTGTGAGCAAGAGACTGAGCAGGCCTGGGGTTAGGGCTCTGGCCTGCAATGTGGGAGATGTAGGTTTAGGTCTCTGTTCTGCTTTATTCAGCTCCCACATCCTAGGCCAGTGCAGTAACCACCAGGATGGATAGGGACATGCAACATGTGCACACAGTTTTGGTCAGAAAATGGAGATTCTGACAGGTCCATTTTCACTCAGCCTTTTGGAAGGTTTTGCTTTTGTTCCAGTGCAGAACAAAACCAAATTTGAAACCCCAAAAGTTACTGGAGAACAGAGGAGTTGTCATCTAGTCAACGCTAGAACATGCTGACACTTCCCATCCCTTTCCAAACATAGCTTACAGTGAGTTCCCACATTCATTTAATTCGCCTGCTCCTGTTAATGGTTTAGGAAAGCATTAGTGTATGAATTGTTAAATACTGAGTTTAGAGTTGTATTCTTGTATCTCTAAGGAAACTTCTTAAAACAAATTTTCATCTCTAACAGCAGAGAAGTGTTCAGCCTCACTTAGGTGCTTTTGTCTCACAACTTTGCCTCAGGCCAATGTTATTTCCGACCAAGCCAAAAACTATCACTAACACCCATCTTACTGCGGTTACTGTTTCTAATGATAAGGAAACACAAATACAAGACAGAACTATGTTTCTGCACATCTTACTTGAACAAAACATCTGGAGATTGCAATAGGTGTTTTGCCTGGGTAAGGATGATGTTTGAAAACTTTGCTTCTTCCTCTCCTATTTTGTTAGAAGACTATTTCTGAGTTTCTTCTATGTACAGTACTGAGAAATCAGCACATGTAAATGAAAGTTGTTGGTGTTTCTATATTTCTTTATATGGTGTGAGTGATAACAGAAATTGTGTGACAGCAGCAGAGTCAGATTAACCTATTTAAAGCATTGTAATTATTTTTAATGACTGATGGGATGCAGCACCATTCCTTAAATATCTAGTATAAATGTAAAAGTAATGGTAATGTGTATCTCCACACTGGGTGTTTTATATTCTATCCATCTAGACGGATGGATGAATGAATTTGAAACCATTTTAATTTACCCATGTACTTATGCAACCTTATTTGAACTCATTTTATAAGTAGAAAAAAACAATAGATTTGATTCAACAGGTGTTGGAGCTGTTTGTACACATAGTCTATGATGGCATGTTTGATATCTGGCAATTTCTAAGTATGTTTAATATTTTTCCACAGTAGACAAGAACTGGGCATTCAAAATTATGTAACATTTGAACCCTGTGATATATGAAATGGCCATGCAGTTTTAAGCCGCCAAATTTCTGTAAGAGTAAAATAACTAAGGTTTTGCCCACATTTCAAATACTACCATATTTTTGTAATGAGGTTTTGAGTGTCTCATCTGTTGCAGTTACACAAACACAATGTGAGCAGTATTTACGCTTCAGGCTCTTTGCCTCACAACAATGGATCAGCCATATTTATGTCTCCACACCTACCACCACCATGCCTAATGTGCTTTCACCGATGTTTTCTGGGGAAAAGTAACTACTTAGTTCCTCAGTTGGGGATTTTGTACATGTCCTTCAGGCCCGCTGAATGATACCAGCAGTATATGCAGCAATGCATACTGCGATGTCACACCTTAGAGTGCTGGGATGAAAGATAAGCAGCCAAACTAAGAACACGGGTAACTCAGGAAGTCCTGTCTCTGCTTCAGAAAGCCCGTATGCTGAACCATTTACTGGCGGAGAAGCACCCACTTGCCTTTCTAGGCCTTGACAAGTCAAAACACTGTTTGCTAAGTGAATTTTAGCCACATTGTGTGTGAACCAAAATGTATTTAGAAACAACCATGCCACTAATTGGTTAGAACAGGGGTCAGCAACCTTTCAGGGGTGGTGTGCTGAATCTTCATCTAGTAAGGGCTTCGCGTGTCAGGGCAGAAGGGGAGGGGGTGAAGGGGTCAGTCCGCCCTCTTTGGGGCTTTCCCGACAAGCTACTGCCAGCCTGGGTGAAGGCGCTGAGTGGGCCTGGGGAGACCGTGGCTGGTAAGGGGCCAGCAGGGGGAACCCCAGAGCAGGGGCAGGCTGAGTGGCTCAGCCCACCGCTGCTTTGAGGCTTCCCCTGCTGGCACCTTGCCAGCTGGGGTCCCACTGCCTGTCCCAGTCAGCTCCTGCTGCTAGCCTGGGTATAGGGAACCCAGGCTGGCAGGAGCCTGCGGGGGAAACCTCAAAGCGGTGGGCTGAGCGCTCAGCCCTCTCGTGGCTTTGGCGTTTCCCTTGCAGGCTCCTGCCAGCCGGGGTCTTAGCTCCTGCTGCCAGCCTGGGTTTTTTAATTTAATTTTCCCACCTGTCTTAAAGTTCCCTAACTACTGGGCTATAGAATCATTCTCTCTCTATCTCAAGCCATATTTAACTAATTTATACATAGTGGAACAGCTACAACAAGAAGATTGAGAGGGACCCACGTGAGAATATGCCAAACCCAGTGGCTTGGGTACTCACCTGAGAGTTCAAATCTCTTCTCCACATCAAGTAAAGGGTGCGGGGAGGAAAGGGGTAATTGATTCCAGCATTTCGACGAGTGCTCTAACTACTGGACTAAAATGTTTAAAGTGAGCCCTCCCTCCAGCATTTCTTTAAAAAACAGCTTTGGTGTCTAACCCTAGGAGACTGTTTGCAGCTGAGAGTCCCAAGCAGAGAGAGATGCTCCATCTAGCCCAGCCTTAAGTGACTAACTCCCTGAGTGAGCAGGTTGTAGACCACACCACTCTCTTCAGCATTTCCTATTGGCCATTCCCCACTCAGTTAGCTAGTATTTGTGGATCCCACTCTTAGGTACCTAAGTCTCTCCATGCATTGTATACGTCTTGGGGAATTATATGCCAGTGTGCAATGCCAAATTTGTACAAAATTAATGTTCTGCACAGAAATTAATTTCCTCCTTCCCATCTCTGCAGAATTGGTGCTGCAGAGCTCCTGGCTACCACTAGGGGCTACTGGAGCTCTCCAGCTCACAAATACAAGATTCTGCCATGAGAGGGAGGAGCTGGAGGGTTCCCAGCAGCTGCAGTTGCCCACATGTCCTGAAGGAAGGAGGCAGCATTCAGTAAACACTGTACAAGCCCAGGACCCAGCATCAGGCTGTTTCTCTCTCTGGATTCCTGGTCTCTGGGGATAAGGGGTGCAGGTGTCTGGGCTGGGGAGATGCATGGCTGGGCTCTGGGGGGAGGGGTGCAGTGATTAAGTTGGGAGGTGTTATGGGGGGTAGGAGGTGCAGGTGTGTGAATTGGGGGGTTGTCTTGTGGGCTCTTGGGGGTACTCAAACTGAGGGAGTCCCTGAGCCAATATTGAAAATGGTTGTGTGTGGTCTACACTAGCACTTAACACCGTTTCAGAAAGTGTGATTGGTGTAAGCAACTGTCAGTCTTGCTTCACTAAACAGTACTGAAAATAGTTGTCTGGTGTACGCTCTCATATTTCTACACCTGTTCAAGGGGATCTATTGCTGAAAGCAATTCCAGTTCCTAACATATACAGGAGTGAAATGTCAGAGAGCTAAACTGTATTTGTAGCCATATCAGTCCCAGAGCTCTGTGTGGCTCGAAAGCGTATCTCTTACCAAGAGAAGTTGGTCCAATAAAAGATACTACCTCACCCACCGTCTCTTAAGAGAGAACCCGCTGAATGTGGCATTTGGAAAATAGGTAAAATTAACATTTTACTGGGGTAGGTAAATATAGTACAGAAGAAATACAGTATTTTTTAAGGTACAATATTCCTAGCTGAGATTAAATACATTTCATTATGATTTTGTTTGTGTTAATAAATTCCCTCAAGTATTCATGAAGTGTTTGTATACAAAGTTATATGACCCAGTTACTGGCATAACTGAGGCTCAATATGTGCTGTCTGCAGTATTTGTGTATTTTTCTTTTCTATATATTTTATTGATGTGGTGATATAATTATTTAGGGTGACTTGCAATTACCTAGCAACCATACTTTCTAGAAGGTATACTGCAGTACCCAATGTAAAGCATAGGCCAGTTTATTTTCTATGGATTACACACTAAAAAGTATATGAACGGTTTAGTAGTTAGAGATTGGGAATTGGAAGATCTGGAGGGTTCTGTTGCTGACTCTGCTGCCGGCTTTGCTTTGTATCTTCCGGGCAAATTGCTAAATCTCTGTGACTCAGATTCCCTATCTGTGAAATGGGGAAATAAGGATCATATCTTCTAGTAGTGTCATTAAGCTTAACTGTGAAGTTCTTAGATTAAATCTGCTATACCAGAACACAGCATAATAATTATTTTACTATATGTATTAGCCAAGGAAAAGAAAAGGGATTTAAGATACCATAAATTTAGGGACTGATTAAATCTTCAGAGCTGCAATGCAGGTATCTGTTTGTTTCTTTCTATTTGCTCTTTCTACTTTTTAATAATGTAATCATTGGAGGGACCAACAGCAGCCTGCAAGTTAAACTTTAACCCCAGGCATTCTGCTATTCTCAAATAATCACTGGCCTTCACCCCACTGTGTCATGAAATACGCTAGATCCCCAGAAGAGGGGCACAGTTTGGGAATAATTAATACTTTGTCAGTGGAGTCAGTACTACTTCATATTTTGTCACCTGATAGAAAGAAGGAAATCTTATTCTGAAACAAAGAGCTCTTCTGAGTCTCTTCAGATAGGTGGTCAATAGGGAGCTGGCCAGCTACAAGCACTTTCACACATCCTTCAATTCAATCAAGAGTCCAAACACAAACTCCCCTAGCCAGAGATATCGTATAGATTTATGGCCCCTGCATGGAGGAGTTTAGGCCCATGCACCAATTAATAAATTACATTCATCCAGATATGCACTTTATCTGTGACAAATATCCTACCCATATTTTTAATGTGAATATCAAATCATCCAAGTATACTTTAATGGAAGTTTCTAATAAAAATTGAAAACAGTATTTGCTTTACTTAAATGATTCAGAACACAGTTGAGAGATTGTGAAAATGTGCCATTTCTTCTGCACTAAGAAGGAGAATAGAACTCTCCAGTAACTTTCCTCAGGGCAGCATTTTCCCCAGAAGCCTCTCTGGGGATGGCCTTTTAAATCTGGCAGAGTCAAGCATCTGCAACCCTAAAGTGACCATTTTGTAGCTGTTGGCTGCACCTCTCCCCCAGAAGGAAAATACCTGTTATGTTGTCTGTTATTGCTAAAGAGATGGGCACAGTCTTGTAGCCCACAGCAGAGTGGAAACTGTTTATAGAAACAGTGATGTGGTATCTGTTGGTCAAGTAAATTGTAATGCTGAACTACATGCATTTTGTGATTTTAACAGGAAAGAGAGTCGGGCAAATACATTGTACATACTAAAATTATTCTTACTGTTGGCTAAGGTGTTAAGATCCTGTTGATCCATCGAGATTGTTTGTCCCTCACGTTAGAACATTCACTATTGTCATATTCTACTATAATAATACTTACCAGTTCTGGTATGCTTTAAACCTAAGAATCTCTGAGCACTTTACAGACACTTAGGTCCTGATTCAGTAAAGCGCTTATGCTTAACTTTAAGAACATGCTTTAATTTCATCGATTTAAGAACATGTGTTCCTCTTCTGTGTGTCTGCAGTCTCTTGTCTTAAACTTAAATTGTAATCTCTTTAAGCGGGAACCATCTTTTAGTTCTGTGTTTGTACAGCATGTAGCATGGGGGCGGGGCGGGGGAGTCCTGATCCATGACTGGGGCTCCTAGGTGCTATGACAATACTAATAATAAATAATAAATTACACATGTTTAAGCACTTTGTTGAACGTGACTTTTAATCATTAAGGACTAGACCTAAAGTCGCTGTGAGGTAGGTAAGCGTTTTACATTTGAAAAAGCCTGTGACTTGCCCAAGATCATACAGCTTTAAGCTCTGGACCATACTTTCTTTTTATGCAGTTTAGTAAAAAAAAATGGACTGGACAGCTGAAATCAGGCATGTAGACAAAATTACTATCACTGGACCTATACCCTGCATAGGTATGGATTAAACACTATTTGCTAAAATAGTAGGGCAGGAAAGGTGAGCCACATCTAGTTCTGCAGACTCACTGTGGAAATCCAAGGGGAGAGCATGTTATGAATCCTAGTGTACTTTTATCATCCTAAATGTTTTAGGGCTCTTCTGCTTCAAACTGGGGTATAATCATAGTGTATCCTGTCTTCTAAGAACTGAACTATATTAACAAAACACATTTAATTTTGGGCTTAGATGGGCTTAAGTTATAATCCCTTTGTACAAATCAATAATTTATCCACCGTTTCCTCTTTCTCTATTAGGTAATGCTATATATATATAGTATATATATAAAATAAATATACACAAAAGATTAAACAAATAAGGTAATTGAATCAAATGGCCAAGCACTATAATATTAAATTATGTGGAACTAATCAGAGATGATCAGCTCAATATCAGTTATGGGTATGCATTACATATATACATATGATTACATATATAATGCATGCCCATTACTGATATTCAGCTGATAACTCTGCTTATTTCCACCCAATTTTATTTAATATTATAGTGCTTGGCCATTTGATTCAATTACCTTATTTGTCTAACCTTTTGTTTTCTCTCTCAACTACTTAATTTTTTATTTTCTGCACCTCAGTTTGCTGCTTGGATTAGTGGGAGACTGAGATGCCAGACTGAATATCACTGAGAGAGGGTGTAAAGTGCAAACAATAACTCTTTTCTACCTGCTTTGGTGAACCAAATTCTGTCATAGCATGTTTGAAAAGGTTTTTTAAAATACTCATGGGAGTAAAATAAACAGCTTAGGTAGTGTAACAAAGGCAGTAAAACTATGAAACTAATGGTATTACTGACAAAAAATGGGAATCTGTAGAAAAGCTTAATAGCCTTAGCTCATTGATGAACTGGTAGCTCTAAGTTTAAAGTCACTTGCTATAAATACAAGCAAGAGATGAAAACCTCTGAAGAACATTTGTATTTGAAGAGGGAGGTTAATTACATTCTAAGTGTTTGTGTTTCCTTTGTATTGCTGAGTAGTTGGACTGAAGAGGGCAGCTTACTTGTCCCAGCACCAGTAGACATGGGATGGAATCATGGTCCTACTGAATTCCATGGGAGTTTTGCCATTAACTTTAATTTCACCCAACTCCTTCCACTGAACTTGATAAATGGACTTCAGTAGGGACCGAGAGGTAGGCCAGCCCTCAGTACACTTGAAAATTTCACTCATGGAGTCCAAATTTAGAGAGCTTGAGGAAGCAGGACCTAACTGGAGCAGGGCTGATTTTCTTAAGCAGCCTGGGAACATATGGTTGTCAGGGGATTTTGATGTATTTGGTGAAGAGTTAAGTCTTAAGACAGCAGCCTGGCTCAGAAGCTGAAGACAGTTGCTTAGCTGAAATTCTGTTGTACTATGTTTGTGAGTTATCAAAATTATCTCAAAATCTCTGTTGGAGAGTGTAGATTTTTGCCAATAAAATTAGACTTGGATTGCAATCCTGCATCTTTGTCTACATATTTCTCTCCCAATAAGGAAATAAACAACTGGGAACTGGCCTTTGAGCCTCCTGGAGCTGGAGCATAGGGGAACTATGTGTTCCCCTAGTTCAGGAAGCACTCACATTGTGGTGCACTGATGAATGTTACAGAAAAACTGTAAATTGAGAGAAATTTAAAGGACACTTTATTTGTGTTTAAAGTTTTTTGCCCTTTTCTGAGGACAGATCAATTTGAAAACAGAAACCTGTATAAAGTAATAAGAAGAGTTGAACGGAATAAGCAGGTGGGTTACATTTCTGCAGCTGGGGCTAGAGTGTGCCAAAAGATTACATGTACCAATTTTGTATGAAAAATGAGTCAATCACATGTGGAGGATATCTCTAAGAATCCTCTTGCTCCCCCTGCCCACAGTTTTTTAAACCAGCCCTGTGCATGGATGGTTGTGGTGGTGTTTCTTGAGGGAAAGGATATAGAAGCAAGAGAGAATTGTTTCCTGGGGCCTGCCCAAATATGCTAAGCCTGGCTATGAGTCTGCACCTTCCCTCCCTGCCAGAAAACAGCCTCTCAGCTCTTTTTCAAGAAACTGAACTTCATTTTTGCAGCGTTCCTGGGGGAGTAGCAGTGCGGGGGCTCTGGCTTGCACATGGACCTGCTGGAAACGGCCATGTAAAAGCTGCAGAGAAGGCATGATCATCAGAAACCGAGCTATTCTAGGAACCCCCGGTATGTCAGTCTGTTATTCCTGCAGCTGGAAAGAAAATAAATCATTCCTCTCAGGCTTATGCATCTTGCCAGGAGAAAGCGGACTCCAGCGTGCTCAGGCTCGGTGGGGCCCGAGAAGGCCTTAGCTAGGCAAAGGGATCCTCTTTTCTTGCACTGGATAGTCCCTACCTGAATAGGCTGCTGGCGGCGTCTTTCATGCCCCCGCCAAGTCGTCTTCCTTGTCGGGCAGCACCGCTGCTGTGTATATTACAGCCCTTGCTCTGCTCTGGCCAAAGTAGTGATTCAGCCCCTCTTGTTCTCCTGCTTTTCGGGGACCTACCTCGCTGGTTGGCTAAGGGCAGAGGGCACTTGCCCCTGGTTGGGTGTGGGGGCAAGGCAGCCTCGGGCACGCAGGGGTCTCCCCCACTTCGGGCTCGCTGCCGCCCCTCACGTGCCTCGGCCCGTGGCTAAAGCACGCCCCCAAAAGTCTGTGCCTGGCTGCTGCAGCCACGCGCGCCTCGCCCATCTGTTCCGCCGCGGAACCCGTCGCGCGCCAGGCCTATAGAAAACAATCGCACGTCGCGCCAGTGGGGCACGGAGCCCCGGGTGCCCTGACAACTGCGGGGGTCGGGGGGAGAGATCCCGTTGTACGTTACCGTGTACAGCCAGGAGCTCCCTGCTCAGCGAGCAAAGGGGCGATTCGCTATTTACTGTTAGCAGGGCCCCACTTTCTGGACGTGTGTTCGTGTTGGGGGAGTGGGGGCGGGTATTTTGAGGGGAGTCATGTCAGCGCGTGTAGATCCCTCGGTCACTGCAAGTAGTTTAAGGGGACTCCAGCAACAGGAAGGAAGGGGAAGTCTGAAAGAGAGGCGGAAACTAAAGCAATCGGAGCAGGGGGTTGGTTTGGTGTTTACATGCCGTGTTTGCACTGATTGTGTTTTACACCGAGCTAATTCGCTCTGGAATGAGACCTTGGAGAAAACTTTGCAACAAGAGTAACAACCACGACAGAAAGCGAGAGACAAAACGTCGGCCTGATTAGTGAGGAGACCGCCTGACTCAGATTCACCCTCGAGATCAGACGAGGAGGTGAAACTCCTTCAGGCTAGGCGCGTAGCCAGGGCTCTGCGTTGTGCCTTGCGAAGGGAAGGGCGAATTTTGATCAGACTGTGGAACAGGTGCTGGAATTGCAGGTGGATGTGAAAAGAGATGGCTAGGGGCTGATCTGAAGGACTAGTTCCCCTTCGCGGCCCTGCTCCCGGCATAGAGAGGGGACTCGCTAGACGAGGGTGAGAATCGGGTTGTAGGAAACGACCTCGCGAGTTTGTTTGCTCCCCGGGAACACCAGGGCCCCGCCACCCAGCGCACGCCGGGCACCAGGGCGCACAGGGACGGGGGGCAAGTTGAGCAATTTGCCCGAAGCCCCTCAGGGCCCGCCAAGAGAATACATGTTGCTATAGTATTGCAACGTTTTTTTATAGAAGCCCCCCCCCCCGAAATTGCTTTGGCCCAGGCCCCCTGAATCCTCTGGGGGGCACTGAGTTGGCCCTGGGCGACTGTCCTGACTTTGGGGGTCGTCGGGTTTTTTTCAAATGCGCTTCAAAGCGGATCAGGAGCTGCAAACACCTTCCCACGGGCTCTATGAGATGCAGCGCGCAAGGGGCTTTGTGCCCTCGCCGGCTCGCCCGGCCTTGGCGGAGGCGGATTGTGTGTTGGGGGGGGGCAGTTCCTTCGCCCTTGCGCCAACCCACCGCTTTTTAACCGCGGGGAAGTTTCATGGCGCTAGCCTGGCTGCAGCCACTGGCCAGCGAGGCTGGGCCGGCGCTCAGCCAAACGGACACGGGCCAAGCGAGGGCTTTGCTCTGATTTGAGCCGGGGAGAAGAGGCAGGGCCAACGCGCCAATTGCAGCTGAAGCCGCTGCGGGGCGCCCAAGATCCACTTTCTCCCTCCCTGCTGCCGGGAACGAAACCCCCGAACAGATGCACCGGGCAGGGGCGGGGGGGGGGGCCCTTATTCTCTAACACGCGCGCGGGGGGGGACTCTGTTACATAACAGAGCCACCGAGGGGGGAGGGGACTGCGCGGTACAATACACGCTCCGGGAAAGAATAAATCCGGGGCCGCTCCGGCTACAGCAGAGCATCTTAATGGCCGAGGGACACGGACTGTCCCTTGGAAACGCCCCCGGCAGCCCCGGCTCCAAATGCAGCCAAAAGCAGCCTGTCCCCTACCCCCTTCCTGGGACTGAACCCCCAGGGGTGCCAGCCCCGCCCCCACTCACAGCAAGAGCCGCCTGGCTCGCGCCGGGCGCTCTCCCCTCCCCACCCCCCGGGTCCCCGTGCCAGCAGCCGAGTCCCCTGAAACGGGCCGGGGAGGCATCGCCTGGCGACGGAGCCGAGCAGCCAGGCTTTGGGAGGGCGCCGGTTCCTTTCCAGGCGGGTCGAAGCAGCCGGGTCCGCTCGGGGCTCCGGCCTCTCCAGCCCCACCCGGAGCTCCCCCCGGCAGCCCGGTGCAAAGGCGGAGACGCGCCCCCACCCCCAGGTCCTCCCCCCCCAGCTCCCGGCACAATCAGTGGAGGAGTCGCTTTCACCCGCGCCAGCGGCTGCGGGCGGCGGTTTTAAGGAAGCGCATCAGCCGCGGGGGTCCTTTGGAAAAGGCTCTTTGAGGCTCTCCCCTTTGTGCGGCGTTTCTTAGGACCGGGCTCTCGGGAAAGGGTTATGGACGCGGCTTCAGAGCCCGGCTAATCCTAGTGTAAATACGAACAGGCCAGGCCGGATAGTCCCCTCTGTAACGCCGCGATTTCCCTCCACATCTGGACGCCTACGAATTTACTGCCCCCCCCCATGTATATGTAGCAAGCCACCGCAAGGAGGGGGAAACCCACCAATAAAAGCGGCGTTTTTCTTATCCAGGAGTAGCCAGTCTCTGGTTCTGCAAACGGAGAGGGAGGCGTGTTGCATCCAAATCGCTCGCTTTGTAACATCCTCATTTGCAGGGCCTCGCAGATAAACACCAAAGGTAAAAACAAAAAGTATATTGGATCAATAGGCAAGATGGTTATTTAGATAACGAAATAATCTCCCGGCTGGACTGGCGATGCTCAACTTTGAACCCCTTCCATTCTTTACCAAAAAAAAAAGTGTTTAAAGAAAAAAAACTCTCCAACGGGATTAAGAGTTTAATTACAATTCCCTATCGAAGTAACGTGCTTGATGAACTGATCTTATCAGTTAATAGTAACATTAATTTAAAGCTTATGAAATGGATTTCCAGAAAATATACTCAAGATAGCTTTTTGAAAGGAAATGCTACGGCCATTATACGCCAGAGCAGTGGAGAAAGGGAGCCCGCATTGCACTGTGTGGGCTACAAGGAATTACTAATGATAGTTTGAAATCTAGGGTTTAAACTATATTTGTGTGGTTGGGGCAAAAAAAATCTATCCGAAAAAAAATCGAAGCTCTTTGAAGTTGGGGGAACAGATCAAAGTTGCCGTCCACCACGGCTGACAATGTTCATTGTACTTTTCGCCCGCACTAGATTCAAAAGATAAATAAAGTCTTTGGAACATGCATCAACAGTTTCCCATGAAATAAGAGTTAAAAGAAGTAACAGACCTAATCACTGTCTCCTCAAATCAAGGAGAAAACATTTCAATGCACTAATTAGGGTAATTAGAATAATAAGACTGCCTATATGTGGTAAGACAATGTGTACAAACAACTTTATTTAATGTATACTGGTAATCAGCGATGCGTGCGTGCTTGAATGCCTAGCGCAATAAAACTAACCCCCGTCCGCCCAAACAATCAAATACAAATTAGTTTAATGATTGTGCCGGCTTGAATGTCTTAGAAATCCACAGGCAGAGGGAAATAAATAGCACCATCCTTGTTTGTATGTCTCCCCTACTGACCAAGGAGCTGATGCCTCCACGGACTTGGCAATGAATGACTGTAGACATGAATGAACCAAGGAGGGAAAGAGAATTAATGAATGAGACAGGCAGCCTAAGACAAGCCCTAACTTTCAGATTAGTCTCTCGCAAGTTCTGGAGTAAGGGAGAGAGGGACTCTTACAGTTTTGCAGCGTGGTCTCTGCCTGTGGTTCTCCCCTTAAACACTAAATCCAGGACTACTAGCCTGTAAAACTAGCCAAGAAATACCTACCGCAAGCCTCGGGCAGTAGAACTACGGCCTAGCATCCTTTTAATGGGCGCCTGGACGACTTTTTTATTTGTTTTAAAGAGCGTTGGTCCATTCATGTCTGACCACCGCTGTCTGACCACCGCCTCTTACCAGTGACCTCTCTAAATGACTCAACCGCACCTACAATGCTGATAATAAATCGCTAAACACCAGTGGGGATAAGATGCAGTTGCTTTTGTGAAATGCTGCTATTCTAACGGTCAGCGGTGCCCCTGAAACCCTTGGGGGACCTAGCAGAGTCTTAGCTGAGACTTGTAGAGCGGACAAATCGCAGGCACCGTATTTTAGTCTAACTTCATATTGTAGTCGCCTGATTATTTGCCAGCGTATCCAGACCGGGGGGGGGGGGGGTTCTGCAGACGCAAAGTAGCGTCTCACAGTAAGGACATTTTCCTTCCCCGTTTATGTTTCATGAAGAAGAAGGTCAGATTTAGCGGGCCGAGCTGGGTCCGGGTCCTACGTTTGAGTTGCGAAACGGGTCTAGTTTAGCGTGTTTTCCATTTGTAAATTGATTTTTATATTTGATTAGCCTTTCCCGGTCTGGTGCGCGGGCCGCTGTTCGCTACTGTTTGCATCCTGCGTAGAAGCTCTTTGTCACATCCAGCAGAAACGATCAGTAGCATCCCATTGTGTATTTAACGCTGTTTGGGTCGGGGTTTAAAGTCAGCAGCGATGGATGCTGCAAAGCGCCTCATACCTGCGATCACCTTTCCACTCATTTCCTCCCCATAGTTTATTTTGTACAAAGGGCCCCCCAACAGGGATTTTAGGAGCTCTCGCTCCTTTTGGCAGCACACAGCAAAACTGTCTCCACCCGCATTCAGTTTAGCCTGCAGAATCCTACATTTGTGTCCCTATATGGACTCGATTTACCCCCCCCGACCGCAAGGGGAACTATCCTGTACCATAATATTGGCAGCGAAAATCCGTTGCTATCCAGGGAGACGCCTGCAAATCTGTAGGCACAACCTCTCGGATGGGTTTACAGGGTGTGATCTAGGCTCAACTTTATGGGCTGCATATGGCATATGCAATCCCCCAGCGTTTGAAGCGCTGTGTAAAAACTGGGAGTTTATAAGACAAGGGTTAGTAGACTTTTATGTTTATCTTTATGAACTTTGCGATTAGGATTCTGTAGCTCTCGAAAGGGGACTTTTAACTTAGGTTAAACTATGAAAATCCACGCAAAACAATTGAGACTAGTTTTACAGCTTTGGTAACTTTTTAAGGAGAGGTATAAATTAGGAAGGAGATTGCGCTTTTCTCTTAATCTTAATGCTTTCGAAACTACGATTAACCCGCCTCCCTCGCCAAACCTGCTCTTCAAAGTACAACAAAGTGCATCAACTGCTAGACTGAGTGCTGATGAGCCGTAATTTAAATGCTGTTTAATACATTTGGAACATAATGTGGAGTCGACTGTCGTCATAGGGAGGCAATTGTGCAAATACTCAAACTCGCAAGTTATTGAATAGAACTTTGCAGGATTTTGCTTTTCCATTTACAGGTCGAAAAAGGAACTTTTCCAAGAAAATGGTGTTTGCTTCCCAGACAATGTAACCTAACACTTAAAAGAGGCGTGTCTCCCAAAATATCACTTTTGATGAGCAGAAGTTTCGTAGGGAACATAAAACAGCATACGAATCAAAACACGGTGATTTAAAAAATATCGGTAAAGAAAATGATAGGCAACTCTTCCTCCTTTCCAGCATACCAGTGCATCACAGTGCTTTAAGGAGATCATCTCTTTTTAAAGTACGGGGGGAGAGCCGTATTAGAAAAGGGAGTAGATATTTGTTTATAACCTACAGTTGATTTTCATTTAAAATATATCTCAGGTCTCCAACTACATCCCTCTAATCAGCATATTGTTCACAAAGTCGGCTGCCAGTAGGCACTTACGGCTCCCCCTTCTTTCTGTGGGAAAAAAAATCTGTGACATCTGCCTCTTTTGGGGGGTATTTATTTGGATAGTTTTTAATATGCCAACTTTCCATATTTTACACATACAGGTCACTCCATCCCTCAAGACGGGCTCACCAGAATGGGCAGCTGTATAAAGATAATTTTCTCTTCCTATTAGAACGGAATATGCACGTTTTTCTTTAACACCAGAACAAAGACCTATAAAAGCTCCGAAAGACGTGGGTGGAATAAACTTTAAGAGAGAGGTGGATTTCTGCTTCTCAGTTAATTGGTCTCTCTGTAGAGAATCTGTCCTTGATTTACAAATAACCCATTTTAATTATATCAAAAGCAAAAACGCCATGTACAAGAAAGAAAGAAAGAAAGAAAGAAAGAAAGAAAGAAAGAAAACGACACAGGCTGCGACTGAATTTTTGTTGGGGGTTTCTTTGTTTTGGAGTTTACAGCTGTGTAAAATAAATGACAGAGTTAATTCAAAGAAAGTGAACTTTGTCGCTGTTAAAGCCAGGCTGGACGAGAAAGAAGAAACGAGGGTGCTACCATAAATGCGTGTGTATATAGCCACATATGGACATAGACACTGATATTCTCGCACGCGCATATGGCCTTGTAGATGTAGAACCCATTTTAAATCAGTGTAATTTACATATTCCCTTGTCACATGGGGCAAACAAAACGTAAACATAAAACCGCAACTTTCAAAAATAATAAAAATTCGGCAGAGCAAACGAGCTTTTTTGATTTTCTTAAAACACCAGGATAACAATAAGGAATAATAAACTCCCCGATTTAAAATCTAGCTTTTCTACAGGTTCCTATTCTTTTGGGTTTGGGCCGCAAAAATTGTGGTAGTCTAGAAAAACCCCAGCAACTGTACTGTAGCTCCTTTTTCTGTTTTATTTTTAAAATAAAACTAAACTGAATATAAGGGTTTTTTTTTTAAAAAAAAGGTCTCTCTATAGATCTCTTTATGAAAAATAAATTAATGAGCAAGTACTGCAATAGCCTGTCCTTATCATATATACACCAAACCCCTGCCCTGCATTTCACCAAGGCTTCTGCAGGCTATTCTCTAAATATTGGACGCTCTTTCTCGCTCCTTTTCTCTATCACTACCGCAGTTCTTCCCCTCCACCCCTTTCTTCAGTTAGTGCCTAGGACTCGGGCTAAATTTCTAAAGCACCCACACAAGACAGAAGATCGAGGAATGAAATGAGAGCCAAGCCATTCCCCACGCAGAAGTGAAACTTACTCCTCGGGGTCTAGGATGCAACAAAATATCTGGTGTTGCTTCTCGGATAATATTGGCTGTTTCTCAGCTCCTCGGTGCCTTAATAGAAACGAAAAAGAAAAGGCCTTTATAATAATAAAAATAATCTAATTCTGCCTGCAGGCTTCGGCCTCCTTTAGAGGGAGTGAGCAGAGGAAACAGCATCTTATTGTTGACATCGGATCTATAAAGCAAGGTCTCTGATAGAAATAGGCGCTTCAACCCAGTTCTAAACCGCACATAGTGTTAAGGTGCTATATTTCCTCTCCCTCTAACGTGCAGAAAACTCTGCAGCTCTAGTAATGTTGTTTAATTTACCAATAGCAAAATAATGCTCCAGAGTTCCTAGTTTGCATGACTGGGGTTGGGTGTTTTGAGGCTGTGGGGGTATAAAGCTTGTTCACTGTGGGGAAAAAAGTCTTTGGAAAGATGCTCCTCTCCTTCCAGTGCTACTCTACTCTGTGTTTTTAAAAAAATAGTCCAATACCAAACTCGGGTTAACCTGGAGCTGCTCAAACTAGAGGTGAAGGGGCTGGAGTGAGAGGCAGACTGTTGCTCAGATATGAAAGGCAGGTATCCATCAAAGTCACATCTTGCCCAGCTCCCACGTGATTGTTTCGAGTTAACAAGGCCCCGTTGTCAGAAGCAAATATTTCCTCCTAGTCCACCGAAATGTCCTGCAGAGGGCAGATGCTGCTTGGTTTCTGCAGACAGTTCCCTGGAATATTGACCTAGGACTTTACATCTATACCCAGCTTAAACACTTTACCCATCAGCATGTCTGCGGCCACAAAACACCTCGCTTCCGAGATGATCATTTAGCCGAATCTGGGACGAGCGTAACACTGACTAGGCGTTAGAAAAGATGATGACATCTAATACGCCTAGAAACTAGCGTTAAAAGGGGGGTATTGTACTTATGAAACCGAGCAAACCAAAAAGGGTTTTAACACATGAGCACGTGTGAACACTGCTCAGTTTGATTTCGCCCACCAGTAAGCTAGACTCGAAAAAGGGCTCATTTAACATGGAGCTATATCACGTGAAAGTGATCAATTTGTTACAATCCGTATCTAACGGCTCTCTCCCCACTCCCGTGCCCGTCATCGCCACGACTAGATACTTGTTACTTTTTTATACAGCATTGTTCCTTTATACTCTCTTCAGGGGCCACTGGCACCAACTAACACTCCGCCTTCTAAATCGATTCAAAATTTAACTCGTTTGCCAGACCAGAGAGACAGTGTACATGAAAACACTGGCAGTTCTAGGCGTGTGCATCCCCCCCACCCCCAACCCCGAAGGCACTGGACAGCTCTTTTCTTTCAATCTAGTTGTTTTTAACAGAACTCCTTATAATTACTCTCCGCCTCTGCTCTTAAATTAAGAGCTGACTAGAGAGGAGTAAATATTCGCCACGTCTCCCACGTTTTCACCGAGAACGGGATTCAGCTCCCAAAGTAGAGCTCTTTAGAGAAGTATCAAAGGACGGACACTCCTACAAGCGTGGGATTCAATGCTTAAAAATATACCGCCGCGGTTAGATTTCGCAAAACAAAATGAAAATGGCCTCGTGTGCTCACCTAAAAGACTCTGGACGTTATAAACAGGGGACGTGTCGATATATCTGTAACACTTACTCCAAAATCCCACTAAGTACAACTCAGTATAGACACTAGAGTGTTCGCCTCCCCTCGAAGATCTTAAGAACTATGCAAATCAGTGCTATCTTTAAAAACAAATTACAGATATTTCAATAAGTAGAACAAACTATGAAGGTATTGTGCATTTCTGTTTTATGTAGATAATAAAATATTACTTTAACATAAATATATAAGGATCTCTGCGTTTTTATTTTTCCCCACAAGCACATCCAAATGTACCAAAACAAAGTAGTTTTAGAGACGGAAACAAAATAATAATTAAAAAAAATTACATCCCATATAGATTTTGTTTACCTACTCATTTAAAACTACAGAAAAACAGTTTTCAGAACCTGTTTGCTTTAAAAGAAATAAATATACATTGAGGCAGGCCACTTAAAAATGATATGAAAATATTTCCCTGGGTAGCATTTAAAAAAAAACAAATAAAAATAGACAAAGAAAACATTTAAACTATTTCTGCATTTCAAAAGACAAATATTAAACATATATACATAGTGGCAAGGTTTGCGTGGTAACTTTTTATTATTATTTTAAGTAAACCTATGCAGAGTTAGAGGCTTTTTCACAAACATCCTCTGAACTCTGCTTTTCTGACCTTACCCACATATTAATGTGTCTGAAAGTTCACTTCCTCCCTTTAACACTGGATCTGCCCTGATCTGAATCATTTCACTGGGAGCACTCTAAATAGCAAGCAGCTGAATACATCCAAAACAAGCTTAGTGCCTGTATCATTATAACAATCGTTGGGAAAAAAAAAAACAGAATAAAGGCAAATAAATATGCCTAATAGAACTCGCCATTTGCTCACCAAGAAAATAAAAGAGACAACCAGATGTGACAGCCGCTTAAAGAGACAATGAGAAACATAGTCTAAAGCCCTACCTACTGAATTAACTGTTGAGCTGATAGTTCAGCGAGAAAATGTTTCACATTTTTTTCTCCATCACTGCCAAACACTCAGCTAAGCAAACTTTTCAGATTATGAAAAAGCTTTTTTTCTCTGACAGCGCCTTTTTGTGCTGATTAGATCTGTGAATTTGTAGCTCGTACAGTTTAAAGTCCCCCTCTCCATCTCATACACAGCCACTGTTTCAAGTTTTCTCTCCTGAACTCCCGTCCATAGCCTTTTGTTTTGGTGTTGTTGGGAAGTTAACCGTTTCCCGTCAAGCTAATGTCATGAAATGCACTTTAAAGCTATCCACGAAGGGGAGAAAAGAGGAATTGAAAATGGCCTTTTCCCAATCCATATGGTTCCCCCCAGTGAAAGAGACAAGGCTGCCCAACTTAAACTAGTCCTTCCGTGCAATGAATGGAGCAGGGAGTTGAGCAAAGGGCGTGGGGTTTTTAATATATGAGCGGAAAAATAAATATGGAAAGTAAAGCAACAATAAATGCAATAGATATATGCAGACAGAACCGTGTGTTATGCGTTCCGTATGTATCTAGGCAAGTTCTCCGTTCTTTCTCTTTGTTGAAACGGCTCAATAAAACAAAGTTTAGAGGTTGACATCAGCACATATACAGTGCGATGTAATCAGAAATACTACAAGCACACAGAGAACTTTACATTCGGGGTGTCCGAAATTAAATATCCTCCTTCCCCCGGGTCTCTCCAAAGTGTCACTTTCTTTCTGTTGGGCATACCTTTAACCTCCACAACATTTCCTCCGAGCGCTTTCACAACGGGCCTTCCTCCCTAAAATGAAGCAATCCGTCTCTATTCATTTTTTGTTACTGTCCCCAAACCCCAAACACTGCCTGAAAATGAAGTTTACGTTATCGGTTTTCACGATTCTCTTCCAAACTGGACTCTTGCCTCTGAAGGCGCGTCTTAAGCGCTTGTGAGAGTCAGATCTCTTGAAAGTGGAAGTTGCCTGTGTTTATATATATTTGCTATGGTAAAAGGAGAA
Source organism: Dermatemys mawii (assembly GCA_007922305.1). Classification (NCBI taxonomy): domain Eukaryota; kingdom Metazoa; phylum Chordata; order Testudines; family Dermatemydidae; genus Dermatemys; species Dermatemys mawii. Next base: position 49,463,470 of record ML677333.1, on the reverse strand, counting down.
AATAAACATTACACATAGGTAAGAAGACTTGTTTATAACAAAAGTTCACATATACACATTAAGAAAGCAAGGGCTAGAACACAGTAACATTTTTGTGGACTGGTCAATGGTTGCCTAACGCTTACCGTGGGAAATATGCAAGCCATTTGCAAAATCAAGGTGGGGGAAAATTTGTTTGTTAATGTAAACTTCAATTTCCTTGCAGTGCAAATTCAAAGGGTTAAATACTGTCTACATCAAAAGGGATTTATGTTTTTATTCCTAATGGGGAGCCACATCAAATAAACACAGCAGCATGTGCCTAGACTGAGTATCCTTCCAAGATTACAGCTGCCTTTGTGTTCAGCTGGGCTCAGAGTCGATTCCATTCTTTTTTTTTTCGTCATTAATTTCGTTTTTGTGAACTATTTCTCCCAGTGCCTGGCACTGCGCGTGTATCTGCGTGTCTCGTGTCTGTTTGTGTGTGATACTCACTCCACTCCATTGCATGGGCACTCGCCTGTAAAGATCAAAACACATCATTTCACCTGCTACCGTTTACGGGATAGTCCAGTGCAGGGTTGTTTTTTTTCTTTTTGTTCGGTTTTTAAGATAGGAGAAAACGTAAAAGTAAAAAGAAGAACAATCAAAAGTTGGAGGGGTGGGGACGAGGGGGATCAATTCCCCCCGCCACCCGGCACGTGAGTTCACTGCACAGGCGTTTGCACCCCGTGGTGTGGTGGAGTGTCCCTACTTGCCCCATATACATCCTCGGCTCCGGGCAGAGTCCCTCCCGGGGGAGTCATGCGTTTCTCTTTCTGTCTCCTGTTACAAAACCACACTCGCACCACCTCTTTCTCCAGCTGTAGGCTGTCCGCCAGCGAGGTGATCTCCTGGGCAGAGGGCTTGGGGCACTTGAGGAAGTGGCTCTCCAGGGCGCCCTTGACGCTCACCTCGATGGAGGTGCGCTTTTTCCTCTTGCGCCCCTGGGCTGCGATCTTGTCTATGCTGGTGGGGCTGCCCGAGGAGGAGTCCGCCTCCTCCAACCACTTGTTCAACAAAGGCTTCAGCTTGCACATGTTCTTGAAGCTGAGCTGCAGGGCCTCGAACCTGCAGATGGTGGTCTGCGAGAAGACGTTCCCGTACAGGGTGCCCAGGGCCAAGCCCACGTCCGCTTGGGTAAATCCCAGTTTGATCCGGCGCTGCTTGAACTGCTTGGCGAACTGCTCCAGGTCGTCCGAGGTCGGCGTGTCCTCGTCCGAGTGGGGGTCGTGGTGGCCGCCGCCGCCCCCCGGGTGCTGCTGCTGCTGCTGGTGCGGAGGGTGCTGCTGCGGGTGCCCCCCAGGGTGCTCCCCGCCGTGGTGCTGCTGCTGCTGCTGCTCATCGTGGGCATCCCTCAGGCCGTGGTGGTGCAAGCCCGGCTGGCCGGAGCTCAGCATCCCGTTGACCGTGAAGCCCGGCGGCTGGGAGTAGAGCAGCCCCGCTTGCCCCCCGTTGGAGGAGGCCATGCTGGGCGGCAGGTGAGCCGAGGCGCCCGTCCTCCATGCCCCGGCGGCGGCGTGGTGGCTGCCGGCGTGGTGCACCAGGTGGGGCGGTCTCCCCTGCTGCTGCTGGTGCTGCTGCTGCTGGTGCTGCTGCAGCTCGTCCCCCCGGCCCCCGGACTGCACCACCGAGGGCTTGATGTCCTGCTGGCCCAAGGGGCTGGTGGACCAGGGCGAGTCCCCGCCGCCGCCGCCTCCCCCGCCGTGGGACAGCGCCGTGATCCATTGGTGAGCGTGGCTGAGCGGGTGCCCGTTGCTCTGCAGCGTGTAGTCCGCCTGCACCAGCGTCTGTGCATCCCTGTAGCCGGCGCCCGGCTGCATGCTCCCCGGCGGCTCCGCATGCACCATGGAGGAGCTGGAGGTGAGCAGGCTGTAGTGGTTAGACGCTGTGGTCGCCATGACTCTCCGAGCCGGACTGATCGCTCCGGTTAAAGGAGCCGCGCATTTGACAGCTACTTTTTCGCCTCGGGCTCCTCTCTCCTCTCGCTCCCCTCCCCCCCCCGCCCGAGTCCTCTTGGCAGAGCCCACTGCAAAGGCACGCGTCCGGGCTCCTCCCTCGCGCGCCCACCCATTGGCTCCCACCGCTTTGATTTACGTGGAGACCTCTAGCAACCGGCTCCGGGGGAGCCGCCGATTGGCCCCCGCCGTGGCGCCGACACCCCGCCCCACAACCGCTCGCTCCCTTTTTGTAACCAAACTCTAAGGGGGGCAAAGGAGCTCGGCGGCTTGCAACCACATGGACGGGGGAAGGAGGAAGCAGGGGGGAAGATGCGGGGGAGGGGATGGTTCGCAGCGCACCGACCCTGCTAAACCCTCTGCACACGGGAGAAGCAAGGCTGCTCCACACAATGCGAGTCCTGGAGGAGATGCATGTTGTTCTCCTGTTGCTTTGCATCATTGCAAACCTGGCTGGCTCGCTGCATGCTTGAAATGCTGTTTGCTTTTGTGCACGCACGCGCTCCGGCTCCGCAGAGCTGTTGAGTGGAATATCTTTGAGTCCGGGCTGGATTGCAAGGATGGCACTGGTACAAGAGTGAGATCACTTTACCACAGTCATTTGTTCGCGCTCTAAGTCGCGCTAGCGCTTCATCAATACCGCTCTGTTGACTCGTGGGGAATTCCCCCTCCCTCCACCCACACGCCGACGCCTTACGATTTTTTTTTAATGCAACTTTGTTAGCGACACTATAAAAATGATCCCGAGCCTGCCGGTTTGTAGATACAAGGGAGGCGTTGGAAAGATCCGAGCGGGTGGGCGAACGCGATGCCGCTTATAGTCTTTACACCCAGCAGCCCCGGGGAAACTCGCTGCTCCCGGGCCACAATGCAAGAGGGTGATGATGACGGGGGCCGCTGCACTCTGGGGAAGGACAAAGGGCTCTGGCAATTCCCAAACTGCCCCAGCAGCAGGTGCTGCCCGGGACAAAACCCTCAGCAAAGAATTTCAGGGCTTAATACCCTGCCAATCACAAAACCCCGGCAGTCCGGCAGAGCTGGGCTTCCCCAGGCACCGGGGGACGGGAGTGTTTACAGATCAGCCTCAGCTACCCCGTTTGCGGCGCGCTAACAAAAAGATAAACAAGCTGCTGCCCGAACAGGAAAGAAGGACGCTGTGGAAGTGGGTGCGGATCTCTTAGGAGTGAGCGGTACTCGGTTTAGCCGCGGTAAAGAGTTCATTTTCCGTGTTGAAGTGGAAGCCAAAGCTTGATCTGGGGATCGGGGGACTGCGCTGGAGACTCAAAGTATCTTCATCGAAACAGGACAATAGGGCAGGCTGGAGAATTGATCACGACTACCAAGAACCAGCTTTCTTCGGAGAGTTGTTTCTAAACCACCATACTTAACATCCAGCCCTTGGAAGAGTATTTGGCTGGCAATACTCTTCTGTGCGAGGGTGTGGAGACAAACATATACAGAGAGACCGCATACACGAGCTATTGAGTGTTAGGAAACAAGGGCACCCGCAGCAGTACCTGCCTTGGTTAGTTTAGCGGCCTATTAAGAGATTGTTCAGCCAGGAGTCAATCTGGCCTGTGTGAAAATCATTTAAGCTGTAAGGAAAGGGAGAGTCTGCTCGAGATGTTTCCTCTCCTAGGGTGTGAGGACGACAAGCAAAGAGCCATGCTGCCTGCTCTGCAGGTATCTGTGAAAAGTCAGTTGATACTTTACCTCCCTGAATTGTTTCCACGGCAAAAATCATCTTTTTTTGATCGTGTTTTAAGGACAATTGCAGTTTGATGCTGACATGCCGGTGCAGTTTGTCCAGATCAGCTATAGTCCATTGCGTGGATGTAAAAATGAGCCAAATCTACAGCAAACTTCCACGAATACAACCAACACCGCCTGAATAGGACCACAGCATAGCACACCCCAGGAGAAAAGCACTGTTCTTATTTACTAGGGGGAGGAAATGCTTGTTCGGAGCTGAATGTGAACTGGCTTTTCTTCAACTGCCTAATGAAAGTACTTCAGGACACAGGCTACAGAGTGGCTTATTTGCAAGTCCAGTTTTTAAAGTGTATTTATGTGCCTCGGGGCGGTTACAAGTGTTCTCCTTAGAAAGTCCAGGAGAAAGTCGGTTCCGCCATAACCTAAGGCAGGTGTATCTCCCATAGTTATCCCCACCTAATATTTCTACATGGCGAAACTTACCTCTCAACTGGACCAAACACACAAGACCCTGAGCAGAGGGCAGGCACCATACATTAGAAGTTCTGTATAGAGTGAAGCAAGCTGAAATCAGCCTTATGCAACTTAAAGTTCCCTGCGTCTCTCTTGCTCCCTCCACCCCTCCAGTTATGCACAGACGGAGAGCCAGGGACGATGTATACAATCGCTGTTCCGCGTGTTTAATACCCCTAATAAATCACTGGCAGATATCAAAGGCTCCTGGCAATCGCACAATGGCAAAAGTATGAACACGGTGTAAAAACCCCTATCCCCGCACTTCTCCCCCTCCCCCAGGGACATTTACATCTTAGACGTTCACAGCTGGAAAGAGCGCGGAGTGCGACCGGTGAATTCAGAGGCGATGCAAACTCCGCCTCCTCGGGCCCATCATCATCATCATCGTCATTGTTATCCTTGTCATTAATACTGTTTCTTAAGCATCCTTAACGCCCAGCTCCCCCTGTGCAGGAAACCGCTCTCGAAGAGCTCCTGAGCGGGGAGAGTTCTTGATTGTCTGCTCCTCTGTGGTTCCTGGTGCTGATTTCAGTTTGAGCCCCCCAGATTGGGGCTGGTCTAGGTCCAAGGAGCTCGGAAGTGAAAGAGACAGTCATGTGTCCCCTTTCTTTGGTAACTGACCCTGCTGGATTAGTGGGCTCCGGAGCCTTTCTTTCCTTTCTCTGCCCGTATAAAAGCAGGTTGAAGGTGATGCAGTGTCTTGGGCAGACACTGCAGTGTTTTGATTCAGCTCAGCCCTTTTCACTGTTCAAAGCAGCTGTTCAAATACTAGGGCCGCTTACTTTGACGTGAAGAGGATTTTCAAACAACCCTAAAAAGCTTTGAACTGACAGGCCTCCTTGATATCTCCTTCATTCCAATACAGCTCCCCGGGAATATTCCCTATAAAACACATAGAGGCTTTTCTTCCAGGGAGCTTTCTCCTGTCTGGGAGGTGAGCGGCTACACGCTCGCAAGGTACGTTGGTGGTGGGTTCAAAGTATGGATCCTGCTGGGACGTTTAAAAGCCAAGGCGAGCTACCGCATTTCCCCTGGATAGACTTTGTGGGCTCTAGCCCTTTACTGTTAAATATCTTGGGTTGTTGAATCATCCTTTTACTTGCAAAAACTTGAGCTGTCTTAACGCTTAGCAAATCCAAGCCTTGCGGAGAGAAAGCTACACTCCCTCGGTCAAGATACAAACAGGGGGCCTTTCGAGCAAGATTTTATTTCCAATGACCCCTTAATGCTCAGGGTTTTAAGAGGGCTCTTAAAAAAAAAGTTCCTCTCTTTAGAGGCGAAAAACCTATTTTAAGCTATGGATTCAGTGGCTCGAAATCGGCTCACGCAGCTAAAGAAAAAAAAAACCCTCTTCTAAACTTCGATTTTTTGCTCATTTATAGCTAGTTTTAGGGTAAAATAATCGAGAAGCAGAAATGCACTCTGCGGTTTGCTAAAATACTTTTTCTGGTGCAGTAAACACACAGATCCAGGCAACCCAGCCTGCTGCTCCCTTTACAGGCCAAGTTGGGAGAGTTGTGCACATTACTAGGACGCATTTAATGTAACTATTGTGAGATGCGACTGTTTTGATCTCTTGTTCCCTTTTTAACCTTTCTGCATGAACCATTCAATCCTGCGCTTTCTGCAGCTCTTTCCAGTGTGGCTCGAAGGAGCCTGATCTCGAGGAGAGACCCAACACATGAATGGGACTTCAACTTTAAGGGCCTTCAGAGGGACAAAACTGAGGCCGGGGCTTCACAAGTGATTGCTTTTTAAAAAAATCCGATCTACACAAAGAGGCAGCTGGCTGCTTTAATGAAAACTGCCTTAAAGCTGCAAGGACTGCAGCCTCAGGGATGTATTTATAAGATGACTCAAAAGCTACACTTTCAAGTTGCTTCTCCGCAGGGTAGGTATAACAAACATATTTAACTCAGATATCTAAACAAAATGGACAGAAATTGATAACTTTGATTGCACAGTATCACATTACCCAGTGAAATTAAAACCCATAGTTTAAATTGATTTCTCCACCTAGCTGCATCAGACAAAAGAATATATTTTTTCCTGCTAGAATATCGATTCTCCTAGCAGATAGAAAGGTGTAGAATAACAATGACAACAAAAGTTTCTGAAAAGTTTGTATTAATGTTCATTTCCAACATTCCCTGCAACTCTATTCTTCAGGCCACTTCATTCAGATGTGGCTATTTTATTTTATCTCCATCACTGTTTAAACGAGTAGGATGTGATGTTCTAAGTTCAGTATTTGAAATTAAATAATTTGAATTCCCGGATATTAATCTTTTCCCTTCATCCTCCAGTTCTGAATTTTTGTCATTAAAAATGATCCACCCTTTGTAGTCCGCAAGTGAATATTTTATAGACAGACACCGCTATGAAGACTTCTAACACAACGTCAACCAGTCAAGCTTAGCTGGTGCAGGGATTACTTTGAGTAGTTTATCAAAGGAACGCTGCTAAATTTGGAGTGGTGAATATGAGGCCTGGAGGGAAAAAGAAGCAAAAAGGACAAATTCTATCAGTCTGTGAGATAAATTCTACTTGCAGTTAATACAGCTTGTTTATATTGAAGTCTCAGAGCTAGAACAAGATGCAATTGGCAGAGTTTACCTTCATGCAATCTACTTTCCACAAGGCTTGCTGGTAAATGACCTCCCAGCAACGCAGCTTAAAGGGGGGTTCTTTTAGCCTTAAAGCAGGTGATCTGGTAGCAGACAGGAGGGGCTCGAAAACACTTTAATGTATCAAAGATGTTTAACTGAGACCTTTCAGAAACTAAACTGGAGATTAAGGGGGGAAACAGTCTGCTTCACTGACAAATAAAATAGTTCCTTTCTTCTCCCCAGTGATCAAATAAATACATACACTGCGAAGAGCCCAAATAGTAGTATTCTACTTAACTCAGGGAATGGTGTTTTCTTGTATAAGCTGCATTTTCGGTATGTTTTTAAGGAAAAGAGAGAGACAATTAAAGCTTCTGTTCTGAAAGACCTTGGTAGAAGTGATCTCTAATGCCATGTTCACTTCCACAGGGTGGAAAAGAAGCCGGGGTTGATTATTGGTGATGCATATGCTGACAGCAGAAAAATCCAATCAGTCTTGAAAACCTGAGCGTGCCCTACACTTCTGGACCTCAGCAGCAGCAGGTGATTGCAATAATGCTTCTCCCAAAGCTTTAGCCATTAAAAAAAACACCACAACATTGGAATGGAGGAAGAAATGATCGCTGAGGTTGGCTGTGGGAATATCTGGGGGGAGGTGGGCAGAGAAAGAAATCTTGCCATAGAACCAGCCCGATATTGACCTGTTAGCCCTTTCCAGGGAGTTTTACACGATAAGCCAAATGCAAAGGATGAAAACTTGACGCTACAGATTTCCCAGGCCCGGTCCCATTACCGCAGTGGGCTAGGAGGGACAATGAATAGACATCTTCCAGGCTTGGCTCGGGACCTCCTGGACCTTCTAAGAGCTCACGGTTGTTGACAATGGACCCGATCCTGACCCTATTGAAATGGGAATAGGATCGGGGCCGCTTGTTTGAGAAGGGAAACCTGCTTAGTGTTTTCCACGTATTATTTTGAGTAAGATAGAGGCAAGAGCTCCCTTCCCCTCCCCCAGCCCGCAATGTTTTTCGGTGCGTCTGATAAGGCCAGGCTAGGAGCGGCGACCCTCGCAAGCGCGGGGGGTGAGGGGGTGCGCGCAACAGATTTGGGGTCGGGCCTGTGGGCAGAGAGTTGCTGCCGCGGCTTAAGCGTGTGATGCAGGGACAAGCCGGGCGTTGAGTTTCCTCGGAGGCAGCTGAGCGGTTCGAAAGTTTCTTTGGCCGGGCTTCGAAGAGGAGGCAGAAGAGGGAGGCCGGGCCATTGTCCACAGACGGTGCATTTTTGCCAGGCTGCCGTTGGTTGCTATAGTGAGGGGCGGGGGGGAAAACCCCACACAGAGCAGCAGAGTTCGGCTCCCTCCGCTCTGGCCAGCCCCAGGGAGCAGCGCTCACCACCCCCAACCAAAATAAAAGCGCCCCCCCGTACCCCAAGCCCCTCCCTGGGTCCTAGCCTAATGTTCAAAGGCTGGAGGTGAGGGCGCACTGGTAGGTAGAGGCAGATGCCCTGGTTACACAGCTGAGGCATAAGCAGGCAAACAGGAGGCTGTAGTCTGCGCCTACAAGCCCAGCAACCCCTTATTTGTGCTTTATTCACCGGTTTCTCGTGCTTTAATCCTGGTCACTGCAAATCCTGTCGGGATGCCCTAGCTTCTGACAGTGGCGCGCAAAGGTGCCAGGGTGAAGGATGCTAGATTCATAGAGAGGAACATTACACCTGATCCAGCCCCTTTTCATTCGATCGCCGCGGCTTCCCCTCCTGCAAATCATCAGTGTCACTGATCCTGAAACGAGCTTCTTTTGATTTAAATAATTAAGCAGGGGTGGGGGAGGAGAACTTTACTTCTTCGATGCAAATGACCCGCTCTTTAATTTTAAAAGAGACTCTTATTTTGCAGCAGTGTTGGTTTTGTTCCTTTGCTATTGAACTCTGAAAACAGTGTGGAGTGGGAAGGCAACAGTGAAGGGTCTCCAAGGCTGAAGATTGAGTTAAGTGTGTGCCTTGAGATGGCACGAAGAAAGTTAGTTACTTAGTTAATTGAGAATTATTCACCTTCTGAGATCGTCACTGCAGCTTGTCCAAATGACAGTTCGAACTGGGGTGAGGGAAAATTTCAGTTGTTGTTTTTTTCCAGGACAAGTTATGCTGCAGCTGAAGGAGAGAGGTCAGTATCTTTTCAAATCAATGTCTGCTCTATACCCATATATTCCCTGTAAAGGGAGAATCTCCAACTTTGTTTCTTCATCTGTCCTGCATCATCTGAAGTAGACAGTTCTTTAGGTTGCATGCAGTTTTGCTGTCGACCAAGTGAAACTTTACAGTTATACTGAGTTATCCGAAAAGAGAAAAAAATAAAAGTCTTCTGTTCCAATCACATAGGAGAATTGTTCTCTTCTTATCCCATTGTTATTTTTATCTCGTTTTCGACTTTGTGGCTGATAAGTTTTTATTTAAAAAAATAACTTTACAAGCCATCACTTAATGCATTATTCACATTTTTAAAAATGCTTGAAAGAAATCATGCTAATGAAGAGAACATTTGTAGTAATTTGGTGATAATTATCAGAATCACCAAATATTCGCAAAGGCTTTAACATTACGTGTTGGAAGAAAAGCAAAACACATTATTTTAATAGTCTGATATGCAAACTATGGACCATTCAATTACATGGCTTAATAATGCATACATGATGTGATCTTGTTATTGGGATAGGAAGGTCTGCAGTAATTCACTCTAAAGACCAAGTGTGCTCTTACATCCAGTAAAATCCATTGCCATGGATCAGGGGCCCCTGCCAAACTGCATTTAAGAGAATAAAAATTAATGACTGAGAATTTGAGCGTTAAATTAACATTAATTATATGACCTGCTTGCTGGAAAGATTAAATTTCTTACGCCCTAATTAGATAACGTCTCCTCATACATCAAACAATTTCCATTTCCAGATTTCAATATTAAAATGCAGAATGGGAGACCAGTGCTGTTTTCTCTTAGTCTCTTTCAGCTCTGGCACGTAAGATGTAAATACTATAGCAACCTCATCCTGGAGTGTGGGGTTTGCAAGGGTGAAAGGGAGTCCAGGGAATAAGTTTGGGTCAATGTGTTCTTCAAGTTGAATTTCTTTAACTAATTCCACTGAACGTGTCTAACAAATTAGCTAGATAACTTATGAACAAGCCGGCAGACTGATTTTAACAGCTCTAGAAACACCGAGCCCTGCGACCGCTTCAGAAATGGAGCTGGGAGTCCAACTACTGGAAAGACACTTGGGTGATACAATAACTGAATTCACAACGGGGTCTTTGGGCAGCTGAACGCCTTAGTTTGTTTTATGAGCAACGGCCCCTCTTCTCCCCCCGCCCCCCGTAGGAAGAGATGAGAGCACCAGCAGAGTGAAAACGGAGATGAGGTAGCTAGATGCATCTCTCCTCCGGGATGTGCTCGGGACACACACTTTGGAGGATTCTTTGGTTTAAATTGCTACTTCAAAGCACACGGCCCCGAGCTCCCCGCGCGACGCCGCATCAAACCCACGTCCAATCTTTTCTGCCTTTCTCAGCAGTTCACGTAACTACCCTCCTGTCTCTGGCCCCAGCTGCGGCTCGCGCCCTCCCACCCCGCGCGGGGAGTTGCTAGCCCGGACTCTGGGCTCCTCTCCATGGTCAGCGGCTGCACCGATCGCTGGGGCAGGGCAGGGCCACGTGTCCTTCCGCGGTGGGGCGGGCTCGGTTCATAACGCGCTGCCGGGTGGCGAGAAGTCCGGAGCTTTCGAAGGGCGAAAGGAAATCGGTCGTGTCTGTGTGTTAACTCATTCGGTTCCGAGGCAGGGCGAGGAGCATTTCAGCCGCCAGGCAAAACGATCGCCGGCCACAAATGCCCCTCCCCGCCCCAGGAAAATGCCAGAGAAGAAAGTTTCCTTGCAGACTTTCGTGCCTGCGTTCACATTTCTGCTCCGGTTTAAAGCGGGACCGCCCCCCCCCCCCCCCCCCCCGGGGGGGGGTCGCAAAGTCCCCAGAGCCCACACCCCTTTGTTACGTTCAGTGTACTGTCGCTGGGAAGAGCAGGCAGGTAGATGACAGGGGGGCGGGTTTCCCGTCAGCGGGGGCGGGGGTGGGGGTGGGGGTGGCTGGGGGTGGGGGCGGGTGTTCGCCTGGCACATTTCCAGCTTCTCCGGGAAAACGACAAGGATCATTTTCTCCCCCGCCCCCGGTTGCAGGGCCGAGGGGCTGCAGGGGGGCTCGGGGGCCTGCCCTGAGCGCGCGCCGAGAGCAGAGACCGTGCAGGTGTTTGGGCGCGTGCAGGCCACGGGGGCACAGGGTGTGTTCGTGCAGAGGCCAGGGGCGTGCAAGTGATTGTGCGCGTGCAGTTGACACCGGGCAGAGTGTGGCGTGTGCGCGGGAGAAGGGGGTAGAGTGGTGTGTGGGTGTGCTGGGGGAGGGGGTAGGGTGATGTGTGCGCGGAAGAGGGGGCAGAGCGGTGGGGGAGGGGCAGAGCGTGGTGTTATTGTGTGGGGGGAGGGGCAGAGTGCGGTGTGTGTGCGGGAGAGGGAGCGGAGTGTGGTGTAGAGGGGGAGGGGGCGGAGTGTGTGGTCTGTGTGCGGGGAGAGGGAGGAGTGATGCGTCTGTGCGGTGGAGGCACAGTGTGTGGTGTTTTTGTGCAGTGGGACGGGGCAGAGTGCGGGGTGTGTGCGGAAGAGGGGTAGTGTGTGGTGTGTGTGAGGAGGAGGGAGCGGTGTGTGTGTGCGGGGGAGGGGGCAGAGTGGTGTGTCTGTGAGGGGGAGTGGGCGGAGTGGTGTGTATGTGCGGGAAGGGATGGGGTGTGGTGTGGAGGGGGCGGAGTGTGGTGTGGAGGGGGAGGAGGCGCAGTGTGGTGTGTACAGGACCGAGCGCTCGGGGTGTGTGCAGAGGAGGGGGCGGAGTGTGGTGTGTACAGGACCGAGCGCTCGGGGTGCGTGCAGGGGAGGGGGCTCGGTGCAGGGCTGACAGGTGGCGCGTGTGAGAGCAGGGATCTGTGCGGGGTTTGCAGGCAGGGCGCGAGGGGGACATACAGCAGTGGGGTGCGGAGGGAGAGGCGCAGGGATCGCGGCGGGATCGACACCAGCCACCAGAGGACAGGCCGGAGCGCGCGCCTGGAAGCCGCGACGGGCGAGCTAGTGCGCAGGGCGGGCGGGGCGCCGGGCGGCCTGTGCGGGGCTTGGGGCGCGGGGTGCTGGGCGGGGCTGTAGCAGAGCGGGTGCCGTGGGGTGGGAGAGCGGAGACGTGGGGGAAGGTGTGTGGCTGTGCAGGGGAGGACACGGTTTATTGCTGAGCAGGCAGCAGAGCCCTGGGGACGTGCGCGGGGGAGAAATCCCAGTAGTGCCTCTCCCGGTGATCGGCGCTGGAGGAAGCTGCTGCTGACCTGGAGCCCGCCTTCCCGCGCACGATGCAGGGGAAATGAGCGGCGGGAATTCCCGATCCCTCAGAGGATCCACTTCTGCAGCGCCCTTCCGAGGCGGGGGAGGAGGCACTTGCCTACAGTTTTCCCTCTCCGCACGCTGACTCTTCTGTCGATTTCCTTCCAGACTTTCTTGGCAGCAGAGGTCAAGATGAAGCCAGATTTTCCCTTGTATTGGACGATCGACGGCTGCCTAACCCCTCCCTGTATGCTGATGACCCCGTGATTAAATACAGAAACAATCCACACTACGGACGCTGCTTATACACTCACTTCGAATCCAAGCAGTGGGACCGTTACTCAGACTGATCCGCAATGTCTCCCTGGCCCTGGCGGTGTCAGGCATTGAAGGCTGCATTACACCTGCCTCCACTTTGGGCTAACGCTTGATTTAACGAGGGTGTCACTGATCAGATGTGTAGTTCATTCGTCCTTATCCCACTAGGGACCTTTCTACATTTCAAAGGTGGAGATGGAGGTGCCTTAGTGAACTGGAGAAACTTTTCTCAGCATATATAATTGTAGTTTTCCTGCCTTTACAGAGAGGGTCAGTTGATCCCTGCAGCACCTGCATATCATCCCATCAGCATAATACATTTCCTGTTGAATTTTATGGCTAAATCCTCACTTGAGTAATCCATAAAACAGTTAGCTCCATTTTTCTTGAATGGGACTGTTCCTGGAGCAGGGATAACTCAAATGAATACAGACTGGTAGGCTAGGCCCTTCACTGAGTTTCCATTTAGACAGGCACTTTAAAGCAAAAGTTGAGGGAAGCCATGAAATAAATCTAATCCTAGCTATAAAGGAAAGGCGAAACAGAACCACATGTCAATTTCATCCTGCATTGTAATCTTACAATTCAATAAAAACATAAGAATGGCCAAACTGGGTCAGAAAAAGGTTCCGTCTAGCCCAACATCCTGTCTTCCAACCATGGCCAATGCCAGGTGCCCCAGAGGGAACGAACAGAATAATCATCAGGTGATCCATCCAACTGTCACCCATTCCCAGCATCTGGCAAACAGAGACAAGGTATACCATCCCTGCCTATCCTGGCTAATAGCCATTAATGGATCTATCCTCCATTAATTTATCTAGGTAGGGTTTTTTGGAACCCTGTTATAGTCTTGGCCTTCATAATATCTTCTGACAATGACTGACTGAGCATTGTATTAAAAATACTTCCTTTTGTTTGTTTTAAACTTGCTACCTATTAATTTTACTTGGTTACCCCTAGTTCTTGTGTTATGAGGAGTATATAACACCTCCTTATTTACTTTCTCCACACCAGTCATGATTTTATAGACCTCAGTCATATCCCCTTTAGTTGTCTCTTTTCCAAGATGAAAAGTCCAAGTCTTATTAATCTCTCCTCATATGGAAGCGGTTCCATACCCCTAATCATTTTTGTTGCCCTTTTCTGCACCTTTTTCAATTCCAATATATCTTTTTGAGATAGGGCGACCAATAGGGCACACAGTATTCAAGATGTGGGCATATCAGGGATTTATACGGAGGTGATATGATATTTTCTGTCTATTATCAATCCCTTTCCTAATGATTCACAACATTCTGTTCACTCTTTTTAACTGCTGCTGTACATTGAATGGATGTTTTCAGAGAACTATCCACAATAACTCCAAGATCTGTTCCTTGAGTGGTAACAGCTAATTTAGACCCCATCATTTTGTATGTATAGTTGGGATTATGTTTTCCAAGATCCATTACTTTGCATTTATCAACAATGAATTTCATCTGCCAATTTGTTGCCTAGTCACCCAGTTTTGTGAGATCCTTTTGGAGATCTTCACAGTCTGCCTGAGACTTAACTATCTTGAGTAGTTTTGTATCATTTGCAAATTTTGCCACCTCAGTTTACCCCTTTTTCCAGATCATTTATGAATATGTTAAATAGGACTGATCCCAGAGCAGACCCTTGGGGAACATCACTATTTACCTCTCTTTAGTCTGAAGGCTGACCATTTATTCCTACCCTTTGTTTCCTATCTTTTAGCCAGTTACCTATCCATGAGAGGACCTTCCCTCTTATCCCATGGCAGCTTACTTTGCTTGAGAGCCTTTGGTGAGGGACCTTGTTAAAGGTTTTCTGAAAATCCAAGTATACTATAAATATTGGATCCCCAGTCCACATGCTTGTTGACCCCCTCAAAGAATTCTAGTAGATTGGTAAGGTATGATTTCCCTTTACAAAAAACATGTTGACTCTTCTCCAACAACTTTTGTTCATCTATGTGTCTGACAATTTTGTTTTTTGCTATAGTTTCAACCTGTTTGCCCAGTACAAAAGTCAGGTGTACCAGCCTGTGATAGCTGAGGTCACCTCAGGAGCCTTTTTAAAAAATTGGCGTCACATTAGCTATCCTCCAGAAATTTGGAACAGAAGCTGATTTAAATGATAGGTTACAGACTACAGTTAGTAGTTATGCAGTTTCACATTTGAGTTCATTCACAACTCTTGGGTGAATAGCATCTGGTCCTGGTGACTTTTTACTGTTTAGTTTATCAATTTGTTCCCAAAGTTCTTCCAATGACACCTCAATCTGGGATAGTTCCTCAGATTTGTCACCTGAAAAGACTGGCTCAGGTTTGGGAATCTCCCTAACATCCTCAGCCATGAAGACCAATACAAAGAATTAATGAAGTTTCTCCACAACGCCCTTATCATCATTAAATGCTACCTTAGCATCTCAATTGTCCAGTGGACCCACTGGTTGTTTAGCAGGCTTCCTGCTTCTAATGTATTTACATTTTTTTCTGTTACTTTTTGAGCCTCTGGCTAGCTGTTCTTCAAATTATTTTTTTGGCCTTCCTAATTCTATTTTTACATTTCATTTGCCAGATTTATGCTCCTTTCTGTTTTCCTCGCTAGGATTTAACTTCCACTTTTTAAAGGACGCCTTTTTATGTCTGATTCTTTCTTTTACTTTATGTTTAGCCATGGTGGCACTTTTTTGGTTCTCTGTTTTTTAATTTGGGGTATACATTTCAATTGAGCCTCTATTATGGTGTATTTTAAAAAATTCCATGCAGTTTGCAGGGATTTCACTTTTGGCAGTGTGCCTTTTCAATTTAATATAAAGGTGGTAGCCAAAAATTGAAACATAGCATCACTTTATCTTGGGCCTCCTTCACTTCATGTCACCTGATCATTGGCTTTTAGATTCAGTTTAAAGGGAGTTCATAACTATGTTATTGTTCTTTCCAAGAGCTTCAGACTATCTGAAACATTCACCTTTTGCCTGTTAGTGCCTCTTTCTCACTTTCTCGACTGAACTGAGAACAAATGAGGTTTTTCCTATGTTAAATGACAGCTCAAGGAACCCAATCTCCTCTGAGCACACAGTGACTATATACCCTGTTTCACTATGAACTCTGTGCTCAGCTCCATGCATCCCCATCTGCGACCTTCTAAACTTGAACCTGGCAGCAACACCCCTCTCTGTGCCCAAAAGTTGATGGCTAATACACGAGATAATCTCTCAAGAGCCAGTCATCCCCTCTCAGGCAAAGGACAGATGCTTTGTCTTTTAAAGTGTATAACAAATATGAATAAAATGTACTTAGCGAACCAGGGGAAGAGAGAGAGAGAGACATGCACTAGTAGCTGGAATATTAAATTCAAGAGGTTTATAAACTTCACTAGCACATCCAACCATCCAACCCCTCTCCCCAATAACAACCAGTCCCCCTAGCTACTCCCCAGCAATAGTTAAGAAACAACATTCGTTATTGAAGGAGCAGGAATAAGCCCTGCCAAAGGAGAACATGGCAAGCAGTACCAAAAGTTAGATAAAACCAAATCAGTAAACAGAAATTAATCTAATCTAATTTAGTTCAGGAGGTGGGAGAGAATTGCAGTCCTGTTGAGATTATTCCTCCTTGCATATGCCCTAAGTATGCTGGTTTCTTTTCTTTTGAATATGGTGACGAACCATGGTTTATATGGCTGGTGTGAGAGGTGGATAGAGTTTTCAGACTGTTATAAATGTTAATGAATCCAGCATGGCACACTTATTGAATTCCACCAAGACCCTAATCCTCCTTGATCTTTGTGGAGCTCTCTTGTGGGAGGGTAAGGTTGGCACTGAAAACCCTGGCTCCAGAGTCACTGCAAATGCAATGATAGATGGCTGGACTTTTGTGGTTGTACTTGGCCTGCCAGGGGGCCTGATTTGGTCTAGAACAGCCAGGGTTCCTTCACCGCTCCCCCCGAGAGACCTTGAAAGGCAATCAGTCTTCAAGTGAGACAGTTCACATAATTCATGCACATAATAATTATGTTATGTCCCATTAAAGTGACACAGAATAGTCAATTCTTCAAGTATAATAATTGCACATCACAAACAAAACATATACTAAAAACATTAAGATAAACAACAAATTTATAACAAAATGACATGCATTTAGGAGTAAACTCTGTTGCTGGAGACAACAGTATCTAAACTGCCTGGCTGAAAACATATAGATCTCTATACCTGAGTTGGGCAGCAGAAATCAATTTGAATCCCTTCTCTGCCTGCAAAGCCCATCACATTGCACGAATCTGGCTGTGGGAGAATTTCCAGTTCTCCACTGCTCATACAACGTGGTCAATGTCTAATCAATAGCCAGCCTCACAACCGAGACTGCACTTCAGCATAAATTGGTTAAAGGTGTCTTGTTCCAAATGCCAGACATAGAGAATTGGCTCCTTAGTTATTCTGTAACCTGAAGGTATACAAAATAGCTTCCTAACTGGGAATAACATTATCATAAACACATTTATGCCTGTGGTGGAAGGACAAGGTCATAACACACATTCCATAATGTCAACGGACTAGTCTATGATGGACTGTCCCAGACAATGCTTTCCAATGTCATATATCACAAAAAGGTCAAAGATCATGTAATTCTTGTGCTAGGCTCTTTGTCAATTTATATTAGATCCCAAAGAATGGCAGGAGCAGCTGCAATATTTTGTGCCACGTGGCACTTTTGGTGCTATACGGCATGCATGTGAAGTGGGTCTGTTTTTTTCCCCCTAACACATCTCTTAAGCTGGAGCATGGCTCACAATAACTTTTATATTTGGTTATGACACCTCAGTTTGTGTCGCTCTGCTTTCCACACAGAGCATTTCCCCCCTCTGGAAAATGAGAATCTCTTTTGTATTCAGCCAGAAAATCTCTTTTTTATTCAGCCAGAGTTGTTTTGGTTCAGACCAGTTGGACCAGATCAGTTCAGTCAGCTCTGCTGGAGATGGAGCCCCAAACGTCTCAGATCTTGTCTGCCATTGTATTGTAACAACCCTCCAGTGTTTACAGTGGGGTGGCATATATAGAACCATTGCTTCCTTTCTGCTTGCTTTTCCTTCCAGCTTCTATCAAACTAAACCTATGTTTCCTCCAGTAAAGATCCTAATAACCCCATCAACACAGAGTATTAATAAATTATTACAGAGCAGCTCCATGCCCATCAGCTAGTTTATGCCCTGAAGCATGATGGCTTTATATTTAAATGTACATTCTTGGCTTTGGGTGCCTTAGTTCCACTGGCAGGTAAAGACTTCCCTCCTTCATTCACCTCTCACCTGAATACATCCATCTTACCATAGACAGGTTACTAATGCTTCTTCTTATTAAAATTCCCTGACAGGTCCCATTATAAGACCTTATTTTCCATTGCTTATAACTTCGCCAAATGTTAACTGTTTGGACCACAGTTTTCCATGCCAGAGGTCTGCTTCAGGCTGAATGTTTTTTGGATGGTGTCAGCCAAAACTGCTCAGCCTTTACTGAAAATGATGAGAAGAAAAAAAATAGCTCATTTTGCAATTTAATAATATCCTGGACACCTTGTCCTTGAAAGGTTCTAGCTCCTTCGTGCTTTGGTGCAGGGAATTTCAATTTGGCAGGAAGGTGGCCGCTTTAGTAGTGGGGGTGCTGAAACCCAGCTCCCTTACCGGAGGCTGGGAGCAGGGCTGTGTCTCCAGGAGGGAAGGACCCAGTCAGAGGTAAGGGGGCTGAGGCCACAGCTGGGGCCAGGTGCGAGGTCCCTAGAGCAGAGCCCCAGGGTGGGGCTGGAAGGCTCCAGGAGCAGAGGCCTGGGAGCAGGGGTGGGGCTAGTGTGGGGTCCTGGGCACAGAGCCAGCAACTGAGACCCAAGCCCCAGGTGAGGTGAAGAGTTGGGGGTTGAAGGCCAGGATCAGGATGTGAGGGGTTGGATCACAGAAACCCCCTTAGGGTTGCCAGCTGATGTGCCAAGACTACTTCTGCCCCTACTTTCCTGCCCTGGCAGTTTGGGACTTCAGTGCCCTGCCTGGTTTGAGCCAGACCTGCTAGGCTGATGCAAACCCAGACCCAGAGCTGAACCACATCCCCTAACAGCTGTAGGCTTACTTGGAAGCAGCTTAACAAATGTTCCTCTCTTTAACACTCAGATGCTCAACTCCCAGTGTGGTCCAAACCCCCAAATAAATCCGTTTTATCCTGTATAAAGCTTATACAGGCTAAACCATAGATTTTTTGCCCTCTATAATACTGATAGAAAGATATGCACAGCTGTTTGCCCCTCGCCCCGGTACTAATACATACTCCAGGTTAATTAATAAGTAAAAAGTGATTTTATTAAGTACAGAAAGTAGGATTTAAGTGGTTCCAAGTAGTAACAGACAGAACAAAGTGAATTACCAAGTAAAATAAAATAAAACACGCAAATCTATCACTAATACAGTAATAAAACTGAATACAGATAAAATCTCACCCTCAGAGATTTTATCAGAGGAGTTTCAGTAAGCTTCCTTTTACAGACTAGTCTCCCTCTAGTCAGGGTCCAGCAATCACTCACAGCCCCCTGTAGTTACTGTCCTCCTTTCCAGTTTCTTTCAGGTATCCTTGTGGAGTGGAGATGCTATCTCTTGAGTCAGCTGAAGACAAACTGGAAGGGTCTGCCAGGGGTTTAAATAGACTTTCTCTTGTGGGTGGACACCTCTCTCTCCCTCCTTCCCCATAGAATCCAGTTCCAAGATAGAGTTTTGGAGTCACATGGGCAAGTCACATGTCCCTGCACAACTAAATTCCTTATCAGCCAAGCCACATTCCTGGGGAAGCTCAGATGTGGATTGCCATCTCCAGGTTCATTGTTGGCTTAAGTGTTTCTTGGCTGGGCACTTAGTGAGAATAGTCTTTTGTCAGGAAGCTGACCAACTGCTTCACTGAGGCTATTTAAAATTAACCAAGTACACAGCCAATATTTATAACTTTGAATACAAGGACACATGCATACAAATAGGATGAATATATCCAGTAGATCGTAACCTTTACAGAGATATATTACATGACATATGTAGCATAAAACATATTCCAGTTATGTCATATATATATTCAGAAGCATATTTCCACAAAGCCTTAAGAGGCACACTGTCACACGGAGCATATGTGCTGCAGTATCCCCTACACTCCTACTTCCTGTGCCTTTGCCCCTGCCCTGGCAGGAGCTCACTTTTCCTTACAGCCATGACCCTGGGGCTGGAGAAGTTATGTGCCCCCCAATAATTATTGTGGGGCTCATGCCCTGTTTGTCCTCCCATGTGCACACCTCTAGGTCAGCCCAAAGGTCAATCAAGCCCAGTATTCTGTCTTCTAACAGTGGCCAATGCCAGGTGCTTCAGAGAGAATGAACAGAACAGATATCATCAAGTGATTTGAATCCAGATAGAAAAAAAGCAAGTCCAGGGGGAGGGAAAGAAATAAACTGGGACAGGGGAACTTCTTGAGACTGGGACTGAAGTGGGAAGGAAGATAAACTGTAATTTGTACTTTGGTAATGCAAGAAGACAGGGGCTGGGAGCTGCAGATGGGTGGTGGTGGCAGGAGTCTGGGACTGGTTGGGTAAGGAAACAAGGACTGGGTTTCAGAGGGAGGATACTGAGATGGGAGCTGTTGAGGGAAACAAGTGGTGGTGAGAGAGACTGGTAGCCAGGGGCCAAGGGAAACACAATGAGATCAGGTGTAAAGTAATGCACACTGGAAAATGTAATCCCAACCATATATACAAAATGACGGGATCTAAATTAACTGTTAACACTCAAGAAAAAGATCTTGGAGTCACTTCAGATCCATTCAGTGTGTAGCAGGAATCAAAAAAGCTAACTGAAAGATAGGAACCATTAGGAAAGCAATAGATAATGAGACAGTAAATATCATAATGCCACAGTATAAATTCATGGTATCTGAAATGCATGTAGTTCTGATCACCCCATTAGCTATATTAGAATTAGAAAAGGTACAGAGAAGAGCAGCAAAAATGATTAAGGGTATGGAACAGCTTCTATACGAAGAGAATTAAAAAGACTGGGTCTTTTCAGCTTGGAAAAGAGCTGGCAAAGGGAGGGATATGCTAAGGGTGTGGCGAAAGTAAATAAGAAAGTGTTATTTATTCTTTCACATAATACAAGAACTAGGGTCACCCAATGAAATTAATAGGCAGCAAGTTTAAAACAAACAAAAGGAAATATTTCTTCACATAATGCACAGCCAACCTGTGAACTTGTAGCCAGGGGATGTGGTAAAGGCCAAAACTATAACTGAGCCCAAAAAAGAATTATATACGTTCCTTTAGGATAGGTCCATCAATGACTATTAGGCAAGGTAGTCAGGGATGCAACCCCATGCTCTAGGTGTCCCTAGCCTCTGACTGCCAGATGCTGTGAATGGACAACAGGAGATGGATAACTTGATAATTGCCCTATTCTGTTAATTCCTTCTTAAGCATCCCTTAAGCATTGGCCTCTGTCGTAAGACAGGATACCGGGCTAGACGGACCATTGGTCTGACCCAGTATGGCTATTCTTATGAGTAGCTCAGAGGTGTGTGTTTGGCGGGGGTGGGGTGATGAGTATTGGCTAGACTAGGAGGTTGGTACTGGGAACCACTTGGGCAAAGTGGAGGGAAATGGACAGATTTGATGGGAAGCTGAGGTGCACAAGCAACCGGCATTTTCTAACTTTTGAGTGCTTAACTTTTCAATCTTAATTACATTCTTTTACTGTGTTTTCTGGTGTAATGTATCCTAAGTGGGACTGGCTATTATTTGAACATCATTTATGTTAATGATGGAAGTTCAGTGTCACAACAATTATTGTGGAAGATTGCTCCCTGGTTCCAGAAGTTTTCTAAAAATGTTACAACTTTGTTGCTGGACTTGTTTCAGGTCATATTTATTGTCATTCAGAGGTTAGACTCTACAAGAAAAGAGTAGAGACTGTACTGATTTTTGCCACTATGTCACTGAAGTAAAAAACATGTGACATACCTAATATTTATCTCCTTTATATATCACTGTGACATATCAACCAGGTTGTTGTCTGCAACAAGTGATCTGTGATGTGGTAAAGATAATAGGTTGGTTGCATTGAGCAGCTATTAGTCAGGTGTATCACCGTCCTTTTCCAGATTTACCACAAGTGGGACAAGAGTTGCATTTCATGTCTAGAATCTTGGAATGATGTGGTTTTTCCCTCACATGTGGTTTTTTATAGCAGTTAGCAGACCATAGATCCTATCTGACTCTTCAGGGAGTTCCTACATTTATAAGGGATATTGGTAAGTCATCATGTTCTGCTCTCCTTAATTTCTTCAAGCTGAAAGATAAGTCTTGGTTATTTTTGAGTAAAAGCATTAGGAACAAGGTTGCAGTTTTCCTTGGATTTATCTTTTGTGAGGCATGTGGGAACATCAGCACTATCTTCACAGTTGACAAGCCATTTTTATGGGATCTTGTAAAAGTTGCACTGTAAGGTGATGTCCACATAAAATCTGATCTGGTTGTTAATGTGACCCTGGTACCCTTTATATAACCAGATATACACGTGGGAATATATCCAACATGTCAATCCATCCACCTAGTTTTTCCAAGCCCATCTTTTCTGTATTAGTTACATAGCTAAAGAGATGGAATATCTTTTCTGCCTAACATTGTTGTCATTTCAATACATTTTGGGACAGGGGGATCCATGTCTATGGTGCCCTTGCATAAAAATGCCCCCTTTGCAGCCAGACTCACTGTTGCCAGTTCTCATGATTTTATCACAGGGCTTGAGATATTTCATGTGATTCTTATAGAACCTGCTCCTGGATGCATGTGATTAGGTGAGAATCTCAGCTTTCCCTTCTGCTAGGTGGAGCCAGCAGCAACAAGGGCTAGGTTCAATATCTAGAGGTTCCTTTCCAACAATACCACACAAAACCATCTCAAGCCTCTACCCAGTCACCTGGGACAATTACACTCCACCCCATCTCTAAGATGCCATACTTCCCTTCTCACAAGTACAGAGTCTGAGTGCAGCAAAAAAAATTAATGAAAGGAGGGAAGTAACTCAGCATTAATTGGGGAAAACACCACAACTAGGGTTCATAAACACAAACCATGAGCAAAAGACCCACCTGCAAGTAAGTTGGGCAGTGTCCTTTTCCCCTCAGGGTCTTAAGTCCAGCAACCCAAAAGTCCCTTTAATGTGCCCATCCCTTCTCTGTACCCCACTCACAGTTGCTGTCCTTGGCCAGTGCAGCCCCAGAGTTCAGAGGTTTATCTGCAGAGTTCACCTCCCACCCTGTGTGGAAATGGGGAGAGGGGTTGGGGGTTAAAGAAGCACCTTACATGCTCTGCTGATTGGGCACTCACTCATCACCCAACAGCTGATTGCTCTGCCTCTCCATGGGGCTCTGCTCTGGCTATTCCCACCAGCCACCCTCCTGGCCACTTGCTATGCTTCTCCACCAGCCACCCAGCTGGCCACTTACCAAGCTGTCTTCAGGGTCCCCAATTTAACACAGTTCTTAGTGATTTCAGCTGTTAGTGGGGGAGCCGCACTGCTGGTGCACACTGAGCAGTCTCTTGCAATAGAGATACTGTCCCAAAGTAGGTCTAATACTTAGACCTAGATACCAGTGATTTCAACTTTGCAATATATAACAAGAAGAGATGAAGAGTTAAATGGTCTCTAGGGCCCTTAAACAAGATCCAATCCATCCCATACAAGTACCTATCCCCCCCCCCCACCTGTCAGGTTATTGGGCTTTGGAACCCATGTCCCCTGCCTAGCAAGTGCCATTCAGTTGAGAGTGAGTCCCTCCACTGGGGTATGCAAGGTACAGTTCTGCTGCCCTTGGTTCACTCAACAAGGATAACAACACTTTATTACTCCTGCCCCAATGACAAGGAGACTGGGGATCCAACACCAGCCACAAGGGATCATTTGGGCAAGCAACCCCATCACGCTGAGCACCTAGGCAGGATGGGTGTGTCCATGCAAATGAGATCAGCTCCTGAGGTCTTTTTCCACAGCTCACCACTAGATGTCAGGGGAGAGCTCATTCAGATTTTGCTTACATCAGTGTTTTCCAAACTTTTTGGCCACAGAACACTTTTTAGCCTGGTATATATTTACGAAACACTTATAATATTATTCTGTACTCATTTGGTTTTCAAATAAAAAATTGCATTATTTATGCTCAAATACATTTTCTTTTATAAAACAAAGCAAAAATACAAATTTAAAATAACTTGAACTAACAATTTCTAACTGGAAAGTGTGCATAAAGTAATACAAAAATCAAATGCAAGAGTCAAAAATTAAAAAACAGTGTTCTACTTAAAAAGCACTTGTTTTTATATATATATACAAACACCAAACAAATTAGATTTTTACTAGGAAAATCTATTTTTATAAACAGAAATACAAATTTGGATTTAATGGGATTGGTGTTTCTGCATTTTCTTATCACAAATGTGCTTAATATTAGGAATAATGCTGGAAAGTTGAATCCTCATATCAGGTGCCTCTCTCCACCTGGTTATCTCCTTTAATGCCAATCCACTTACAGGTTTTGATGGACAGGTCTGGATTCTTTTGGATCCCACCACCCACTCAGCAGGATGTATCTTCTTTCTTTTTTTCTAGGAAATTATTTGGCGGTACCTCCACTTTCCTCACTCCTTCCTGGCAGGATCACCAGGGCAATTTGGGAGGAAAATTCTAACTACAGGGTAATCTCCGCTTACTGACCAGATGGTTGGAGACTTCCAAGAAATAACAGCAATGCATACAATATATTCAATGCAATAATTATATTAAATAGGAGACAAATACAACATAACAGAGTAAAACACTATTTTTATGGTCACCGGTGACTTGATGTATCAAATGTAAAATTGGTGTCCCATTGGTACGTGTACTGTGCTGGGGCCCTTGGTGACCTATAACCACAAAATTCTTCTCTGTAGTGGTGTAGCAGTGTGGTTGACTGGGTTCAGTACAGCCCAAAGGACTCATAAGTGGGAGAAGGTGGTAAGTTCCTTCACGGGTGTAGTATGCAGCAGGTTATAAAATCCTCAAACCCTCACTCCCTGGCTTGAGGACACAGTTCAGGGAGTAGGGAGTCCCCAAAACAAATTACCTGACTAACTAAAAGATTCAGTCTCAGTGAATGATCATTGGAGATGACTGGACTCCTCAGTCTCTGCAGAGGGGCTTCTCCCTGCTGGCAGGGATCCTCCTCAGGCAGGAATCAGGCTGCATTGGTTCCAGGATTTCCCCTCACCACACAGGGGTGCAGGGCTCAAGGTGTAGGTTACACAACAACACAGACTGTAGCCTTCCAGCCCCGTGTCCAGACACACACTCAGCAGACAGCTTCCCTGGATGAAGGGACAGAGCAGAGCTGACCCTGTGGGGACTGGCCTCACCTAGGGAGCTGGAGGGTGAAAGCCCGGCTGTGGAAGTTTCCCAGCAAACTCTACAAATTGGGGATCACCAGTGGGGAAGGAAAAACCCCGCTGAGGGATCTGCTGTCAGGTCCCTAGAGGCCAGTTCTCAGCGGGAACCCTGCATGCAGGCCTAGGACTCACCAGCTCCTCACACAACCAGTCCTGCCCTTTTCCTGCCTGGCTCTCCACTCACTCAAAATGGCTTCTCCCTTTTCCTCCACTCACTGGGAGGGCCTCTCACTCCCTACTGGTTGCTGGGCAGACTCTGAGTCTGACAGAAGACAGAGACCCAGGAGTCCATGTAATCTCCTTGGGGGTTACACAAATTTAAAATTAAAAAAAAATTAAAGACCCTTTTTTAAAATTATGATTCTTTCATGGAACACCTATTCACATCGTGCGTAACACCAGTGTTCCGCTGAACACAGTTTGGGAAACTCTGGCTTATATAATAATAAAGATAAGTGCAAACTACTTCATGTAGGAAGGAGAAATCACATGCACAATCACAAAAATGGGGAATAACTGGTCAGGTAGTAGTACTGCCCAAAAAGGCTCTGGGGGTTATAGTGGATCACAAATTGAACGAGAGTCAAGAATGTGATGCATTTGCAAAATTGCTAGTATCAGTCTAGAATGTATTAAAAGGAGTGTTGTTTGTAAGACATAGGAGGTATTTTCCCCTCTGCACTTGGCAGTGGTGTTGCCTCTGCTGGTGTGCTGAGTCTACTTCTGGGCACCAGGCTCTAAGAAAGATGTGGACAAGATTGAAGAGAGTCCGGAGAAGAGCAACAAAAATGAAAGGTTTAGAAAACCTGACCTATAAAGAAAAGTTAAAAAACCGGGCATGTTTAATCTTGAGAACATAAGACTGCGGGGGAACCTGGTAACAGTCTTCAAATATGTTAAGGGTTGTTCTGAAGAGGACTATGATCAATTATTCTTCATGTCCACTGAACATAAGACAAGAAGTCATGGGCTTAATCTGCAGCAAGGGAGATTTAGGTAAAACGTTGACTGTAAGGGTAGTTTAGCACTGGAAGGGTATAGATTCTCCATTTATAAGGTTTATAAGAACTGGTTGGATAAGCACCTGTCAAGGATGGTCTAGATGCTGGTCCTTTAGAACTCCTTAGGGTGACCAGATGTCCTGATTTTATAGGGACAGTCCCAATTTTTGTGTCTTTTTCTTATATAAGTTCTTATTACCCCTCACATCTGTCCCGATTTTTCACATTTTTTGTCTGGTCACCCTAGATGTCCTAGACCCAGTTTAGGAAGGCAAGAAGCTGGTATCAAAAAGGTTGAGAAACACTGGTCCAGGTTGACCTGGTCCTGCCTCAGCACAGAAGACTGGACTTGATGACCTCTCAAGATCCCTTCCAGTCTCTATGACTGTATGATAGCTGAAGAGACTGCTGGGAAGGGAAGCCAGATGGAGCCTATTAACTGGGAGAAAAGTGTTGTTCAACAGTAAAATGGGTAGCTGTTTCCTCTCCGATTGTTTATGCTTCTGGAGATAAGGAAATGTAGAGAAAGGTTAAAAATGGGCATATATAGAGAGGACAGCTCCTTCTATGAAAGACTTTGTAGCACCTAACACCTTGGTAAACCCAAGGGACTTACAATCTGGGCCCTCATCCTGCAAACTGCTCTTTGTGGGTGGACCAGCACAATTGATTTTTTTAGGATTCTGTAGGGGTTTGTCTGTGTAAAAGGGCTTGTAGTTTCCTGACCTTTGCATATAACAAGAGATAACAGGCTGAGAAAACAAATAAACTGGGAGGGAGGGAGAGGGGCAAGGTAACAGTGAAAACAAATTCTTTGCTCTAATAAGGGGTGGTGTCAGCATGCCAACTGCCTAGCCCTTGTCAAGTTTTACAACAGAAATCATATAAACAAACAGTCTTGTTTTCCAATGGACATGAGCACAAGCTAATCGCAGGGGTTCAGGATACTTTGGTCTGAATTCCATCATAAGAGTTACTAGGTCTCATTCAGCACAGGGCTTTAAGCACTAGCAAAAGAAAAAAAAAGCAGTTGTCATGGGCTTATGTAAAAGTGCAAGTACTAAAGACACCCACAGATAATAAGGTCAGCACTGGGCACTGTCTTGAGCTACCAGAGTTTGACCAAATTAGGGTATAGTATATTCGAAATGCTGCTTGGACTTGGGAACATTTTCCGAGAAACTTGATTAAAATAATTATACTTGATTTATCTTTACAAATAAAATATGAAAATACCTCCTCCCATTCAAATAACTTAAAACAAGCAGACAACTTTCCTACAAAACTCACTTCACTCAGACTGACACATGACTAAGAGGGAAAAAGAAAAAAAATATAATTATTTTTAGATACACTGACTATTTCAAATCTACATAAAATCAATGAAGTGGAAGAAATGGAGGCCCGTTAACTTAATTTTGGTTTGTTCTGCGTGATAATTAATTGTAGAAAGTGCAGGTGGTGATACCTATAGATAAGGTTGCTGGAAACTTTTCACTATAAGATCTTGTTTTCAGTTGCTTATACAATGTTGCCAATTTTCTTGATTTTGATGTGACTCCAGCAATATAAAATGCTTTACTGTAAGACCCCATCTCCTGGAGACAAGTGCATATGTGAAAATCTCAGCTTTCATTTTAAAAATAAAATAAATTTCTAGCTCTCATGGTTGCAGAGAAAAGCTTGAAAATGCATCCCATGGGCACCCAGAAAGCTAAAAAAAAAAAAAGAAAAAAAAAGAAAAGGGATGGCAAATAAAAAGAACCTCAAGTTTATTATTATTTTTTAAAATAATAAAAGGATTATTCTTTTATTAATGGTCTCTGGCCTGCTCTTATATAGGCCACAGTCGGAGCAAGCCAGAAATAGTTCAAGGTTTTCACAGGTCCAGTAGACTCAATGCTTTGTACAATGGGTGCAGAGGGGCTGCAATAGCTTTGAACCCCATGGCAGGGGTGCAGATTTCACCCCTCCAAGTTCTTTTCACCCCAGGCCCACGAATGCGAATTTTACGTGCATGGACTGGATTTCATCCAAAAGGAATAGATTTTTCTTATTTGTGTAATACTCTTAACTGAGGACTAAGCAAAGGCAGAATTGTTAGTTACAGGCTGAATATTCAGTATTCTGCATTTACTGATTCCTAAGTGGAAATGAGTCAATGCAGCAGGAAAAATCAGCATGTTGGTCCACCCACAATTTAGAAACATGCCACAAAAATGCATCCTCCTGACTCCACCACCAAAATTCTCTCCACCATCTAAATCTATACACAGCATGAACCATAAGTTAGTTGACCCATCTCCCAGTATACAAAGAATATGGGGGAATCTGCACAGTCTATAAATCACTATGATGAATGAGTTCCCAATATTTCCTATCTAGAAACAAGCATGAATGATATATAAGAAAGGAAAATAATTTGTTAGCAGATTTTCACAAATAATTCTGCCATGCTTTGGGATACAGTCTATGAATGATGAAAGATGGATTAGAATGTGAAGACCCTGATCCTGCAAAGCTTTATGCATGCGTTTAATATTAAGCATGTGTATAACCCCACTGTACTCACTTGATTAACATATATGCTTAAAATTAGGTCCATATATAGGTCTTTTCTAGGCTGGGATCTAAAGTAATGTTATGTTGAGTCTGGCATTGACTTTGGCTTTGTATCTTGCAATAAATGCCAAAACCTTGAACTATTATATAACATCATATGAGGTTCAGAGTCCACTGAATTGCCATCTGATTCAGACTTGTGTTGCTTATAGGAGGTAACTTATCAACATGCTACCTAGCATTAGAAACTATAAAAAAGCGAAATAATAAGTTCAGCATAAACCATAATATTGTGGCTATGTTTCCATCTCTCTCTCTCTCTCTTTGTCATTCACTGCCTCTCTCTTTTATTTAAGTAAAATTTTTCCCTGTAAAAATAAAAATCAGTTCATTTTAAGAAAATGCTTATGCAGGCAAAACATGTTTGCTATCTTTTACAGTGATGTTTTATGCATCAGTCAGGGTGTGGATTGTATGTGTGAATCAAAAAAAGAAAAATTGAAGTGTTATGTTGACAGATATGGATGGGGTTTGGGTGAATGAGGATTACATACCAAAATCTAATATGACCATAGGGTACACTGATCCACTGCCAAAATTAAAAGAGAAAGACTAATCACAGGGTTGACAGCTGAGTTTGACCCAGATGCTTTATGGAATAAAGGAGTATTTTATTTGCTTCGTCTGGCTTTCCCACAGTCTCAAATCAGCAATAAAATGGTTTAATGGAAAAGAGATGCCAAATGTAACTTTTCATTTTTAAACTATCTTTATATGAATCCACTCTTTAAATAGACAAAGTAAGAAACTGAAGGAAAATGTTTGTGTTCAACAAATAAAAAAGCTTATAAAATGAGCTTTAAGATTTAAGTGTTGTCAGTTTATGTACATATATTTCCCTCCAACAATTGTTCAATACATAAAAGATTATGAAATGCTATTATAATTTTAGTTTCCCTAATGTATTGTTTATGCACATTCCTTTATGAAGACGTTCAGTGTCAAAAATCACATGTAATATATATGATGCAGGGGCTTCTGTGATAAATATGCACTTTTATTAAATGATAGAAGACTAAATGAAACTTATGTATTGCTTTGTGTATCGAGGAAAAGTAAGATTGAATCCATCTAGTTCTGGCAGTGACATTTGTCTGCCTTCATGAAATGGTTAATTTTTTTCCCCTTGGCTACACATAGCACTTAATCTGCTGGAGTTTGGCTTGACCTCGTTTTGGCTGACTCTCTGTTTTTGAGAATTGTTTGTATCTCTGTACCGGACAGACTTTTCAGAAAGCTTTGGTATGCCCAGCTGGGGCCAGATTTTCAAAAGAAACCTACATCCACATCCACATCTAAGTAAGCAGCCAGATTTTCAATGGAGTTTAGGTGCTGGATGCTGCACAGTTTTTAAAATGTGGCCACTTCATTTAGATGCCTCAATGGGAATTTCTCTCTTCCGAAAATCTGGTCCGAAAATCATGCAATGAAGAGATGGTAATTTGCAAGCTGTAGAGTAAAGAAGGTGCAGGAAAATAATGGGCTTTACTTGGAAAAACAAAGCTGCACCCTGTTCTGAAGTGAATATAAATGTTTTTCCACCGTGATTATGGCTGCAGTAACTTCCTCCATATAGAAGTTAAGGGTGACAGTGATTGGGGAAAGGTGCCAAACCAATGTCTCTTTTGACCTGTTCCATGGACTAGTTTTTCCATTGACCTCAACAGACTGTGTATCAGGCATTTTATGCCAGCTTCCTTGCATTGTTCTATTAATATGCTGGAGTTCTCTGCTACAGGAACAAATCTAAGGATGAGAAAATAGGTCCAGTCTTCGTGCTCACTCAGTCCTTGGTCTGTCTCTTGGGATTGCCAATGAGTGCCAGTTGTGATGTGGATGTGCAATGATAGAGTGAGAACATCAAATCATTTCACAATCACTTTTTGTCAGTACCCGATTGGGCCAGGTCACCATGAGTGATCTAGAGGCCCTCTAGCTCCATTCTCTCAGCCCTCCAGATCCCCTTCAGGCAGCATTCTGGAAAACGTCGGACTGCCTGAAGAAAGCTGTCAGGATTGCCTCCCGACTCTGAACTTTAGGGTACAGATGTGGGGACCCGCATGAAAAAAGAAATACCCCCCCCCCAGCTTATTTTACCAGCTTGGGTTAAAATGTTTTTTTCCAGAACACAACTTTTTTTGTATTTGGACCTGGTACACTGCCACCACCAAACTAGGTCTAGGGTAGTTTGGGACCCTTCTTTCCCTTTCCACTAACCCCCCAAACTTTTTCCTTCCCTGGGAAGCTTGAGAGAATAAAAAACCCAAACCTCGCCTGATCCTGCGAGACGTGCCCGATCCAAAACCAGGATTTTACACAATGGACAACAAGCAGTCAGCTTCTTAAAAGAAAGATTTTAATAAAAGAAAAAAAAGAAAGGAATAAATTTTTTATAACCATCAATAGAACAGCATTTACCATAATCAGCAAAAGGATTTAGAAACCAAACCTCTCCCCCGAGGCAATTTTTTCCCACTGTTGATATTTTTGCTGAAGCTTACAATATCAAGAAGCACCCAGCCAACACTCACCACTGAGAACCCTCCAAGTGATAAAAAGAAGGTAAACTTACTGACTACAGTACTTGATAGAATCTTATAGTTACAGTGAAAGACATAGCTGTGTTCATCCCATAGCCGAGGTGAACAGAGAGAGACCAAGAGAGAAACTGAAACTGAAAATCCTTTGTCTCCTGAGGAATTTCTCATTGGTTAGTTGTCCACCTCTCAGGTTACCTTTAGCTTAACCCCTTACAGGTAAACACTAATTCTAGGCTACTTCACACTTATGACAAAAGCAAAGATATTTAAAAAAAAAAAATAGAAAAAAAAAAGAGAAAAGAAAAAAGGAGCCTCTAGGGTGAAGTCAATGGGAGTTTTGCCATTGATTTGAATGGAACAAGGGTTTCACCTTTAGACTAAAGAAAAAGAGTCAAAACTTGTAACTGAAACCTTTGAATAAACCTTTCAAAAACGCTTAGTATGTCCACAGCCATGAGCTAGTATATCCATCTAGCTACAATGCTTCTGTTCATGTAAAATGATGAAAAAGTGCACTCTTAAGGATACTTGCAGATTGTACAATGCTGCGTTGAAGCTTTTATTACATTGATTCAACTACTTTCCATATGTTATGAAAAGTAATCTTTCAGTATCTCACTGAATTTGCATCTTGGGGGTGATTGATACTCTGCGAGATATGAAGCTGACTTCTGTTCTCCACAGCACAGGTGCAAGATGAATCCTAGTTTGAGATAGGCTATTATTTACTGCCAACGTTATTTCATAAATTCAGTTTCACACTTCTAATTCAGAATCGTGTGCTTTGTATGAGGAGGGCTCTGTTATTAAGTCAGACATTTCTCAAGAAAACTAAGCCAAACTAGAAGACACCAGTAGTAGATTGGTTTTCCACCACTCCAGAAACGTGTGAAGTATTGTTTTATTTTACATTAAACTGTGATTATGTGTGAAGATGTTTTCTGATCATGTCAATGGATGAGTGACACTTTTCATTTAATTTAATCTGGGAATAGATCACTTTAGGTGATCCAGGGGATTTGTTAACAAGATTATGAAAGAATTTAACATAGAAACTGAAAGGATCCCCCCCGCCCCGCTAAAAATAGAGAGAAAAGAGTATTCAGCCTATCTGGTGGCTATACAGTTCTTGCTGTTAAAAAAAATCAACACTTACCATGCTGCAGTATCTGAGATGTCACCAGTTATGTCCCCTTCTAAGTATAAGGAGGTACTGTGGTATGTCAGATATCATGGTGTGAATACTGTTCATTTTTTAATGGTGGCCACTGTACTATGAAAATTAACTGCATGTACTGGGATCACCTGACTTGTTTTATAACAGAAAAAGTGCACGCTGGCTGTCAGGTAGCTGCCTGACTTATACCTGTGATCTTCACAGCATACACATAGTGAAGTTAGATAAAACCACAGCATACTCTTATGGAAGATTGTAATGTATCATTACTTTATTTCTTAGAATTCAGGACAGCAGCTCACAAGAATCGCAAATCAGAGAAAGACAAAGCAGGTTGCTCTCTAAAACAGAGAGTCGCAACTCACCACCTTACCTTCGTTTGTCTGCAGACTGACTTTGATCGCGTACTTCTCTACAGAGCCTCCTAGCCTGCAAGCAGGACCAGCAGCTCCCTTACAAAGTAAAGAGAGTTTTTCATTGTAACCCAGTTTTCAATATATCACGATACCAAGCTTAGGAACACAGGAATTGCTTTCAGAAGTAGTGTTACAGGCACTTGGAAGCAGTTGTGGTCTCTGGCCTTGCCTACAGGAAGTCTGGACAGCTAGAGATGCAGGAAACCCTCTAGCTGTGGAGTTTAGCAGTCGGGAAACATCTTTGTTTTGTTTTTATGTGCACTGGTCTTCAGCTCCCCTTGGAATAAAATGCCTACATATTTTTCATCTGGCATTTGGGATTCTTTCATAGTTCTGAATGGCAGAGTCATGCTCAGAGCCTCATCCTGTGAGGTGTAAATTACAGATGTATAATCTAAGACATTTTCCAAAACGCGATGTTAAAAAACGGAGGGGCTAAAAGCCATGCACATTATATCTGGGTCCTCCTATCTATAATAATTCAGCTTCTCTGCTCCTGTTACCACACCATGGAATGCCTCTGAAGAAAGCTCTCTGACCCCGCAGGCTCACTTTCCTTTTTGTTTGTTCTCGTCTACTTCACCACTGCCATATTCCTTGCCAAACAGCACTACTTTCCCCACACTCACTGACACCCACACCCACCGCCTCCATAATGTTTTTGGAACCTTAGACCTCTGCCACCCCTCTGGCCTCCTTAGACCATTTTACCCAAAGTAGTTTTCTTCATGTACTGAAAATGTCTTGATTACTGAATCTCAGATTTTCCAGAAACTCTTGCCATTGGCTAGGGACTCATTGACTGTGGTACCCTGGAAAATTAAAATTTATGAGCAACTGAAAAAGAGAATTTATACTGGAAACACTTGGGTAACCTTTACTATGGCACTGACTTAGGGAAGCACCTATGGACAAACTTGAATCCATCCATATTTAGAACAGTGCTTTAACATGTGCTTGACTTAAGAATGTGAAGTGCCATTGAAATCACATGCTTATGCACATGGTTAGGTACAGCCCTGAATTGGGGCCCATAGATGTAGCTAACGCTCCATTTATAAAATATTATCATAAGGAACATCATTTTCTATTCCTCAACAAAAACATGCTTGAGCGGTTTATTCATATAATTTAATAAGAATATGACTGACTGATCTTGCAGGAAAGATTTCAAAATAAGAGTAAGTTAATAGTATCATTTTATTACTCATGATCCAAACAGACAATGCATCCAACTGTTGTGTTATTTTAATTTGAATAAGTGATTTCCACCTGCTCCCAACAACTATTTTTGGTCCAGGAAGTCTCAGATACTTCTGTTAATGGGTCAGAATTACAAGATGTATCACTTAGGTAAAGATTCTTTCTGTAGGGTATACCATTATATAATAGACTATATAATAGACTGACTATCAGAATAACGCTATGTTGTTTCATCATTTTATTTTGGGGAAACATTCAGCATTTTCCCCGGTTGCAGCACAAATGGAGATTCAGGCACATAGCTATGAACTGTACTGTAGATGGGAGTAAAGACATAATGCGGCTGGATGATGGTGTTGAGCATTAATTGTTTGACAATGCATAAACTATTTCTCTAACCCAAGACCCTGGTTAATCACAGCCTTTCCCTGACAATTTCCTTGTTCTGGTTCTCATGCATTTAATAGTGTTAGTGGGGGGAGGGCCAAGGCAATATTGCTCACCGCTGTAAGCTACTTATGTTTGTGTACATTTTTCTTTTTGAATGTCATGTCTTTGGCAAGCTGTTTGTATTCATGTGAGGTTTTCTCTCCTTAATTCTTGTCTGTCTACCAGCTTCATTATCAGAGGTGCTCACATGGATCCCAGCTGATGGCCCCACTGCCTTTATTCCTGCTGCTTCTTGTCAATGCAGTATCTTGGAAGTTCTCTATACCCAAGTCATCTCGCTAGCCCTGCACACACAGGCTATCTCCAGCTCTTGTCACTTCTTCCTCAGGAATATCTTTAACTCCTTTCCTCTGGCTGGGCCACTAAAACTCTTGTCATCTTCCAGTTTGACTAACGTGGCCTCCTCCTATGGGGACAGCATGGTAACTTCTCATCCATCTAATGTTTATCATCCCGGACACACAGGAAGAACGGCAAGATTCAAGAGATGTGGTCTAACTAGGCCTCAGCTATATTAACTGTATTCTTCTGCCAATAACTCACACAGTGCAGGTCAATGTGTTCCATTTGATGGAGGGTTGCTGTCAGCCCTTCCCCCTACCCCTTGTGGGCACCAGCTGCCCTCCCCTTGCATGTGGGATAAGGGATTACAGAAAGGGGGTTGCCTGCCCCACTTTTAGCTCTGGACTATCAGGCAACTGGAGCCCTATGGAATTAATTCATGCATGGGACATTGGCTGGTTTAGTGTGTAATGGCACCTGGACTATAGGGAGGATAATGGCTCTTCAAGGAGTTGCTGCACCCCTTCCCCAAACCACAAGGAATCTGTCTCTCAGGGGACAGGGGAAGAAGGGTGAGGTGGGGAACCCCCCACCCCTTAAAGAAACAACAGCCCTGTTCTCCATGTGGGTTAACACAGTGGCCCCACGTTTGTGGCTGCAGGGCTGCATTCAAAATCTTGCTGTTAAAATCCTCTTCCTCTGCTGTTGTTCTGACCATATCTCTTCCCCAGACCTTGAGTCTCTCCATTGGCTCTCCCTTCTCCACCCCATCAAACACAAGCCACTTGGCCTTCCCCAAGTCCCTTAACAACTCACCCCACCTTACTTACTGTGATGGTGTACCCCATAAGGCTTTATGGGGGGTGCCTATAAAAATATGTATGACATTACTGGAATATGATTTTGCTACATATTCCATGTAAGATATCTATGTAAAGGTAATGATCTGCTGGACCTGTTCATCCTATTTGTTTGTATGTGTCCGTTTTATATTCAAAGTTATGAATATTGGCTATGTGCTTGGTTAGTTGTAAATAGCGTTTGGAAAGCAGCTGAGCAGCTCTCTGAGAAAAGACTATTCTCAGTAAATCCCAGTCAAGAACCAATCAAGCTAACAATGAATTTTGTAGACGCCTGTCCGCACCTGAACTTCCCCAGGAATGTGGCCTGGCTGGTAACGAATGGAGTCTGGCTCAAACATGTGACTGGACCATGTGGCTCTGAAACTTCATTTTACAACTGGATTCTGCATGGGAAGGAGGAGAGGGTCTCCACCCACAAGAGGATGTCTATATAAACTCTGGAGAGACCTCTCCATCTTGTCTTCAGCTGGCTCAAAGAACAGCCTCTCCAGCCCCCAAGGATACTGACAAGAAACTGGAACAAAGGACAGTGACTGCAGCGGGGGTGCGAGTGATAGCTGGATCCAGGCTAACAGGGAGATTAGTCTGAAAGAAGAAATGCACTGAAACATCTGAGGGTGAGGCTTTTCACTGTATTAGTATTAGATCTGCGTGTTCTATTTTATTTTATTTGGTAATTCACTTTGTTCTGTCTGTTACTACTTGAAACCACTTAAATCCTACTTCCTGTCTTTATTAGAATAACTTTTTACTTATTAATTAACCTGGAGTACGTATTGGTACCTGTGTGTGGGGGGGGCAAACAGCTGTACATATCTCTCTATCATTGTTATAAAGGGTGAACAATCTATGAGTTTGCCCTGTATAAGCTTTATACAGGGCAAAACAAATTTATTCAGTGTTTGACTGCATTGGGAGTTGGGCATCTAAGTGCCAGAGGCAAGAATACTTCCTAACTATTTCTAGGCAAGCCCATAGCTGTTGGGAGACGTGGCTCAGACCTGGCAGGATACTGAGTCCTAAGCTGTTTGGGCAGGAAAACAGAGGCAGGAGTAGCCTTGGCACATGGGGTGGCAGCTGCTAAGGGGGCTTCTGTGATCTCAACCTGTCACACTTAGATTCTGTTATACCTTGCTGTGTCATCCCTCCTGTCAGTAAAGAAGACATGGATGGTCAGGGCTAGTGGTCAGAGCTGAGAGGAGGTATCAGAGGTGGTATCAGGAGTCCAGAGCAGGGTGAGAACAAGGCAGGAGTAAGATTAAGAACAAGATCAGAAGAACAACATAGCTAGAGCAGGACAGGGAACAAGATTGTAGCAGGCTAAGGCCTATAGAATTTGCTGCCACTCACTAGATCAGCTCCTGGCTTGTGGATTGGCTGGAGCCTAGTGCAGGAATGACTTATCACTTCCTGTGGTTTAATTTGGCTCTAGTTCAGGGATGGCTCATCATCTCCCTCCTCATTTGCCAGTGATGCTAGCCTCAGCTGCACATTTGTCCTTCTCTCCCACAAATGCCTTCGGTAGCCTTCTTTGCCTATCTTCATGCATAGAATGCCTTGCTTTAACTAGCCTGTGAAACTACTACCCACTCCTCCTCCCAACCCCTCCTTAAGACCATTTCAGCTGTAAGGCCTGCAAGAAACTGCCAACTGATAATGTGTCAGACAGTAAATCTATCTTATTTCAATGTTTGTTTTTATCTTTTTAATATATTTAAATTTTAAATACATTTTAGCTGACTTGAAACCATTTAACTGCACACGCAGTGAATCTATCTAACCATGTTTCCTATCACCATTACCCATGTTCTCTCTTCTCGTAGCCTTTCTGTTTGTTTATTACAGCCATTTGCTGCAACTTGTCTTAAATTAGACTGAACGCTCTTCAGGGCAAGAATCATCTCTTGCAATACATTTGCATCGTGCTTAGCACGGTACAGAGCCTTGATCCTGTTTGCCATGTCTAGTTGCTATTGTAAACCACACAGTTCTGGGTTAGCTTATGCTGCACAAGCTCATGTAAGCTTCAGAGGTCCCTGGTTTGATCCCGCTTGCCAAAAACCAGTGTCCGCCAGCATTGCATAGGGCCCATATATCAGGCTACAGATGCTTCTACTGCCATGAGGTTGAAGTAGTGGATTTAAAGGGGCAGTGTGCAGATACCCTAGACTAACAGAGGATATTTTCCCACCTATCATCCTGATTTAATTCTCTTGTGCACAGATTGTTTACTTGGGCAGATATTTACAGTTGGCCCTGTATTTTCAATCCTTTTCATCATCAGTTGCTAAATATATGACACCACGCTATTTGCTACAGTGCGTAATTTTCAAACTTTTGTGTGGCTTGCCTCACCTCCCCAACCAGGAATTTCACAAATAAATCACTGTCTTTCAAACCCGTTTGCAGGTTGCATCTGTCTAAAGTGTGTGTGCTTCAATAAGTGTAGCTGACATAGAAATTAAAAAGAAAAATCATCTCCCAAACAGAAACTAGAAGAGGCAAGCCGAGCTAACCACCACTGCACATTATTACAATGAAAATATTCTTTGAGAAAGTATGACTGAAAGCAAAGGGGACATTTTTGGTTTTTTTCTGGATACATTGGTACAGATTCTTAGCTGCTGTAAATTGACATAGGTTCACCAAAGTCAATAGAGCTGTACTGATTTACAGCAGCAAAGAATCTGTCCTACTGAATTTTAGCCATCAGTAATTGAGTGTGTTGTTTTTATAGCAAGTAACTGATGGTTTACAGTAATATACTTGATACTGCAGTTCATTCACAATATACCAGGTATAATAGTATACCAGTAGTATAGTATAGTATAGTATAGTATAGTATAGTATAGTGTAGCATGTATATTAGTATAGTATACCAGATATAATAGGTAGGGAGGTGAAACTTTTTCTTTGACACTGATTTTCAATGGAAAATAGGATTTTCAACTAGATGATTTTTTGTGTGTGAAAATGGTCTATTTTTCTACAAAAATTTCAACTGTGCTGAAAAATTGAATACCCAAAAAGTTTTCCATTTTCACTGAAAAACTTTAGCCAACAGCAAGCAAATAGAGAAAAAAAGTTGATTTGGAAATGTTACTGCAATGCCTTATGTGAGGTTGGGTGCCTCTTGTCCCTGTTTGCCTCTTTAGGTAGGGTTCCCCTGCTGACTAAATCTCCCATGATACACTATGACCAAGAACTGCCATGATACATCATAGTGTCTCAGCAAGACAGGAGATTGTGAAGGATCTTGGAGCTATAATTTGCCTAAGGAGCCCAAGCCATAGAAGAGAACAGGTGCATGAAGCATTGAATTATAGCTTCCATAAGGTTCTGTGGTGCTATTTCCTAATCCGAGGTTTCAGTTTCAACTACGACTTTTTGGTTTTTAGCTGAAAATTTCAGTTTTAATTTTTTTTTTGCTGAAAAGTTGAACTTTACATGGACAACATTGAGGAACATAATTTTGGGGTTTTTTTGTATAAATTTTCTCGGGAGGGAAGTTCATTTTCTAATCAGTGCTAGTAATCACATCAAAGATTGTAGGATAGGCAGTTGGATCACTTTAATATAAATTTTTAAGGACAAAGACCATGTTTTCAGTTAATCTAAAGTGTAGATCCAAGAACTGACCTGAAACTAAATATAAGTAAGGGGAAGATTTCCAAGGCGCAAGTGGCTGTTAGCTACCTAAGTGTACCTTTGAAAAATCTCCTTCTCATTTCTTATAGTACATTTACTTTTTCCAGATCCTGCCCTCTTTGGAGAAGGCCAAAAGTAGTGTACAGCTGGTGTGGCTCTCCTGTGTAGGGGTGAGAGGACAGGAAGGAATAATCAGTCCTAGGCTAGAACCCAGGGATATGTTACTGGCTATTTGCAGGTTGTTAGAGGTCTGTGGCTTTATCCCATTCCCAACACTGTAAAAGTACTGCTGTGTCATCTTTTCATGAAAGGAAAAATCCTCACCTGACAAAGCAGGTTGTGTACCAAGGATCTGACTTCCTTTCGGAGGTGTTAAGCATCCACAACTCCATTTGAAATCATTATGGGTACTCAACACCTAGGACAGTCAGACAGTTCTTTGGGGGCTAGGAGTGAAGGAATTCTCCAACCCAGCCACCAGAACTGCAGCACAATAACTTTATGGCTGCTACTAAAACCTCAGAGGCAAGATCAATTCCCTGCATTCCATCTGGTCTCATCTTGGAGGATTTGGGCAATTACTACAGCTACTTTTATATAAGATGACTCATCACTACCCCAAAATACTCCTCCATGACAGGCTGCAGGAAGCAGAGGAGAAGAGCTGTAAATTGTAACAGTGGATCGGTGAGTACCTTTATTCCCTGGACAGCTCCCCTGCAGAAGTGGTGTCTGCTGGAGGAATGAGGGGCACACTGTGGGTAGGCCAGTTCTGTCCCATCCTCCCCACATGTAGCAAACTGCACCTGTTTTCCAGCCTTTTGGACAGGCACTTTATGTCTGAGGAGGGATTGAATGGAATCCAGGTTGAACTAACTGTGTCAGTATGCTCCTGATTAGGTGTCTTTAGAATGAATTTCATGCTTTGATACCAGAGTCAGTGATAAGGGGTTTTCAGCATAAACCTTTATCTAATGGGCAACATGTTCATTCTTACATATTGTTATTAATTATTATTATTATTATTATTATTATTATTATTATTTATTTATTTATTTGCAGTACCTAGCACCTAACAAAAATACCCTTTTAGGGCATTCCTTTCTTAATTCTAGCAATACAGATTATCTGAGAGTCCACACTGGGCTTGATTCTCATTTGCACTAAAGCCACTTTACACCATTCTGGCACTGTAAAAGGGTCTTAAAATGGACATAAATTATATTTACACTCACTTTAAAGACCCTTTGTACTGCCAGATGGTGTAAAGCAGCCTTTGTGAAAATAAATCAGGTTAATTCATTTCAAAGGCAGTTTTACCTAAGTTTGTAGTAACAGGACTTCTTTTAGCTGATGTTAGCATGTACAGTTTTATTATTAGGTTGTGATCCTCAATAACAGTTCAAATAGTACCTAAGATGCATAGCCATTCATTCTGCTTTTCTGCTTCATCCAACACACTCTTGTTGGATGCTTTTGAAGTTTGAATTAATTGTCCACTGATCAGCTCGTTTTCAGTTGTGCAAAAGAGACAGTTCTTCACTAGCAAAAGCCCTTTGATGTTAAAGATATCATTTTCAATTTTGAATAGATCTTGATACCATTTTAATCTATACTGTATATCTTTTAGCTTTTAAATATATGTTCAACAATAAAATTAATTTCAAACTTTCTTTATTTGATTTTAAATCAACCTTTTTAAACCTAATCCCAAAAAAACCCATTAAATTGTAATCATGTGCTGGAAGCTGATATATTCTTTTATGTAAAAGATTTTCCCTGCTTAGGGGGTCTTCCCTGATAAGTCAGTAAGAAGAAAATTCATTTTTATACCAGACTGCCATTTTCCCTTTATGATTGGAGCATCTACCATTAGACAGCCACAAATAATGACAAAAGCTTTTACTACTGAGGAATCTTCTTTGCTTGCTCTGGTTTGCAAAAATTCAGGGGTTCATACTGGACTAGGCAACATGGAAGAATAATACAGAGAATAACTCATGTGCAGTCATGTAACTCAGGATAATGAAAAAATTATGATTAGTTTATATGATTCATTATTTTAAAGGTTGCTTCGATTTCATTATAATATCTTCCAGATTTTAAGGACAGCATTTGTTTTTAGCTAAATACTTTGAAAAAGCAGAATGACTCAAGTTCCTTCCTCAATCTAGTCAAAATCCTTTGAGCTGAAAACATCATCACCTATGTACCTGAATCTGCATCCCTTACATAGGCAAAATTCCCCTTGGAGTAAGTGAGAGTATTGGGTGCACTAGGAATGCAGGATCAGGTCTTGAAAACAAAATGTCTTACTGGCACTATGGTAAATTGGGTATAATATTAACTTTACACTAGGCTACAGAAAATAGAAAAGAACTCTTG
This sequence comes from Dermatemys mawii, assembly GCA_007922305.1. Taxonomy (NCBI): domain Eukaryota; kingdom Metazoa; phylum Chordata; order Testudines; family Dermatemydidae; genus Dermatemys; species Dermatemys mawii. The sequence goes on along the minus strand of ML677333.1, from coordinate 49,421,861 downwards.
TAAATAGAAGATGTGCTATATATGTCAAACCTACACACAAAGATAAACAAAGATCTTTTATATAATCCACTGTCCTATAACTTTCTATGCAAGTGTATTGCAACTGAATTAGCTCATCATTGTGTATGTTAACTAAGAATATTGCATTATTTGAGCAATCCAGACATAGTAATTGATGAGTTTTAAAACTTGCTTAGGAGCCTTGTGGTCTGGTCCAAAACCCAAGTCAATAGGATATTTGACTAAGACGATTTTTAAAATAATGACAGTTAAAAAGGATATTGTGTTTCTGATTTATGTCATATTGTATTGATAGTTACATTTGTAAGAATACTAAAATAGCTTGTTACAATAAAACTTGCTTAAAGGTTCATTCTGAAATTATTGGTAAAACTATTAGAGCTATTTGACTATTTTAAGTGATACATACTTCAAAAGATAATTTACATTAACAAGTACATTCCTTGATTAAATATCTGACAAAAATTTACACTCCTTTGGGATCCAATCCTGCTGTCCTTGCTCAGGCAGAAGTCCCAATGAGTGTTTTTCTGAAATGCATCAATTGCAGCAAAATGGACGCTTTGAAAATTGGACCAGTATATAATTTGAAAAAAACCAAACCAAAACAGTACAACTAATACTCTTAGTCCAATATTACATACTAACCATTTTCTTACCAGACCAGCAATTTTTTCCCCATCAGATCTTGACAGGATACTGACATAAAAAGTGATTGTATCTGAAGTTCTTTCAAATGATTTTCTTTGTCTATAGCTATACTAGTTTGAAGTGCATCCCGTAACTGATTTGTTGTCTCTCATTGCATTTTTATTGCCTTTCAAAAACAAGCAGTGAAAAATGCTATGTTATGTAGGTGTTGTGTTAAGGTGTTTATGTGATTAACACTTACCCAGCATGCTTCTAACATTCATCATTTTTATTTGTAGCAACAGCAGCTGAAGTCATCCAATATCTAATCTAATCTATCTATTCAAAAATGTAATTTTGTTTTGAGGGGGCTCTCAAGATTGGAGAGGAAGGAGAGGATGGGATTGTTGAAGTTAGAGAGGGAGGCGGAAATGATAGATATGAGAGGACAGTGAAAGACCTAGTGGAGGGAGAGAGAGGTTGCAGTGGTAGGAGAGGGGTGGGATGAAGGGGAAACATCTACTAGTAGCAATACAGCAAACCAGAAAAAGTCCAGAGCTTGGGTTTCTGAGCTGAGGGTGGTAACGATATCAGGAGGCTGTGATGATTCTGCCCAACTGTTCTTGCTCCTGCCCACGTGGAGGTGGGGAAGGGATGCTGCTGAGCACTTGCCTTAGGGGGTTCTGCTGAGGTCTTGGGGTGGGGGCATTGAGGATGTCACTTACTTCCTGTGCTTTCAGCTGCAGCTGATGCTGGCTGTGCTGGAGAAGAAGAACAGAGGGTCTGAAGATTTCCAAAGCCCTCTGAGGCCCTCCTGGCACCTTCTGTTGGTAGGAGAGACAAGCTTTTGAGCCACACCGAGCTCTTTTCAGGACTGGGAAAGTTCCTTTCCTGAAGAAGAGCTCTGTGTCGCTTGAAAGCTTGTCTCTCTCTCTCACCAACAGATGTTGGTCCAATAAAAGGTATTACCTCATACACCTTCTCTCTTTAACAAACTTCCGTGGCAGCATAAATTAGACATTATGGAGTCCCACAGTAACAAAGATAAAAGGAAGTGTTTCCGGCTTCCTAATGGGTCCTATAGGGTTTGAGAGAATTTACACTAAAAGCTTAGAGAATTTAATACAGAATTATGTCTTTTCTGTACTGTTTTAAAACCAGCCTGTGGAATTGAAGAGATTATTATCCTTTGTATAGACTAGTATAGGTTGGTTTAACGTTCTATAGAAAGTCTACCATTCTCTATTAAAATAAAGGATGTTGATTGAACCAAAACATTAAGCAAAAGAAAGCAGAGATCAGTGCCTGCAAGGAATTAGAAGGGACAAAGCTACTGCTGGAAATGTAACTGCGCTGACATCTCAGTATTTGACTTTAATAATTGTGTATAATGTACACCCGAGGGCAATATTATTAATTTGGACATATCATATAGTAAGGACTTCTATAGACCTATGACCTTGAAACCAATGAAGTTTTGTATATGATCAGATTGCAGGATCATGCTGCAGCCAGATAATTTCAACTGAGATTTTGTTTATAAATAGGTATCATGGGTACAGCTAGCATTGATGCCTGTAGTTAAATTGACTAACGTTTTCTTTAAGTGTGTGTGTGCGCGTGTGTGTGCGTGTGTATAAATATATATACATTTGAGTGCCAGATTTATAGCCTGGTGTTTAAAGTGTAAAAAATTAAATCAATTTTAGAGGTTGAGTTACAGCATTGCTGTATGGAGGAGGATCTCAAGAGCATCTGTGTTAAATTCTGCCACTGAGCTGGAGGGAAGGTTGGGATAGTGCCACTGCCTCTAGTGGAGTTTCCTCTCTTGCTGCATACAGATCATGTAGGCCATTATTTACCAAAGTGCGTAAGCACATGCTTAAGTATGCGATTGGTCCCATTGATTAAATGTATGAGAACATCACTGAATCAAAGCTTGACTCCTGTCAGAAATGGCTTATACATTTGTTGCTGCCCTCACTGGATGTGGCTGTGAGAAAGTACTTTTTTTTAAATGAGGAAAACAGAGATTTTCCAGCCCCTTCCATGGTCTCCCATCCCCCACACTCTGCAAGTACCTGCTCCCCTGGTTGTTAGGGTTTAATCAGACCTAGTAGGGAATCTTGGTTTTTAATCAGAGCCCAATGTTGAAATATTGACAGCACATCACTAAGTTGTAGCACTTTTACATTTTCATCACTTGAAAGCGATTCAGTGAGCTGCTTCAGGTTGAACCTGGATTGCAAATTTGCTCCAAAACTTGTAGTATCCTGTGAAGAAATGAATGGGCCGGACATAGGAAAGCAGATCGCCTTTATTCAAGGGCCCCATTAATGTCAGAGGGAGTCTTGCCATTGCCAGTAATTTGTAGGACGATTGGGCCCTGATGCTGTGAGCAAGGCTGAAATGAGGTTTGGTTACCTGTCCAAACCTCAGTCAGAGATGTGTATTTTAGGAATTGATCTAATTTTAGTGTCTATCTAATTTATTAATTTATCTAAATAGCCCATTTTTGAAATTGGGCAGCCTTTGAATTTATGTTTATTGGAAGTTGATACATTTTTACTTTACAAGCTGAACTCAAATGCAGCACCTTTTCAGCCAGGCTAGTTTTGACTGTCTTACAGCTGGGCTGAGTGGGGCAGATAGAGGTCAAGAGACTTGCCTGAGGTCAGACAGGAAGTCAATGGCTCCCCTTGCATAAGAAATCAGGTCACTTTATTCTTTTAGGGCCATATGCTCCCCTCTGTTACATCCTCTGAGGGCAGCAGAGGGCATAAGTTACACCCCATAGAAACTAAGGAGGCTGCACACAGGGGAAATGCTGCTACGCTGGTAGCACATGACTGCTCTACCTTCTGTACCACTACCACTACACAGCATAGGCGTAGGAGTTGTGATTGGTAGGCAGGAGAAAGTGACTGGGGGGCATCCATTTAACTTCCTTTTTACGTACCCTAGAGATGATACAGCTGAAGCTAATGCAGCATGAAGTCCACTTTCTGCAGTGTGAGTCACTCTGGAGGGTTTGTTTGAGCAAATCTGTCAGCAGAGCCAATGGCAGTCAGCCATGCTGCTGCAGAACCTGGAGCATGTGTGGAGGGGTTACATAGTGGGATTTATACAGCTAGAACCCATACATCCTCTGTATGTTTTGTTGGCATATTTCCTGCTGCTTGTTCCCACTTCACCAACCATAGGCTGAGGTGGCAAAGCTCCAGGAATGGAATCTACAGAAGACTGCAGAGAAGGGAAAGCGATAGTCTAAAAACCTTTGCTGGGGTCTCTGCTCTGATCACTTGGCCACTGCTTCTTTGCACAGGAACCCACAGCTCGCTGTTTCAGATTTCAGATCTGAATCATTCTCAGGGCAGGAAGGATCCATATGCACAATGGGGTGTTGGTGTATCTTTGAAGAGGCAGGAAGCCCTATTGACTTCCGAAATACTACAGTAACTTTTCTTGAAAGTTTAGTATTTTACAGTAAGCTCGTCAACTTGCCATCATGATTATACAGCTGCTAGTCTAGTTCTAGAAAATGAATGCATTTTAATATGGCTCTAAGATGGTGAACTTCCCCTATTGTCACTGTAGGGCTTTCCCTACTTCCTAAGCAAAGGGAGAACTATTGAGTTGTGATCTGTGATTTCACTAGTCAACCACTATTCAATCTAGGATAACTTTTCCAATAAAACATAAAACCTACAGTGTGCACCCTTACTAATGCATTCCAATGCAATTAGCTCATATGAAAGGCTTGTTAAATTTGCAGTATCTGCTTTCACCTTTGCCATAATTGCTGGTGATCCCAAACCAAAAATGTGGGTTATTCTGCAATGTTTCCTTACTGTGAATAAATTGGAAAGTTTATTTGATAAAGCCTACCTGTGCCATTCCTCCGCCCCCACCTTTCCCACAGCAAACATGTGCTAGAGGTTTTAGTGAAATCGTTTATCTCAAGAAAGAGGGTCAAAAGAAAAGTCATAAACTACTGTGAGCTGTTATGCTAGTAACATGTAGTACCGTGGGTCTTGGGGCAAGGGCAGTGAAAAAGTGCTAGAGATAGGGGGAGGTGTTGGGTCTTCCAACATTGCTATGTAGTGGCTCAATATTTCTAAAGAAATAAAGAGACATTCTCCTTCAATACTTTGTTTATCACACTCCAATCTGTTCTAAGTAGTTTTGTCACACAGAGAAACCCAAGAATAATTACCTACTTATATCTCTTGAATCTTTCAGGAAAATTGCCATCCCAAATAAACATCCACTGTGCCACTAAGCTGTCTTGTTACAAAGTTCTAACAGCTTCCTGAAGAACGTGACATTTCAGATGGCAGGACGATATTATACGCTAGCCTGTGCAATCTGTTAACCAAACTGAACTCAGCAGATCTCTAGCATTGGAAAATCCCACCCAGAGTGGAACTATAATGATGCAAGCTGCCCCAAATGCCTGCTCCTTCAGGAGAGTCAGACAACCACTTCAGCTTGGGTAGTGAGTGGGGCTGGTCAGGGAGAGGTGAGGTCAGAGAACCTGAAAGAGGCACTAATTAATTGATATGGCTGCCTGCAATCTCTTGGAGCCGAATGCCCCCAAAGGGGCCAGGGTAGCAAATGGCATCCCCCATTAATTCTGATCTGAATTGTTACTATTATATGAATTGTTGCTATTATTGTAGTGCTTATAAGTCATTTTGTCACAGAATACTTTTGCTCCAAGCAAATGGTAACTGGAGTGCACCGAAACAATCTTGCACCTTTCTTCCCCCTGCACGAAAGACCAAAAACTGCTCTTCAGTCTACCACCAATGTGAAGTCCAAGTAAATGTGTTTTTCATAGGGACCAATGAGGTTCGGGGGGAAGAAATTCTCTTTCCAACTCAGCAGCTTGTCATATACAACTCTCTGCTGCCACCACTACAGATCAATGGCTGTCCCCTATGCTCCTCAATATTCTGTTGGTCATTGTAGTGGCAGATCCACCGCTCAAGCCTCCCCTGATCCCTCTCCCCCCGAACCATGAGTTAGCAGAGTTCTGAAAACCCACTCTGTACAGCTTCTCTGTGGAGTCCTGCATCCATCCATCCATCCATCTATCTAAGATAGCTACCATAGGAGCTGAGTGCCTCCCAGACTTTAGTGTATTTATCCTCACAACACTTCTGTAAAGTAGGGCAGTGCTATAATCCCTATATAGCAGTGGAGGAACTGAGGCACAGAGAGGCTGAGGGTTAGATCTGCAAAAGGGACTTAGAGTCATCTTTGCAAAGCCTAACTTTCAGGTGCCCTGATGCCTAGTAGAATCCACAGCCCCAGGTTAGGTGCCCAGGTCCCCTACATAATTCATGGGGAGAGTTCAGTGTCTATGAATGGAGCTAACAAAAGCCAGCAAGCTGAGTGGGGAGTGTCCTAAGGTAGCCAATAGGAAATGCACAGTCTACTGAGGACCATTGCACTATCAGAGTGACCAGGCATCAGGGAGTGAAGATCCCAGTTCTGGCTCAGTCCTGCTAATCCACAAATCTCTGTGGGGGCCCTGCAGATGGTGTCAAGTAGGGTCAGGATGTAAACTTGATGTACTGATGGAGAGTTTGTGTGCATGGTGTGTTTTTGTCCATCCTGAGAACATGGCTGAAGAGCATACATGCTGTTTTTGAATATAATGAGCAACTGAAGGAAGACCAGATCTCTGTGAAACTGACATTTTGCACAAAATCAAACCAGTTTATGCTCAGGATTTGGCACTGACAGTACATATGGAATGCCTCTAGCCATTCTAGCTTTGAGAGAGTCCAGGTTTCTGACCCATAGCACAATACAGATAGTACACAAGTTTGAACTTTGTCTTAGCTCAAAGATGTTTCTGCATCCACAAGCAAGACATGGACTTCATGCAAGAGGTGGCAAGACCTATTAATCGAAGAACATTCAGTTTGCTGCCGCTGTTTGAACTCTGCTTGCAGCCTAGGTAGATGAACTTGTCAATGCTCTCCTTGATATTTGATCCCACCTGCACTGGCGGTTCTGGTGGCCCAGCTCTGAGGTTCTGGGCCTTGGTCTTTTGCCATGAAATGTACAGTCTCAAAGTGTGGGCGGTGTCTTGGAGACATTAGAGTGTAGGGCTGAAATTCTCTCATTATACGCAAGCAAGGCAGCATTGTGGGTGTAATTTTCACCAACCTGGATTGTGAGGTGTGGAGCAGCAAGTCCTACTGTCCAGTTAATAGCTCAATAGAATAGTGCTGGGGCAAGAATGCATCCCTGTCACACACTTGAGTTTGTGTAGAAATGTGGAGAGAGCTGTGAACCAACGCACACTCTCACTCTGGTACCAGTATGAAATCACTCTCCAGATTTAGAAGAACACCTGGGACACCAACTCCTTTCCTCATGAGCCAAAGTGCTGACCCAATGACCAAATCAAAAGCCACTTTGATTTGTTATATGCCTGTGAAGCAGGAAGTTAAATTTTTGATGCAGCTCAGCCAGAAGCTGGAGGATAAGGATGGCATCTGTTGTTCACCGCCCAATAGTGAAACCTATTTGCTGTGGATGACGTTTGTTAAGGAATGGCTGCATATTTCCAAGAAGAATGTAACTGAAGACCTTACCAGAGAAAGATAACAATGAGATCTGCCTGCAATTGCCACACTTGGTGCAAGATCCTTTGTCCTTGTACAGGGATGCTATGATGCTGTCTTTCCATTCTACTGGTACTTTGCCTGATGGTTTTTAAGAACAACTGATGAAGGCTGATGCTCACTGGTTCCAAGAGACCTTTGAGCAACTAGGGTGGAATATCATCAGGTCCAGGAGCACATCTGTGCTCTAATTTTTGGAAGGTCTTTCATACTTCCTTGGATGATGGAGGATCAGTGCTCATTCCTGGGTTTGCAGTTATACAGTTTGCTTGGTCACATAGCTCTAGACAATCATCAGAAGGTGCATGGTTCAGCACTCTTTCCTAATGCAGTTTCCATCTGTCTAAGACCTCATCCATTGATATGCAGGGAGAACCATCTGGTTTCGTGATGGTGATGTTAGAAGGCTGCCAGCTGTTCATAGCTGCCAGCCAGTCGAGTGATGGCTCTGTAGGCAGGACACATATTGTTGTACTTTAGGCTGTCCTCTGTTTTGTCAGCCTAGGAATTGATGTAGATCTCATGATCACGTTTTACCATGGCCCAGAAAATGCCTTTCAGCTGTTTACATTCTTGGACCTCTCCCTGTTTGCATGCTTCTGCTTTTCTTCCTAATATATCAAAGACCTTTTTAGAAAACCCAGGTTTCTTGCACAGCCATCTGAAGCCGATTGTTTCAGTAGCAGGATGTAATATAAGATTACATATATCATTCCAGGCAATCTCCACATCATCTTACAGGGTATATCAATTATGTACATGATCCTTGACTGTCCATATGTATTTCACAGCTTCAACAGGGTCCTCAGATACATTGTACTATTGGGGGATGTCTGGCTTTTGAGGAGTTGAAAAATGCTGTGACAACAACTTGTTTATGGTCTGAGTTTGTTGGAGTGTCTGTGGTGACGAAGACCTAGCATGGCCTAGGCCCCTACCCTTCAAAGCACTTATGGACCTAACTCTTGGTCAGAGGGAGGTTATTCCCTACACTTGGGCTTAACAGCTGTGAACCTCTCCTGGAGTTAGGTACCTAACCAGATGAGCCCATTTTTGCAAAAAAACACCCCATGATGGAGCTAGTTTGCCCTATCTATAGCCCCGTGATTAGAACATATATGTAGGATGTGGAGACCCTGGTTCAAATCCCCACTGTGTCTTATTTGAAGTAGGAACTTAAACTCAATTTTTCCACATCCCCGTTAACTGCTCTAGTCATCGGGCTAGATATTCTGGGGGCTGTCTCATTCCTGTTGAAGCTGTTCTACTCTCTATATTTCATACATATTTATATTCTTAAATATTAACTGAAGCAGGGAATGGACCCTGGGTCTCCCAAGATAGCACCCTAGCCACTGGGCTATAGACCTCTGGTTCCAAAACCTTTAGCTAGGGTGACCTGCCGACTGCATCACGTCTTTTTTTGGGACTCACCATTATATATATGCACCCTCCACCCCAGCACTTCAAGCCTAGCCCTGGCTCTATGTTGGAAGCAAGGTGACAGGGCTTGATGGGGGACTGGACAGCAAACCCATCCTCCCAGTACCCACAGTGGAAGCTCTGGTCATGCAGGGCTGAGTCTGGCTAACTCGTGTTGTGACCAGGGACACAGGGTCATGTTTGGCCTGGCTGATCCTTCAAGGAGTGGCTGGGTCAAACCTGCATTGTGCTGTGACCTGAGCACCCACTCGCAACATGTGGAGGAGGGAACAGGGCCTAGTCCTGTGGGACATGAGTCATCACTGCAGGGTGAGTGTTACATAGGATCACTGTTCAACAGCCCTTTCCCCAGGGGATTTCCCTCTGCACGGGTCTGGGAGCAGTGTATGTTTGCGTATTTTTGTAGACATAAGAACATAAGAGTGGCCATACTGGGTCAGAACAAAGGTCCATCTAGCTCAGTATCCTATCTGCCAATAATGGCCAATGCCAGGTGCTTCAGAAAGAATGAATAGAACAGATAATCATCGAGTTATCTCATTCCGAGCTTTTGGCAAGCGGAGACTAGGGACACTATCCCTACCCATCCTGGCTAACAGTCACTGATGGACCTATCCTCCACGAACGTATCTAGTTCCAGGCAGATATATAGGGGACTTTACCAGCAGGAATGTAGATATTAGGTAGGAGCTGAGCAAGGTTTTGAGGATTTAAATATTGGACTTAGGCACCTATACCACTTTGTGGAACTAGCCCTAAGTGACTTGCCCATCATCCTACAGAAGTCTATAGCAGAACAAGTAATGGAATCCAGGTTTCCTGTGTCCCAGGCTAACACCCTAACCATTGGACCATACTTCTGCTGTATTTAGTGCCTACTTAAAACAAATCCTCTTAAAACAAATAAAAGGAAGTTCTTCTTCATACAGTGCACAGTCAAATTGTGGAATTTCTTGCCTGAGGAGGCTGTGAAGGCTAGGACTATAACAGGGTTTAAAAGAGAACTGCATAAATTCATGGAGGTTAAGTCCATTAGTGGTTATTAGCCAAGATGGGTAAGGAATGGTGTCCCTAGCCTGTGTTTGTCGGCGGGGAGGGGTGGGGGTGATGGACGGTGGGAGAGAGATCACTTGATCATTACCTGTTAGGTTCACTCATCCCGGGGCACCTGGCATTGGCCACTGTTGGTTGACAGGATACTGGGCTAGATGGACCTTTGGTCTGACCCAGTACGGCCTTTTTTATGTTCTTATGACAACCTCTCTTCCAATTATAAGAGTTAAGTAGCTGCAGCACTGGGGTTCAATATCTGGTCCCTAGCAGGGGTTTGACTATGTATGCAGTCAGAATCTGCAAGTTCTGCTATGCATCAAAGCATGTGGGGAGCTTTTTTATCAAAATTATTTTTGTTAGTTCTCAGTTATGTAGAAATAAGATTAATACAGTAAACTCATGAAGGGGTAGTTTACACAGCACTTTAGAGCTGTTCCTTCGCTAGTACAAGCGCTCTCTCTCTCTCACTCTCTGTCTCTGTCTCTGTCACACACACACACACACACACACACACAAAGTTGTCGAGAGTAACACAGCTTTCTGTAAACAATCTGAAGAAGGCATTGTTAATAGCTGGAAATCTGATTTTGATTTTTGAACACTGGTATGTAATTGTAGGTGGGACTCACAATCACCACCCATCACTCATTAAATAAATGAATAAAGGAAGTCATTACTGTGGCAAACTTTCCATTGAAATCAATGGGGGTTGTGTAAGGCCTCTAAATTGGCACAATAAAAATATTATTGCCTGAACACTTTTCATCTGAGCTTGTCAAAGGGCTGCTTTTAAGAAGACGCCTCCTTTATATAGTTATTCACACAGTAATGTCAAAACATTTGAAGCGGCTGGACCAGATCAGTGACTGGTGTAAACTGATGTAGCTCTAGAGAAGTCACTAGAGCTATGCTGATTTACACTAGCTGAGGATCTGTCCTTCGCTCGTTGAGCTAATGTGCCTTTAACTTTTTTTTTTTTTTGGTCCTCGCATCAAGAATGGTGCTGATGGTGTCAGAGCTGCACATCCTCATGCTACCTTTGCAGCAACCCCATTCCTGAGCTACAGGAAAGATTCCCAGGGAAGAGAAATTACTTGTTTTGCCACCCAGAATTGATACAATGTGGACTACTGTCTACTACGCAACAAGAAGAGGCCACAAAAGTCACTGAAGGTAAGTAGTTAGATAGGAACCTTGGGTAAGGCAAATCACAGAGTAAGCACTGCTGAAGCAACACACATTGCTAGATTCCACTGTAGGGAAGCCTGGGCTGGCTTCATCGCAGACACTTAGCACCCAGTGGATGTTGCTGCAGGCACACCAGAATGTCTTAATGTAGTGAAGAAGAAAGGGGGAGAGGACAGCAGGGAACAGAAATCGAGGGAAAACTGCATAAAAAATTCACTTGCATAAATTAGCTGTGCTTCTTGCAGCAAAACTAACAGTTTCTTTTGAGTGTGAATGCTGTTGCTTCGCTTTGCTAAATGCCTGAAGGAATTGTATCACATAATATACGAGGGTAATTATTAAAAATGCATAAATAGTCTTGTAGGTACAAAAAGTTGCAACTTGTCTCCAGCAAAACATTAAAAGGTTCACATATGTCAATGAATTGCAGGCTGTTTGCCTTTAACAGCTGCTATTTTGGGACTTGTAAGGATGTTGGTTAGAAAAAACAAGTTTTGTAATTGGAGGAGCCTGCCCCATTGTAGTGGACAGTTGAAACCCAAAGGAGGCCTGGTGGGGATTATGCAGGGTGTCTAACGGTTTTGGCAGTGGCTTTGGGTGTTAAGTATCAGCTAACATGTTTGTGCCTGGCCTTCAGATGTCCATGCACAAAGACCCTTTTCTTCTGCTCCTGGCATGAATCCAGGCCAATCTTGGAATATTTGCCCCTGCATCCCCGACTCATCATTAAGGGTAGTGTTTATCTTGGAGCTTCATCTGAAAAGCACCAAAGCAGAAGAATGCTCACTGACCCATAACCCACAAATGGCTGTAAGTGGGAATTATATGTGTATGAATGTATGTCTTTTTTAAAGCATGGAATAAGAAGTTTCTTTCCACATGAAAACACCTGGATTTTTTAAAAATTTCAGATGTGATGGGACTCTTCTCCTGCTCTGGTAATTTTTAAGATGATATTTATGCCAGAAAATCCTTCTTCATACCACAGCTCTGAAATGTAAAGCATACAAAGTGCACATTTTTGTTCCACAACAAAGGTATCAATTTACATTGAAACACTGAGATTATCCTGAGCTAGAATAATATATTTGTTATTGAAGTCAATGGGACTATCCACACGAATAAGACTTTGCAGGATCAGGTCCTGCTACTTACAGGCAAATAGACAAGAACACACAATAATGTGGTACAAAATCATGTTTTTCTTCAGATTGTTGTTTTTTCTTGCAACTTCTCTATGAAATTCCTTTGTCTGTGGTGATCATAAAACCCCTTTACACAGTTATTTAATATTGCTCAGTATTTTCCCGTTTACTTTATGTTTCCTGGACTTGATCCTGCAGTTCTTCACATGAGTATTATTTTCTCTTGCAAGTAGTCCCGGGGAAGTCAGTGGAACTAAGTATCATTATTACTCACAAGAGAAAGAAATGCCCATGTGAAGGTTGCAGAATTAATCCTTTTGTTTTCTCATTAAAATACTCCAAAGAATAAATGAATGTTCAGATCTAGTCAGTTGTACATTAATAAATCTATCTAAATAGAAAAAAACCCTCCAGATATGTTCACTACTCAGTTCTTTAAATTATCACTATTTCTTAAGAAAAGATACACAAAGTATCTGTAACGTGTCCTTTTAATTTGAATTCTGATATGCGATTTTGAATGGTGACTACAGAATACAGTAAATATATTTTGCTGGCTAAAAAGAGGTGAGCTAAAATGAAGGGTAATCTTATATCTTAATCACTGGATTTTGTATTTAGACATTTCAAGAAGCACAATCTATCAATTACTTACAAGAAATATTCAGATATTCCAACTATTGGTATGCTGTTTTGGTGTCCTTCTAATATACTTAATATATTTGTTTTTATGACTCGTAAAGGAGCCTTGAATGTTTTGAAATGTATAAAAAAATCTATCTCCTGGAAGTACATCTAGTTTGATCAGTTGTCCAATCAACATGCCCACCTCCAGCTGTGCGGCTAAGAAGAACAGTGGAAGCAAAGTTAAACTGATAGGTACTTTAGGAAAGAGCTAGAAAACAATCTGATCTAATTGGTCAGGTAGCATTTTCTATACGGTACTGCTGAGAATATTTTCGTGCAGAAAAGAATGATTTTGATTGGGTTAGAAAAAAATGAAGAAATAGCATCTTTAATGTTTATTCAAGACTTGATCCCGCTCTTGTTGAGGTGATTGGCAAAGCTCTCATTGACTTCAAGAGGAGCAGAATCGGACCCTTAGGCTGTACACAAGAATAGATGTTGGAAAAAAAGAATGTACAATGCTGGCTGCTTCTGACAATTTGTGATTAGATCAAATCCTTTCAGTGCCCTGAAGCTTTTTGCCTTAATGGTGGGCTACCTATGGCAGACAGCAAGTTGATGTCTGTCACGGTGGCTTATCCTTGCAGTATTCACTAATAATGTCCTCTTCTCATTTGTCAAGGCCTGCACACTGTAGCATGTGAGAGCTTTCTTTTTAAACACAGTCTATTGGGAATAGGTTAAAACATCAAGGAAGGTAGCTTCATTTACTGAGGATAATTGGCATATTCAGTGCTTTTATATACAATGAAATGTGACTGAGGCAGTCAATGGAGAGCAACACAATCAGCTGGTTAATGGCAGAGGTGGTCACCACCTCACAAAAAGTGGAGCAGAATTATACTCAGCATGTTTAAGGAACAAAGTCTATAGACACAAACTAATATCTTCAACCAAGGGAAAAATGTGATCATACTTAACGGATGAATTGTTTTGTTCTTGTGCTATCTCTCATCTGTCTTTCTAAGCAACTTACTTTCTCAAGCTTCATTTTCTTATTTCTCATCGGTACTTGGTGATGGGCAGTATCTTTCTTTTCCATTAACTTTCTTTCCTCATGCCATGCTGCACCAGTTTATGGCTGCCATCTTCTAGTTAGCAGAAAATCCCCTATGATCCATAGCCTAGCTTTATGGCTATAGTGCTCTGACCTTTACTAGTAACATCTGATAAACTAGAGAAACAGTGGCCTAATTAAAGGAAGCCACAGTCTAATATAGGAAGCAGTTTAGATTTAATTCTGCTGCTTCTGTGGTTCCAGAGTGAATGTTTAAGAATGCCTACTATTAACATGTGCTGTCTGTTACTAAATGCGAACTTTCAAAAGCCCTTGATTTCAGTAGATGTTAGGAGCCTAAATTCTTGTGTTGAAAGTCTGAATCCTATAAACTTTGTTTCAATTTTGATTTTAATGAAGTTACTCCAGACATACCAGTGTAGGTGAGACCAGAGTCTTGCCCGGTGTGGACTATTTTACAGGACAAAATAAAGTGAATGGGCAAACTGTAGAACTTTGTCAGTCCAGAAAACAGGTGCGTGTTTATACTACACATTCTAGCTAGTCCTGTCTCCTTTAACGGGTTACTTGCTTCCAGGAGAGGACTAATCTGTGCAGGAGAGTGGGGTATATGGGGCCATAGTTGTGTAAGGCCGAGTACTTGTTAAACTATGATGACCTTTCCTTTAACTCTACATCCCACATTTTAACCCTCCTTAAGAAGCACTTGCTTCTTTGCAGATGTTGGAGGGAACCAGACTGGGGCAGAAGTCCCTCATCTGTACATGACCTTTTGGGCATATCCATATAAACAATCCAGAGCCAGGATTTGGTGCAATCTGTTCTCTAGAATCAAGAATGACCCTGTGTATAAAGTAAATACAATAATCCAGTGAACACCAATTAAAAGTATATTTCACAAGACTTATACTTTCAGCTCATCTGCACATCTACCAATGTGATATATGCCATCATGTGCCAGCAATGCCCTCTGCCATGTACATTGGCCAAACTGGACAGTCTCTACACAAAAGAATAAATGGATACGAATCTGAGATCCAGAATCAAAATTCAAAAGCCAGTAGGAGAACACTTCAGTCTCTCTGGTCACTCAGGAACAGACCTAAAAGTGGCAATTTTTCATCAAAAAAACTTCAGAAACAGACTCCAATGAAAAACTGCTGAACTGGAATTAATTTGCAAACAGGATACCATCAAATTATGCTTGAATAAAAACTGGGAGTGGCTGGGTGGGTCATTACACAAACTGAAATCTACTTCCCCATGCTAAGTTTCTCCCTACTGTTACTCACATGTTCTTGTTAACTGTTTGAAATGGGCCACTCTGATTATCATTACAAAAGTTTTTTTTCCTCCTGCTGATAATCAGGGCCGGCTCCAGGCACCAGCCTGAGAAGCACGTGCTTGGGGCGGTCCTTTGTAAGGGGTGGCACTCAGGCCAATATTAGGGCAGCACTTTCCGTTTCGGCCACCATTTTTTTTCTCTGCCAGCGCTCCAGCAGGGTTTTTTTGGTTTTTTTTTTGCTTGTGGTGGCAAAAATGCTGGAGCCAGCCCTGCTGATAGTAGCTCACCTTAATTGACCAGTCTCTTAGAATTGGTATGGCAAACTTACCTTTTCATGTCCTCTGTGTGTGTGTGTGTGTATATATATATATATTATATATACATAATCTTCCTACTGTTTGTTCCACTTAGCCCACAAAAGCTTATGCCCAAATAAATGTGTTAGTCTCTAAGGTGCCACAAGTACTCCTCATTCTTTTTGCAGATACAGACTAACATGGCTACCCCTCTAAAACGTTGCGTTACCTGTTCTATTGACTATCAGCTGGTAATAAGCTTTGCTCATTTCCCTGAGTGTGCATTTTCCCCCCTGAGTTCCTGAGTCACAGCTTTGATCACTTGATTGCTTAAGGCCGTGAGTCAGTAATATTTCCCAGTTTTGCTGTCATGTCAAAGTTCTTTGAGGGGCTGTCTCCAACCAGAAGGCAGCCCAGGTGCTCTTTTGACAGAGTTCATCATCACAGTGTGGATATGTTGCCCAAATGAAAACAGAGAATAATGCACCACCTTTAGCCATGGGTGTAATCATTTTTATAACGTGCATCACCTTCTGAAATGGACTAGCTGCTCTACAGCACCATTTCTGCTAGATATTTTATACTTGAAAATATGGAGGGCAAACATTGAACAGGAAAGGTGATTTTAATATAGACAGGCTGAGGAGTGGAAGCAAATAAATGTAGTTGCTGTTACCTGTTTACAGATTCTCACAGTTGCTTTACTCAGATTTTCTGACATGAAAAATTCCAGCACTCGGAAGTTTTTTATACAAACAGTATTTAATGTGATAATAGGCAAAGTATGACAAAAGCTCTGAGCAGTATAAACAATTTGCAAATAACTCAGTCCTGTAACTGCATCTTGAAATGAGCCATTGACATCACTCTGTGGCTGCTGAACAGTATAAAGGGTTGATTTACCTCTTACCCCCTTTAAGCCCAATCCTGATGTCTTTACTCAGTTTTTACTCTGTTGTCTTTGGCCAAACTCACACTGACTTCAAAAAGAAGTTTGATCCGAGTAAGGAACGAGTAAAATGTGAAGGCCAAACTCTGGTCTCAGTTGCACTGGTGTAAATCCAGCATAAGCTGAACAAAGTCAATGGGCCGGATCACCTCCTCCTGTGGTAACACTGGTGGTGGGATGTAGGAGAGGAAATCCCAGTGAGGCTCCCCTTGTCACAATGGGGCAGGTGGCTGGTTAGGCAGGGTGTGCCCCTACTTGTGATAAAGGCAAAGAGAGCCAGCCACAAGGAAGGGCCTGTGATTCTCACTGTCTCTGGCTACTGGGCATTAGAGCTGTGCTACTAGAGACTCTGGCGGTGGCAGGATAGAGGTTATATAGTGTTTACCCATGAATCACTGCAATCTTGAGAAAAAAAATATGTAGACTTTCCCCCAGCCCACCCATTCCTCTCTCCATCCAGCCCAGTCACTGCTTCCTTCCCCTAGTACAGACCCTGGACCTGCAAAGTATCCTCTCCAAGAGGTCTGAAGGGAGGGTGAAGAATCCCTCTCATTCAGGAAGGGAGAGATCAGTGTGTTCTGGGTCCCTGCTGTGCCTAGACCTCAGGGATGATGTGGGCCAGTGGGGTTATAATACCATGAATCTGCACGAGTATAGCTGAAAGCAAAATCTGGCTCTAAGCAAGGTTTCAGGATTTAGCCCTGTGTGTGCAGTGACTGGTCAATTTTAGCTTATGCTATAGATAATTACAGATACTATGTGTGCTTAGATGTCGGTAATCTTGGAGTAAGTGAGTTACAACTTGAAGATATTTAAAGGAACACTGTCACCTTAAACATCCTTTCCTCTAACATTATTAAAAGATTTTTAAAAATTCAATTAACTCATTGCTCTTTATTTACCATTTGCTTTTTCTCTCGCCTTAGACAATGAAAATCAGTGAGGTCAGATTCACATTTGTTTATAGTCAGTTTCACTTTCAGGTTTTTAGCTTTGTAATGTTTGGGTCAGAAACAGCATGAGGAATGATTATTTGTTCAAGCACAACAGTTTTCACCTGCAATTAAAAAAAAATTGAAATGTTTCTGTTGGACTTATATTTTATAAAAGCTTATTTATAGAGTAGTTCAATGCTGGGTTAAATTTGACATTGTCCTTTTAAATATAAGGTTTTGCTTAATCATATACTTTGATCAGAGATTACTTCATTTTTACTAAATATGCTCCTAGGTGATAGGGCTCCTTTTAGCTTCTAATAAAAGCTAGAGGTGGGTGTTCAGTTGCATAATATGGCCCAGCAAGTGCAAGCTTCTGACCCTAGGAATTCCTACCTCTATAGGAATTACATTCAGGGAGTTCTTGCAAGATTATGGCTACATATTGGTAAATGCTTGTCTAAATCTATACTATGGAAATTGTACGTAAGGGACCCAATTCTGCAGTTTTTCCCCATGTGAAAAAGGATTTCAGGATTGGCCCCTAGGAGTGTCTGTGTACCAGGAAGTGTTTCCATTTATGTAGCATTCATGTTTTCAACATACTGCATAATCCTTCAGTATCTTGTAAAACACACTTGTCACAGTATTTGACTAGGGTCAGCAAATTAATAAGTTTAATACTTAAATTTCTGTTTAATTAGAGGTGAGAAGAAACCGCATCATTGACCAGTTTTCTACTACCCCAAATTTCGTGTTTCCCTACAGTGTTTTGGTGCTACATAGTAGGAAAATAGGGGTTAGCCAAACGAAAACTGAGTCCAGTTTTCAAACATTCCCAAAGTTAGGGAGAGTTTGGATCAATGTTTTGGCTTAAGTTAATCTTGGAATTTCTCTATAGTTGAGGGTCTCATTCACAACTTACTTGAGGAAAGCTGGATTTTGTTTCAAACTGCCGAGGATGTGCTAATGTTTTCATTAAGTGAACTCTACATCATCATCAAGGGGTTATCTGCATTCATTTCAGTCACGGGGAGCGATCTGGCTCATTCTGAGGAGTTTAATGGTCTTGAAAATGGAAAGAAAATGGGCAGTTATTGACAAACTGTGTTGCAGATGTTTAACTACTGGCGCTCCTTCACTAAAGGAAGACTGCCCCCTTTTTTCTGACATTTCTAAATGTATGAACCTACTGCTCACAATGACAGTTTTACTGAAAATATATTCCTTATGTGGCCTTTGGGTGGCTCTTGTTGGGGAGATCTAACTGGCTCCAACTAAACTGGCAACTCCAGTGGGATAGCTGCACTGAGAGTTGCAATTGACCAAGTCCACAGATGACTCTGGGTTCCATGGAGGGAAACGGTTGCCATAGCTCTTTAGAGAAAGAGAAAGGAATTGTCCTTCCTCTGCCAGACACGTGTGTCTGATGTTGTTCTAAAACAGGGAGATTGCTTGTAGAAGAGACCAGTTTCGAAGCATAAGAATGGTCAAATGAAAAAAAATACTCCATGTGAGTTATGATGCAGCAATTTGAATCAAAGTATGTGGTCTTGTGGCCTGTTCTTGAAAGTGATCTGCTAACCAACTATGGACTTTCAAACCCTGTGGGAGGTTCTTTGGTTTATTCACGAGTACGCTAGCTAGCATCCAGTTTGCAAAGACTTTCTGCTTATTTAATGGATTGTGAGTGGGTGTGCATTGAGGTAATAAGATTCATTTATTTTATATTCACTTTTGAAAATAAGGCTGTTATTTTTTTCACTGGCATATAATTACTACTAAATGCTAAATTTCCCTTGATTATTAGACCAACATTTAAAGCAGAATAAAGGTGGTGCTCACTCCTTTTTACTGGATTGTCCTTTTAAAAATGTTGCTTTTCAGCAAGATGCCACCATTGTCAATTGCAAAATCATGGAAGATGTGCTTCAATGACAGCTCACACTTTATACTTGGTAAGAATGATTCATTTTCAACTGTGATAGACCCAGACCAGTTGGGTACAGCAGAGAGTAAAAGGCAGATATACTGCCCACTGGATTAGCAGTTTTCTGTTCCCTGACTGACTAGAGCAGGGGCTGTACTAGAGCAATCAGAAACATACTAGAATCCTTCAATCTTTACTCATGTCTTACTCAGGTTAAACTCCTACTGAACACTAAGTGTGAACATTTGGCCCAGTGAAATCAATGGCAAAACTCCCATTGATGTTGTTGGGACCAGATTTGCAAGGGCATGGTAGAAAGGAACTTTACAGCTATACCATCTGTGATCAGATTACACTAGTCTTGAGAAACTGTGCTTTAGCAGCCAAAGATTTTCTACAGTCTTCTGATATGGATGTCACATCAGAGTTTATAATGACATTATCATCCCAGGGGTCTGTCAGGCATAGCCATGCATTCTGGACAGTCACGTTCAACATTCTTACCATGTAAAAAGTGTGACCTGTCATTGAAGCATAGTATTCTGAAGTATAGTTGGAGTAAAAACGAAATACAACGGCTTAACTATAGTACTGAACAGTTAGTGCCAACATCTTGATTTTGCTAGGTCATTCTTAGGGAGCTTGAATAATATGAATACTAGTGTGATGGAGCTGTTCCTGGTGGGACCAGCTGAGGGTGTCAAGTCAGGACAAATTGCTCCAAAGGGGGCAGTTACAGCCCAAAGCTGGAGCTTCTCCACCACTAAGGCAAACCAAACCAGCCACACAGAAAAGACTTTGATTTCGCCCCACTGGCTAGCCACAAGTCACACAAGCAATTCCCTTCGACACTCCAGCTTCCCAGTATCACCACCAGCAGCCACCTGTCCTGGGGACAAATGGTTATGAAAACCAATACCCCAAATAAAGAAAATGGTTCTCCCCCATTCCAAAGAATCAGGCCCCAGACCCAGGTCAATATACAAATCAGATATTACCCACAAATCACGCTGTTGCCAATCCTTTAGAATCTAAAATCTAAAGGTTTACTATACAAGGAAAAAGAGAGAGAAATGATTAAAGGAAATCAATTACATGTAGTAATGGCAAATTCTTTGGTTCAGGCTTGCATCAGTTGTAGAACAAACTGCAGGTTCAAATCAAAGTCTCTAGAATACACCCCTCCAGGGATGGGTCATCAGTCCTTTGGCCAGAATTTCTCCAGAGTAAGAATGACAGACTGAAGACAAAATGGAGGTCCCTCTACCAGGTTTATAAAGACTTCCTCTTGTGGGTGGAAACCACCTCCTTCTTGCTATGCAGGGTCTAGTTGTAAAATAGATTTTCAGAGCCATGTGGTCCAGTTACATGACTCTCCAAGATTCGGTTCCTGACCAGCTAGGCCACATTCCTGGGGAAGCTTGGGCGTGGACGGGCATCTACAAAGTTCATTGTTAGCTTGATTGGAACTTGATGGGCCATCAGGAAGGCCATGCCCAGCTAACAGTAACTTTGTCTGGGATTTCACCCGAAAGCAAGCATAAGTTTGAAATACAGACACTGTACAGCCAATCTTCATATTAGCTACAAACAAGATACACACATACAGATAGCATAATCATAATCAGCAGACCATAACCTGGCTATAGACACCGTAGATGATCCCCTTTATATAAGATTTGGTGCGACTACAGGACCTTGGTTGCACCAATGGTCTATATGACCCCAGATAATTTCAGTAATGTGACAACTAGGAAAGTAGAAAAAGAAGAATTGGAGTACTTACATCCATTGTTCTGGAATTTAATTTGGACCCGACCTTTATTTTATGGCTATGAAATGTTCAGAAACTTTTATTCCATGTCCAAGCCCTACCAGTAACCAAAAGAGCTGAAATACAGAGAGATGCTATTCCAGTAATATTTCAGCCATGACCACAAGTCCGTGTGCTAAAAACCTACCGAAAAAGACTGTTCTTGCTGTCCTGGTGGGCAGCTAAAGGGTTAATCAGGAAGCTCTTGTTACACCCAGTAGAGCTGACTATCTATATCACTTCCAGGTGGCCTATATTAAAAACCACATCGGAAACACAGGTATCTGCATCATCCTTCCTTTTTCTTGCACCACAGCATGACACTTATAAGATTGCCATCTCACAATTGCAGACTGTTGTATTCAATATAGTTGTAGCCGTTTTGGTCCCAGGATGTTAGAGAAATAAGGCGGGTGAGGTAATATCTTTTATTGGACCAACTTCTGTTGGTGATTTTGGTGGAGAGGAGATGAGTGATGAAGTGAGTGACTGAGTGGAACAGTAAACAGGAAGCCAGTGGAGAAGCAAGCAGCTGGCGGAGGGGAGAGGAGCAGCGAGTGGCTGGCAGAGAGGCTGGCATAGCAGAATGGCAAGCAAGCACCTGGACACTGGAGCAAGTAAGGTGCCTTTTTGTCCCCGCACACAGCCAGGATGGGAGGTGAACTCTGCAGATGCAAGTCTGAACTCTGGGTCTGCACTGACCAAGGACAACAACTGTGAGTGGGGTACAGAGAAGGAGAGACACATAAAAGAGACTTTTGGTTGCTGGACTTAAGAACCTGACGCAAAAGGACACTGCCCAACTTACTGGGGTGAGTGTCTTGTTCATGGGTTTATGCTTATGAATCTCTGTGGCGTTTTCCCAGTGTAATGCTGGGGTTACATCTCTTCCTTTATTATTATTTTTTCTACACTCAGGCTCTGTGCTTGTGAGATGGGAAGTATTGCCTCTTAAAGGCTCCCAGGAGTGATGTGTAATTGTCCCAGGTGACTGGGTGGGGGCAAGAGCTGGTTTTGTGTTGCATTGTTGAAAAGGAACCCCTAGACATTGAACCTGACTACAACTGGCAGAAAGGCTACAGGCACACACACATCTGTCTCTAAAGTATATCATTAATATGTTAGCATGTGTGTTAAAAGGATGTTAAGATTGCAGAGTGAAGCAGTCAAAAAACAGGCAGTGTCAAAGTTATCCATGGTACCCCAAAATAGTAACTCCATCCCATCCCCCACCAAAGGCTGCAGATATCCAAATAGCTAGTACTGACCAATAGGATTGTATTAAGTACACACACTAAGTCAAGCAGCATGTCTGTGACTGACACATGATTGCTTTCCAATCCAATATGTGCAGCAGCCAGTCAGGTGAAGGGAACAGTACTAGACTTAGTATTTGTGATACACAGCATCTGATTGCAAATAGAGGGATAAAGGGGAATCTGGGAAGTAGCGCTCACAGTCATTGTGTTTGGGCTCAGGCTGAAAATGAAGGTATAAGAAGAAAACATAAAAACAAGTGAACTTTGGAATAGCTATGCTTACTAGATTTGGTATTATTTAATTTGAACAAAACAGAAGTAGACGTTCCAATGCAATTTTAGATATGTATATGTGCCAGCTTGTAATGTTTTGAATAAACATGGTAGATAACTTAGAGCTTTGCAAAGTCAAGGGAGAGAGGCCTATGGGGTGACTTTTACATACACAGTTAGGGACAGGAATTATTTTGTATGTGATGACTCTCCCAATCTGTCCTCTGATGAAGTGATTCAGCATATTTGTTTCCTGTCTCTGAGTTTCATCACTTTACCTTTTCTTTAGCAACTGGTGTAATGTCATCTGCATTAGCTTTTTCTTTCTTCCTCCATTGGAACACCAATGCATTCTGTACATTCTGTACATTCTGTTACAAAGACATTCATTGTCATGTTTATTTTTCCTGGGATACTAACATTGTTTGAGGGTTCTGTGTTTAATCATCTAAAACCCCTCGCTATTGTGTAACATCATTTTACATGGGTGCATTACAGAATAAGAACTACTGTACATATTCAGGGACATTGTAACATTTTTTGGCACTCATTCCTACCTGTAGAAATAGCAGCAATAGAAAAAATTCACAGGAAACAATGAGAAGAGTTGACTGCTCCTCTAACCCCCTGTCATGGGGTCCACTCACTGCTAGGAAGCCCCCTCCAGGCAGTCTGGGGAGTAGTTCCCTGCAGGTGCTGTGCCCTCCTCTGGCAGTCTTCTCTCACCTTGCAGCCTCTCTTGCTCCCGGAGCTGCAGATTCCTGTTTGTGACTTGGCCTTTTGGTGAGACAGGTCACTATAATCCTCCTCTTCTGAGGTATTAAAATCTTCCCAGGGAAGCTGTCCCAGGCAGCCCACTCGCCACTGTTGGGTCTGTATCACTCCCTCAGTGGCTCGCTAAGGAACCTGCAGCCGCCCCCTGCTCTGGGGTCCCACTCAGGGGCTCTCTCATCAGCAGCCAAAGTCTGCCCATCCCATCCCTTGCTGCTTTTCCCAAGAACCCTTCCAGCTCTCCCCCTTCTCTGGGTTTGCCAGCCCAAACTCCCTCCTTCCAGGGAGTAACTGTAGGCAACTTCTGTCTATAGCCCCGAACATCCTCCTTTCTTCCAGGCAGTGACTGCAGACTACTTCTCTATAGCCCTGTAGGGCCCTCCTGATCCTGGGCCACTGAGCCTCATTTAATCAAACCCTGCTCCCTGGTTCCTTTTCTAGGTGCAGCCTGGGGAGTTAATTGACCCACCTGGCCTATTAACTTGTGGCCCTTCAAGACTTGTGTGGGGTGAACACCCCAACCCCCTACCCAGATAATGAGATATAAGAAGATCCATACATATGTTTCCTTTGAAGTTAAGAAAAATGGCATGTCTGTGCAGTGTTTTGTGGAATGAATTGTGTAGTTCAGAGCTGGAGATTACTTGTGAGCCATAGAATGGGCAATGCTTTTCTAGAACTAATCTATTAATAGCAGAGAAGTTCTGAAATTATTTATTGTGGTTTCTGTTCTGTTGCCTGCTTTGTTACCTCTGTGGTTTCATTAATACACCCATTTTCCACTCTTGGCCAATTTTTGTGTATATCCAATATGTGATAGTCATAACCTCTATCCCTTTCCCATACATAATTCCCCTTTATTTTAAAGTAATGCTGGTTCAGTAAGCAAATTAAAACAAAATAAATAGATCCAACATGTATGTGAAAGGTTGAAAAATTTCATAATTTCATAATGGGTAGCAAGATAAAAGACAAGATAAATTCTTGACGCCATCTTTTCATCTACTGTCATCTTTCTGTATCTTCAGCTCCAAGTGATTTCAGTTGTGGAATTGCACGCATGGATCAGGGACAGTTTCAAGCTTATGTCAGATGTTTATGGCTATTCTCTCTTCACCCTGCCCCCCCAATATTAAAGACTACCAGAAAAGGACAAAACCAGTTAAATTTATCTGAGTTGACTGAAAACAGTATAGTGGTGAAATATGCATGGATTTCTCATTTTGAGCATTCTAGGTCTTGATCCTGCTATCAGATAATGGATGTCCATTGTTTATTGGGTAAAACTTGATACTCTGCACTTGTTAGTTTTGCAAGATATAATCTATTCCCATTTGTAGACATATTGGCAACTCATGAACTTCTAAACCATTTTTGATAATTGAAGTATTCTGTGGTATACAAATGTTAGTGTGCTTACAAGTAATTCACTAGTAACTACTGATGCTCATGTTTTAGTAGCATAAGAATGGGAATCAGCTCTTCATGGGCACTGCATAATGACTGAGCCCAGCTCCAGTAATTCTTTCCTGAAAACAATGCTATCATTGCACTAACACAGACATCACTAGTTCCCCTCCTTCCTTCAACTGTTGTTGAGTTATACAGTAGACTCTCAATTATCCAGGATGATAGGGAAAAAATTAATCCTGGTTAATAAAATCCTGGATAATCACCATCCATAGGAAATGGTGATGGTGGTGGTGGGGGGAGGGGGCTTGGTTCACCAGTTGCCCTGTGCTGGGGGGAGGGGGTGTTAGTTCACTGGCTGCCCTGTGCCCTGGGAGGGTTTGTTTTTTTGTGTGTGCTTTGGGCAGCAACAAAGCCAGAGCTGCCTCTGCAAGTTATGCGTATTTTTTTTGACATCCTGGTTAATCCAAAACCTGGTTAACCCAATCCTGGATAGTCTGGAGATGCACTGGAGAGTCTACTGTAGATGCATTTTACATGTTTTCTTTAACAGAGTCACAGACATACAACAATGGTCATGATGATACACTGAGTTGAAAGGTTTCACTTTCTTCTCTATGAAAATGCACCTGGAAAATTTATTCATACTTATCATAAAGAGGAAAAATAGCATGTGATGTTCTGAAATGTAACCCCTTAGTAGGACATAGAAAAACATTTAGGAACAACAAAATTCAAAATATACCTTCTGTGTTTTTCTCAGTGTCAGAAGTTTCATGGACAATTAGCTTCAAATGCAAAGCTACATCAGCTACCTCTTCAAAGCCAAGCCCTAATTACCAGGTGCTGTGTTCTTTTTGTCCTTTACCTATTTCCTTCACCTTTTCCTATTTTGTCCTTTACCTGTTATTTGTCCTGTTACCTGTCATTAATATTTTCAATGAATAAAATCTCCAGGCTTCTCTTGGAGAGGTTTGGCTTAATTCCAGCTTGTGGTACAACATGGAATGAGTTAGGTGGTTACTATTCAGTCACGTTTAGGGAATTGGCTGGAGGGCAGCATTTGTGGGGGAGAGGGAGGAACAGCCCACAAGAAGATTTCAGATGTTCATTCTTAAATTCACAGTTTTTAATGTTAAATGGGTACCCTTCAAGGGGACAATGATTAAAAGGTTGAAAGCAGGCAGGTAAGGAAAGTATTTTTAAACAGTACTTTTCTGCTAATATAAAAGTACAAACAATTGTTCACAGAATATAGGGAAAGGCCAAATTCCTATGCGTCCTGTGAGACAATTTCAATGAGCATCAAAGCAGGGTGTATCTGTGTAGGAGAGTATGAGGCGAATGTCTTCCTGGAGTAACCTCCCAGACGTTGACAGAATCACACCCGGGATGAAAGTGGCTCCATGAGTGTAGAAGGACAGTCTCAGAGAATGGTTGTTTCCCACAGTGATTGTGAGGCCGCATTCTAGGTAAAGTACATACCAAAGGCATGTGAGATTAGAAATTTCTTGACTGCAGTGTTTGCTGGTCCTGTTTGTGCACCTTGCCTGTGTGCTCATTCCATCTCTATACTGATCCATAAAGCCACAACCTTCTTTCCTTCAAATCCCTCCTTCAGGCCCACTTTTTACAGGATGCCTACTAGAGATTGGATAGCTAGCAATAGATAGGTTAGAAGGCTGTGGAATATAGATCAGCATTTTTTAAAAAATGTATATAAAGTTGTATTCATTTTGATTATAACCCTGTTTCTCTCTCCAACCTTTCTATACCACTTCTCATTGAGGGGGAAGAAAAATGAAAATTGAACTTGGCAGAGTTGTGACTCATCACCCTGATCATTTATCTGTATTTTGTAACCTCTTTCCCTTTTTTGTTATCTTTGTTTTTTCAGACTGTAAGCTTGGGGTCGGGTAGGAGTGTGGAGGTGGAAGGACAGGCAATGCAATTTACTGAGTAAGGCCTAGCACAAAGACCTAATCACTACCATACAAACACCTTCTAAGATGACAAAACAAAGAGCAAATGAACAGAGATGTTCAAAGATGCAAATGAGGAGTTAGGCGCCTATTTCTCATTGACTGACAATCTCTCATCCCCATCTTGAACTAAAAATGAAAGTGAAGTTTTAGTATAATTCAGAGGGGGATGCCGATTCTTTTTAATAAGAGATGCTGCACATAATAAATGCTGATCTTGCTAGCACTCACATGTTGAAATTATCACTCATTCAGTTTCACTTGCCCGCAAAGCAATTTCTAAAAAGTACAAATTTTTACTACCACCCTAAATCTACAAACCATCAGCATAAAGACAAAAATTCAAATCAAAGCTCTTAACTGTACACCTCTCCAGGAAAGGAAATGGACCAATTTCTGTGGTCCACTCATTTCCAAAGCCCATCAGACAGAAAATATCCCTTTAAAAAGAAGCTGAGTTTCTTTTGACAGGAATGGACACAGTCACTGCATGACCTTGGAGCCAAAGCTAAAGGAGGAATCTAACTGGGTCAGCAAAATGTCATACTTAATAGTATCAAAAGCAGCTGAAAGAATTAAAAAGCAATAGGTCGGTCACATTGCCACAGTTGAATCATTTTAATAATTAATATTGTAATTCAAAACAATGCAGTCATAGTGTTATGGAAATCAAATGGGAGTTTGGGGATATTTTTACTATGAGATAAGCAGTCAGAACAAATGACTCCCTAAAACTCTCTCTAAGGTCTTAGGCGGGAAGGGGAGGTGAGCAGGGAGGTGATAACTTAAAATGATTAGGAGATAATGGTAACTTATTTATGATAACTGAATAACACCACCACATTTCAAAGCAGATTAAACAAAGTCAACAAACAAGACACAGGACCACCAAGGTAATTTGTGAATTGATTGCACCTGGGGGTGATTTGGACCCTGATTGTGTAAAGATTTATGCATGCACTTAACTTTATGCTCTTGAGTAGTTCCATTAATGTCAATGGAACTATTCATGCATGCAAAGTTATGTACATGTTTAGATCTTTGCAATATTAAGGCCTTAGGCTTTAAGATAACAAATTGAATCTGACCAAGACTATCAGGAACAAACAATTAAAAGAGGATCAGATCAGGAAGACGGGAGATACACATGATTAAAGGAAGACAGAAAAAGGCCGCACTTTTTCAGCGGAACTTTCAAAAGCTAGTTTGGCTTTATAACAAGAAAAAAGGGCTCAACTTGTTTTAAAACTCAATGCAATTTGAAGGATACTTCAGTGACTCTCCTTTGGTTTCTTGAAATGACACTGTCAAGTAACTTAAACCTATAGATTTTGTTTTATAAAAGAAAATTAAAATGTTTTAAATTAAAATGAAAAATTCTCTTGCAATGCTAGAAACACATACACAAATATACTCCATTAGGGTGAAATATTGACTCCTTAAAATCAAAGAGTGATGCCGTTGACTTCAATGGTGCCAACATTTCACCATTAGGGCAAGAGAAGTAGAAAATTAAACTGATGAGTCTGGTTTCACTGTCCAATTTGTAAGTGAAATGCTCATAGCAAGAAGCAGCAAAGGACTACATTAATTGCTGGTGTTAATTCCTTGACTTCAGTTTTATGCAGCCTTATGGAATTTATGCAGTTTTATGCATTTGAACATAGTTTAGAAACACTGTTACAAGTGATAAAATATATTTTAGGTTTGTAAAATTGTTTCATTTCTTATAATCCAAGGTATTAACAACATGAGTGAAACAATTTATTTTTATAGAGGCAGTTTCTTTAAAACAAACAAACAAACAAAGGATAGAAAACTTCCTGACAAGAGCATCAAGCTAGGTAGACACCTGATTGAATCTTTGCTATGTGCCTATCACCTTGTTTATCCTGTTCAAGCTCGATTCACCCCTCCAGGAATTGGACTTTACACTGTGCAGGGATATGTATATGTCAAGGGGCATGAATGCAATTTACATTGATTTGTAGAAATATCATTTTCATATTATCAATCAGTAATATTTTCTAACTCTTTCTTAATGCAACCTAACATTTTGATTGCTTAGGCCACTTGTCCTTTTAAAGATATTTTCAGTGACCTCACCATGAGGCCTGTAATATTTTTTTAAGTGGTAACAGTTAATTTAAACCCCATCTGACGATGCATGGGTAGAGCAAAGCACTAATTCTAGAGTGCCTCACCTTTCAGTTGTCTATACAACATTTCATCTACTAGGGTTTTGCACAATCACCTTTTTGCAGCTAGGTCCTTCTTTACTTCCTTAAAGTCTTGGCCCAGATTTGACTAATTTCAATAATTTTTCTGATCTGAAAATTTTACCACTTTATTGTTCATCCTCTTCTCCAGACCATCAATAGATGTGTTAACTCTTCTCCCTGGCTACACAGAACTTTGAGGCACTTACTTGCTGATAACACTGGTCTACAATTTTTCAGAAGTCGTCTGCTTCAGAGATAAAATGTGATATTTATTATGTATTT
>ML677333.1:49357725-49392615 GCA_007922305.1 Dermatemys mawii | reverse complement strand
TATCTTGAAAACTAGAGCCAATCAACAATTTTAAGCATCATTTTCGTTCTCAGTGACCCAGAATTAGTAAAGTTTGACTACATTTATTTCAGAAGCATTTTGGCTGTAGAGCAGTGTTATTAGCATTAAAAGATTTGATTAGAAGTTCCATGGAGCTGGAGATTGAAGTATCCTTTAAAATCATGCAGGGCTCAGTTGTCTTCTCAGAGGCACATTTGAGGCTCCTATTGACTTCAATGGAAGACACATCTCTGCCCCTCAAGGTGGGATTTGGCATAAAAGCTTTGCCAGAAGGAACTATAACTAGTAATTTAGGTAATATAGTGACTGCGGGCCTGAGCTTGTGGTGCGCTGTCCCCTTACACGGTCGGACCTTCTATCTTTTCTTCCCATAGGGCTGGATTCTGATATTGTTTCTCCAGTGTAGTAGCGCTTTTCACCTCAAATCACCCTGTTGACACTCATGGACAAAGGTTCTATTCAATACGCTCTAGACTTGAGAAGGGGCAGCTTCACTAAAAACAAGGGTGCTTTTTCTGCTTACACTAGAGACAAATTTGGCCCACCAGATTTATTTCTGTCACAAAGAAATAAATCTTACCAGATATTTTAGGGGAAGTATAGAGTGATTGAGTCCTAGGCATTTCTGAAATCCAAGCGTATTTTTAAACTTCGCCTCAGAGGGGTGAAAAACTCAGGTGTATCTTAAGTTTCAGTCTCCCAGCAATTCCTCCGAAGAGATTTAACTTTATCTCAACTGAAAAGAGAAAGCAGAAAGCAGAATTTTTTTTGTTCTATCATGTTTGCAACACGAGAAAAATGCAGAATTCTTCTCTCTCTTGCTTTTCACCCTTCTGAACTACTGTCAAACTTCTGTAAATTGTTTGCACTATAAACATGCTTTGTAAGTGAAAGGGCAAGTGTTAAGAAAAGCCAAAGCCAGTGATACAGTACTGAGTCTTTTTTATATAGAACTGATATTAGATGGAGACCAGCTGAATCTAACTCCACTAAGAAAAGCCAGGAATCATTTGAGACAGTGGTATGATGTAGCTGAAACAGCAGCAGAATGGACTTAGACATTAATATGAATGATATATTTTTTAACAAATAGTATTATAGTTAATTAGAAACAAGAGGGAATGTTTCTGAATGAAAATGGTTGACTTGGTTCTCTGCAGCATCTTCACCTATACAAAGAGCAAACAAGCTTTGGAAAGAGTGACATTTTTAACAGAGGGGTACCAGCCAGATACCATCTATTGAAAAGAGCCTGCCACTATTACTCTTAATAATGTGGAATCTGTAAGAATCCCCTTTTTCCATTTCCCCAGCCCAGAGGTGTTGAAACTAGAGGTGCAGGGGGTGCTGCTGCCCCCCACCACCCCCAAGTGGTTTCCATGATATACAGGGTTTAAAGTTTGGTTCAATGGTTCTCAACCCCCCCCACCACCACTATACAAATTGTTCCAGCAGCTCTTCCCCAGCCATGAGGATCCTATAAGGGAAGGAAGGAGAAGGAATTTTGTTCACTCATAGAGACTATTATAATGCCATTGTCTAAGACTAGCAGAAAGTCTACAATTCAAGTAGTGTGTTTGAATATGGCTGCTTCAGCTCAAGGAAAATCAAGAGATCAGCAACCAAAATGGCTTAAAACCTGGAGATGACAAAGATTGGGATGATTTCAGGCTTAATCCTGCAGAGCAGAGCCGTGGAGTGTTGTATGTTACAGAACAAGGTAAAGTATGATGTGCAATCCAGGAGATTCCAATCTTGCATTAATGAGAGCACTGCTGTGGTGTTATCAGGGTACTCTTGCCTGATAGGTAGAGTAAGACCAATGGGTAGGAAGCACATAGCTAGATGTCTCATTAGCATCCTGAAAATTGTGCATCCTTATCTCCTCAGGTATACATGTTCTCTGCCCATGCTTTGTCCCTTTCATACCATGCACACTTGTGAGTATGGGAGCAGGGGGCTTGAGACTTACTGCTGCCTAGTGAGAAGGATTAACTTTGCACTTAACTTTACCCACCCTGGTGCATAGTCCCCAGTTACACTTGTGCAGGAGCACAACAACCCTGAAAACTCTGCTGTACATCACACAAAGACTTGGATCAAGATCAATCTGAGCAAGAGAATTTTGGTTCTTTCCCTTTTTAATAACAGTAGTTCAAAAGTGCACATCCAGTTACTGCAAATTTGGAATAATCATTCCCTCACATACAGACATTTACACCTGTTCTTGGTGTATCCATCTGTAACATTCTGGCAATGCACGTGATTTCAGTGCAAGGTTCCACAGCACATACAAGAGTGGTTTTCTTTATTCCTTTCTGTATAGTTTCCCTCTTGTCTCTCTATGCCTTATACAGAGTGTGTTTAATATAATTATGTACTTTAAAAAACACTTTAAACTTCTAAATTGGAAAACTAGAAATCAAACACAAGTAATACATATTACATAAACAACACAGAGACAAAGTGGGTAAGGTCATATCTTTTACCATACCAAATTCTATTGATGTGAGAGACAAACTTCTGAGCTGCACAGAGCTCTTCTTCAGGAGGACCTGAAGCATAAAAGTTTGTCTCTCTCACCAATAGAAGTTGGTGTGGTAAAAAATATGAGCTCTCCCACTTGTCTCTCTAACATCCTGGGACAGACACGGCTACAACTAAGTTGCATAAGTAATGCAAGCAGATACATAGCTTGTAGGTAGAGTAAAAAACAAAACAAATTTAACCCAGTATTCCAACATGCTCTATATCTCATTCAATTTGCAATCACTGATCTACCCACAACAGAGATTAAATGAGAAATGTTGAGGACTATTGAGCACTATATATTTTCCACAGTGTATAAAGCACATAATTATTTAGAATGGGTGTTTCTGTAATTCTGATACATTAAGAAAATGGAATGTGTTCATTGTCTATTAATCCTCACACTTCCATGTATGTATTGTGGTGGCCTAGTGCTGGTTCCTAGTATGCTGGCTGTAGGAAGGAATACTGGCTGACTCAAAATCTGATACCTGTTCTCACACTGTGTTTTATTTTTAAAATCTAGTTTAAACACACTAGTTAACACGCAAGTGTATATTCATGGCTCTTGTATTAAAAAAGCTCATTTATATTATATTATATTAAAACCAGCATAACTAAGGGACATTTTGTTGCCATGTGTTCTATCAGATGTGAAATCAGCATAGTTAGACCTGTAGGCATATTGTAGAGAAGATGGGAAGCAGAGTCTTCTTGGATGAAGGCCCCATACCACCTCTGGAATACTACAGGTTGAGGCAAATATCTTAAATTCCTTCAGCTAAGATTGGTTTGTGATGAAATAGGAAAGTCCCTATGAAAGTGAGAAAATGGGGCCTGTGGACTAGAAGGTGTATTAACCAACAATAATAAAAATAAGAAACTTAAATAATCTGAAGTACTGGGAAATTCAGGAAGTCTCCTTAATTGCCCTATATTCCTGCAAACCCAAGTTGGTGCTCGAGGGTTTCCCTCTTCCAGGTGGGGAGGAGGTATGTGCCCTGGCTGGGATGATTTAGTTGGGGATTGGTCCTGCTTTGAGCAGGGAGTTGGACTAGATGACCTCCTGAGGTCCCTTCCAACCCTGAGATTCTATGATTCTATGTGGTGGTGGAATCTCATGCAAGCAACAATTTCAAGCTCTCCAGTTGGTAGTTCAGTTTTTCCTCAGTATTTCAGTAGATAAACTGCCTAGACAGGTAATATCTCAGCAGCTTGGCTGAGTATGCACAGAATATAAGAGCTGCACATAAGGAGCTGCACAAAGGACAATTTACAGACCACATAACAACCTGTATAATTCAGGAATTGTGTTACATATTCTTTGAATGCCATCTATCTATCTACTAACTAACTATTTACATATGTAAAGATCTAGAACAATCTCATTAAAGGCAACAGTATAGGAAGCACTAGAGAAAATGAAAGGGCTTGAGATAAATGCTAAGTCACAAGCCTGCTGGTGGGCCATTTCTTGTTGTGACTCAGCCCTTTGGCTGTACCACATATAGTCTCAGCCCTTCCAGGGTAAACTGAAAGTCCAGTAAACAACACTCCACTGACCTCTCTTTGGGTCTTCAGCCCAACTCTGGACTCACTAGTCCTTATCCCAGTTATCAGGAAGTTTCAACAGTTCATATCCTGTGTCAGGGGTTTTCTATTCCACCTTCCTCAGTGGGTCAGTAGGGGAATTGATGCCCTGCATTACTTTGGGCTTTGGTTTGGGGATGCTCTACTAAGCAAAGAAGACCTGGCTACACCAACCCCATCGACCATTTCCTACCCTGACCTGTCCTAAGCCTTTCGCACAACCTCTCTCTGGGCTCAAAGGGTATTTGCATTTCTCTCTAGACCTCTTCTGCAGGTTCACTGCAGAGCTTTTTATCACTTTCAGGCATCCAGCTGATTCTGCTGCAAGAGAGTTTCCTTCACTCCCCTGGCAGGGCAGTCCCGGACCCTGCAGGAAGTTTTCTGCTCCTTGCCGGCCTGTCCACCAGCATAGAAAACCCTGAGTGGAGGCACTTCCCCAGCTTTCCTTCCCAGCTGTCGTGGGCTCGCTGTTGCTGCATACCTTCCTTCAAGGAGACTCTGTCTGCCAGCAGTCCAATGGAGCTCCCTGATCCTTTTTTTCCTGAGTGCGATGCAGCAAACCACGCTCCTTCCTGGTCATCTCCCAGCTGTGTTGCACTCAACCCTTTTCAGCACCTTGTCCCTCCAGGCTTAACACCTGCTGCAGGGTGTGTATAACAGAGCAGGGCTGAGTGAGCCCATAGGCTCTCATTAACCTCTCCTTTCCCAATGTGAGGTTTGCATGCCACATCACAAAGGCCCTTATTCAACAAAGCAATTAGGCCCAGATCCTCAGAGATATTTAAATGCTAACTCAATGGGAGTTAGGCATCTAAATACCTGTGAGGATCTGGGCCTTAAGAACTACTTAACCGTTTTGTTCACTAGGGACGGACATAAGCACATGCTTAGGTAATTGCTGAATTGGGGCATAATTGCCATGTACTAAGATTAAAGACAGTGGATGCAATTTTCAGTCTATGACCAAGTTATCAGGAATGTGATGAGATATTAATAATATGGATTTTGTTAAAATGCCAGTCCGTGCACACATATACAATTTCCTACAAAGGAACACTTTTTCCTCAGAAGCTTCGCAAATATGTAGCTAGCAAGGACACAGCGGAAGCCCTTACAAATGAGGATACAAACATGTCAGATAGTTGGCATTTAAATGATAATTTGGCAATAATTATCGTTAGTTCCCAGCAGGCCCAAGGGTTCTCTGTGCAGTAGTGTACTGACATGATGGGCCAGTTCTTTCAAGCCAGCATCAGAAATATCATTACATCTTGCCTCCAGAAGTTGTGACTTTGTTCCACAGGGAGAGACCAGGTCAACTCTGGGGTCACCTCTGCAGCCACTGGTAATGCTAACAACAGGCTGGCAGGAGATTAGAGAGAAACACTCATTCAATAAAGTCAAAAGGATTTTGTCTCCCTAATGCACTGAGAAAAATGAGTTTATAGATAACTCAACTATTCCTTGCCCCATGGACATTATCCTTTAACTTTCAATGAGGCAGCACATGCAGTTATCCTGCAGGTACCATGTGAAGCTGAACCTCTTCCAGCCTTGGAAACAGAGGCTCCTGCTGGCCAGGTTGCAAGCACATTAAACACATTATTAAAGGTACATGATCTACAAAATTATCCCACGTCACAGCCTGTTTTTAGTGATGGTTTACAATTTGCCAGTTGCTGACAATGCTCCTTTACCACTGGATGCCTTCAAGGCTACTGTTCATTGAATTGCCCTGTCTGGATAAATGAGGAGTACTTGTGGCACCTTAGAGACTAACAAACTGATTTGGACATAAGCTTTCATGGGCTAAAGCCCACCTCATCAGATACATGGAGTGGACGATACAGTCTGCTCAAGAAACTCCCTAAAAAAGCACAGGAACAAATCTTCACAGACACACCCCTATAATCCCGACCTGTAGTATTCTATCTGCTACTCAAATCCATAAACCTGGAAATCCTGGATGCCCCTTCATCTCAGGCATTGGCACCCTAAGAGCAGGATTGTCAGACCATGTAGACTCTTTCCTCAGGCCCTACCCTACCAGCACTCCTAAATGTCTTTTAGACACCACTGACTTCCTGAGGAAACTACAATCCACTGGTTATCTTCCAGAAAACACCATTCTGGCCACTATGGATGTAGAAGTTCTCTATACCAACATTTCACACAAAGATAGACTACAAGCCATCAGAAACCCTATCCCCAATAATGTCATGGCAAACATGGTGGCTGAACTTTGTGACTTTGCCTCACCCACAACTATTTCACATTTGGGGACAATCTATACCTTCAAGTCAGCAGCACTGCTATGGGTACTTGTGTGGCCCCACAGTATGCCAACATTTTTATGATTGACTTAGAACAACGCTTCCTTAGCTCTTGTCCCCTAATGCCGCTATTCTACTTGTGCCACATTGATGACATCTTCATCATCTGGACCCATGGAAAAGAAGCCCTTGAAGAATTCCACCATGATTTCAACAATTTCCATCCCACCATCAACTTCAGCCTGGACCAGTCCACACAAGCGATCCACTTCCTGGACACTACAGTGCTAATAAGCAATGGTCACATAAACAACATCCTATACTGAAAACCTACTGACCACTGTACTTATCTACATGCCTCCATCTTCCATCCAGGACACACCACATGATCCATTGTCTACAGTGAAGGTCTAAGATACAACCATATTTGCTCCAATCCCTCAGACAGAGACAAACACCTACAAGATCTCTATCAAGCATTCTTAA
This sequence comes from Dermatemys mawii, assembly GCA_007922305.1. NCBI lineage: Eukaryota > Metazoa > Chordata > Testudines > Dermatemydidae > Dermatemys > Dermatemys mawii. The sequence continues at coordinate 49,385,716 of ML677333.1, read as the reverse complement.
AACTACAATACCCACCTGCTGAAGTGAAGAAACAGATTGACAGAGCCAGAAGACTACCCAGAAGTCACCTATTATAGGACAGGCCCAACAAAAATAGTAACAGCTCCCAACTAAAACCTCTCCAGCGCATCATGAAAGATCTACAAACTATCCTGAAAGACAATCCCTCATTCTCACAGATCTTGGGAGACAGGCCAGTCCTTGATTACAGACAGCCCCCCGACCTGAAGCAAATACTCACCAACCACCACATAACACTAATACAGGAACCTATCCTTGCAACAAAGCCCATTGCCAACTCTGCCCATATATCTATTCAAGTGACACCATCATAGGACCTAATCACATCAGCCATGTCATCATGGGCTTGTTCACCTGCACATCTACCAATATGCCATCATGTGTCAGCAATGCTCCTCTGTCATGTACATTGACCAAACCGGACAGTCTCTATGCAAAAGAATAAATGGATACAAATCTGACATCAGGAATCATAACATTCAAAAATCAGTAGAAGAACACTTCAATCTCTCTGGTCACTCAATAACAGACCTAAAAGTGGCAATTCTTCAATCAAAAAAACTTCAAACACAGACTCCAATGAGAAACTGCAGAACTGGAATTGATTTGCAAACTGGATATCATTAAATATAGATATGTCTAGATATAGATAGATAGATATCTTCCTACTGTATCTTCCACTCCATGCATCTGATGAAGAGGGTTTTTGCCCATTAAAGCTTATGCCCAAATAAATTTGTTAGTCTCTAGGATGCCACAAGTACTCCTCGTTCTTTTTGCTGATACAGATTAACACCCTTACCACTCTGAAATCTGTCTGGATAGATCATTTGCAGCTTTGAAAGAAACCTCCTTCAGCTCTTAATCTTTCAATTGACTCCTTCTTCATGTTCAGGTTTGTCACATGCACACAAAAAATGGAGAATTACATCAATTTTCTCACTTTATTTTTTAAAACAGGATAATTTGTTAACTTTCTATGAAGACTCAGTTAACCATGCAGAAATCTTTCTTTACTGAATTAAAGCGAGAGGATCAGATAAAAGTTAGATGCACTTGGAGGTGAATCAACTCATAACATTACCTTTCTAGAATCTTTTCTGGAATTTTTTTTTTTAAGAAGCCAGACCAGTTCCTTTTAATAAACAACTTTCTACACTACACACCATTTTCTGTGGTATACTTGGAGCTCAGATACTCTGAGAGGAAGACACCAAAATAGCAACTATTTTTTTCTAGTAGCATTTTTTTCTTTCAGAGAGTTTCAGGCCTTGAATTTTAAATGTTGATTTGCAAATTGTATTTTGTATTAGAAATTCTGAATGCATTCCCCTAAAGTTGCCATCTATCACTACTGACAGATTATTGGTTAATTCTCCTCTGAAAAAGCATTCCTTCCGCACCCGAAACGCCCCCGCTAATGTTTTGCATCACTTAGCTGAAACAATAGTAAATAATAAAATTGTCAGGCCATAGAAGAACATATATGGTTCGGCAAAATTCAACATGGTTTCTGTAAAGGGAAATCATGTCTTACTAATCTGTTAGAGTTCTTTGAAGGGGTCAACAAACATGTGGACAAGGGGGATCCAGTGGACATAGTGTACTTAGATTTCCAGAAAGCCTTTGACAAGGTCCCTCACCAAAGGCTCTTACATAAATTAAGTTGCCATGGGATAAGAGGGAAGATCCTTTCATGGACTGAGAACTGGTTAAAAGACAGGGAACAAACAGTAGGAATAAAAGGTAAATTTTCAGAATGGAGAAGGGTAACTAGTGGTGATCCCCACGGGTCAGTCCTAGGACCAATCCTATTCAACTTATTCATAAATGATTTGGAGGAAGGGGTAAACAGTGAGGTGGCAAAGTTTGCAGATGATACTAAACTGCTCAAAATCATTAAGACCCAAGCAAACTGTGAAGAACTTCAAAAAGATCTCACAAAACTAAATGATTGGGCAACAAAATGGCAAATGAAATTTAATGTGGATAAATGTAAAGTAATACACATTGGAAAAAATAACCCCAACTACACATACAATATGATGGGGGCTAATTTACCTACAACTAATCAGGAAAAAGTTCTTGGAGTCATCGTGAATAGTTCTCTGAAGACATCCATGCAGTGTGCAGCGGCAGTCAAAAAAGCAAACATGATGTTAGGAATCATTAAAAAAGGGATGGAGAATAAGACAGAATATCTTATTGCCCTTATACAAATCCATGGTGTGTCCACATCTTGAATACTGTGTACAAATATGGTCTCCTCATCTCAAAAAGGATATTAGAAAAGGTTCAGAGAAGGGCAATTAGAATGATTAGGGGTTTGGAACGGGTCCCATGTGAGGAGAGATTAAAGAAGCTGGGACTTTTTAGCTTGGAAAAAGAGGAGACTAAGTGGGGATATGATAGAGGTATATACAATTATGAGTGGTGTGGAGGAAGTGAACAAGGAAAAGTTATTTACTTGTTCCCATAACAGAAGAACTAGGGGCCACCCAATGAAATTAGTGGGCAGCAGATTTAAAACAAATAAAAGGAAGTTCTTCTTCACACAGCGCACAGTCAACCTGTGGAACTCCTTGCCTGAGGAGGCTGTGAAGGCTAGGACTATTACAGGGTTTAAAAGAGAACTGGATAAATTCATGGAGGTTAAGTCCATTAATGGCTATTAGCCAGACTGGGTAAGGAATGGTGTCCCTAGCCTCTGTTTGTCAGAGGGGGGTGATGGATGGCAGGAGAGAGATCACTTGATCATTACCTGTTAGGTTCACTCACTCCGGGGCACCTGGCATTGGCCACTGTTGGTCGATACTGGGCTAGATGGACCTTTGGTCTGATCCAGTATGGCCTTTCTTATGTTCTTACGTTCTCTCTCTGCCCCAAACTCAAAAGCCCCCAAAATGAAACAAAAACTAGTCTCTTAGGATATGTGTACACTGCAATTAAAAACCTGTGGCTGGTTCATATCAGCTGACTTGGGCTCAGACTAAGAGGTGGTTTAATTCCAGCATAGATGTTAGGGCTTGGGGCTGTAGCCCGAGCTCTGGGATCCTCCCACTTCTGAGGGTCTTAGAACCTGGGCTTCTACCTGAGCCCAAACATTTACACAGCAATTAAACAGCTCCTTATCCTAAGCCCTGTAAGCCCAAGTCAGTTGGCATTGGCCAGCCACAGGTTTGTAATTGCAGTGTTAGCCTCTGAGTCAGTCCCCTCTCACTGATGAATGGAGCAGACCTGGTTCACCATTGGCCCAGCAACCTGCCTGTATAAATCACGGCGCCAGAAGCTTCTCTATTAGCTTTTGGAGGAATTTCCAGTCAATTCTATCTCAGCCCAGACTTTAAACACGCTGGGAAATGGTGTCTGGTTATAGCATGGTTATAGTGCTGAGGTTAGGTCACCTAAAGGCTCAGTCCAGTGTCTATAGAGCTGACAAATTCCAAAGGGGTGTTTCACTCCCTTCACTGCTTGACTATCACACTCGGCATGGTATGCTGCATATAGAGCAGAAACTAAAGCATTTGCAGTAAACAATTTGTTTGATTAATTTAGCCCTTGACAACAAACTTTTACTTTTAATTAATTTTATAATTATTAAAAATTATTGGCAGAATAATTTATGTGATGTCTTCACTGCAATTATCGCTCGGAATATTTGCTATTCATAATTTACTATGGCCCCAATCCATCAGATCACTTAAGCTTGTGCTTAACTTTCTGCTGAAATAATAAATATTTGATTTTCTGGAGCAGGGCCTATTTGTGCTGCATGATTGATCACCTGGTTAAAGATTATAGTAAAACTGACCAACAGACCACAGTCATCAGAGGATGGGATCAAACCTGGGGCCTCAGGAGCTTCGTACATAGAGCCTCTACTGTAGTGTTAGTTAAGACTGTAGAGCAGATCTCTCTCCCTCTTTCTCTCTCTGCCTCTAAATGGGACAGAACATCACAGCCGGTAGGTGTGTGATTTACACAACAACTCAAAGTACCACTCAGAAATCAGTTGCTTCACTTCTCTGGCATTAGAAAGGAGCCTTGTTGCATGTGTAAATCTAATGTACATCCACTTTTAGGCCCCACGTTACCAGAACAGTGTAAAAAGGGGCATACATGTGAGAATCTGACTCAGTGTGCTTAAGGATACACTGAGGCAGTTTCTTAAGACAGGAGCTATGTAATAAGGATGATCTCTTACAGGTTTCACTGCACTTTCAAAGTGCAAATGAGATTTCCAGATGGTCATGTGAACATAGGGCAAATAGTTGTGCACCACTGGTGCATATTTGACACAAATACTAATGTAAACTCATATTATTATAAGTATTTGTGATTCTTTAAGCTTGGTTTTTCTATCGTACTGGTGTAAATCTGGAGTTACTTCTCTGAAGTGAGCACAGCTACATCAGTGGTAAACTGGTATCAGGATAAGCAGGCCCTCTCCCTTTCCACCAACACTCTTGTGCACAGTAATTTGCAGGTATGAATGCTCACAGCAAGTGAATACAAGGAGATTTAATATATCAAGGCAAACACTTTTTTTTTAACAAATTCACAAATAATTTTGCAGCATTCACCTAATTCTACTTATAAGCACTGTTTTTTTTGTCTTCTGCTTTGTCCTTTACTGTAACAAAAACATCTGAATTAAAATGCCTAGCCATCGTTCATATGGACTCCATCATCACGTTTCAATCACTCAAATTACTAGCATTAGCCTTTAGACTGACTTCCGAATTACAGATGAGAGGGTTACACAATAGACATTGGAGAATCACTTAAAAAAAAAGAGTATTCCACAATCCTTCATTGAAATACCATCCAGCAATTAAGAGAACCAAATCTAGTCAGACTCAGAAGTAGTCACATGAGTATACGATACAATAAACACACAGTATAGAAAAGCAGAGGCTGTTGAACTTTATTTCACTTCCCAACTGCAGCGTTACTCATAATTCATGGGTATACTCGCCTTTCAACCTTCGAAACCTTTCCCCAAGTATTTGCCAGAGTCTCACATAAATATTGCTACAGTAAGTAACATCAACACTTAGCTGTTTTTCAGGAAGAGCTGTGTGAGATTATTATGGTATTCCATTAAGCTAGCTGCAATGTGCAGGAGGTCTAAATCAAATCAGACTTGCAAAAGGTAATAATTACATTAGAGGCAACAATTACACATGTACAAAAGAACAATGGCAGGGAAAAGTTTACTCCAACCTGCCCATGTTTCAAGATGTAAATGACAGTGGTGGTTCCTTTGTAGGCTTTAATGGCCAAGTGAGACATCATGTTTGTATTGGCAAAATGAGTCTGAGTAAACACAGAATGAAGAATATGCTAATATATTGTTTATCTACAGCTGAAAAAAAGAATGGATCTACAAACTGCTTTATTTTGTAAGGATGGTAATCTCATTCCAAAGCATGAGGGGAAACTGTCATTTAATTAAAACAGTCAAACGTGAAATAATCAATACAAGAGCCTTCCCTGAATTGGTTTTAGAACCCCACTGTCAAAAAAAAAAATAGAATTACTAAATTTAAATGACAGGGAGTTAAGAGAGCCAACTCATACCATAGCACATGCTCAAATATTCATCCATCCCTCTTCAGGGATACACTTAAATGTGTGCTCAGTTATAACCATGTGCTTGAATCCCATTAACTTCAATACAATTTAAGCACGTGCTTAAATGCATCTCTTGACTGTGAATACTTTCCTGAGTCAAGGCCTAAGAAACAGCCTTTTCATGATGGCTCAGATCCATCAAAGGCATTTAGTTATTTGGTTTCAATTGGCATTAGGCACCTACTACTTCTGAGGATTTAGGCCACCTGCCTACAACTCCAAATGCTTTTACAGAGCACACACCATCATATTTTGTGGGATGCAGTTCACTCAGACCTCAGCAAAAGGACTGAGGGAGTTGCTTGCACCTCCTTTGAAGAGTTAACCTTGTTACACATTAGAGTGAGATGCGCAAAACTGTATGTAGGGAGGAGGGAGGCAAACTGCACTGAAGAATTGAAAGCCTAATTTCACTCCAGAAGTGAGAGAATAAACAGAAATAACAATTGGTTAGTCTGAGCTGGGAGAGATAGGGAGAAACTAACCAATAGTGATGGGCTCAGACACATGCTACTAGCCCATTTACATGGAAAAATAGTTGAAATTTCAATATATGTACAATATACCTATCTAAATGACCCACTACAGAATATCACAATATGCCTATCAGAATGACCCACTACAGAGTATCACACTGCAATATGCGTCTCTGAATTAAGCAGCCAGCATAACCTGCTGATTTAGAATTGCTTTGTTTTCAGCTTTACCTGGCTTCTCTGTCCTACATTCAGTATTATAGCAATCTAGGATCTCTTTCCACTCTGCTGCGGAGCTCTCTTTTTGTTTTTTTCCCCTGGACTGGAGAATTCTGCTTGCTGTTTTATGTGGACGCTTTGTTGCAGACATCTGAAGACTGGCTTTGTGGTTGTGTGGGCTCCCTGTGGGAGAACCCTGAAACTGGACGGCATAGTCTAAACCATCTCAGAAAGCTGTACTTACACTGGGCTCTACTTTAGTTCTTTCCTACAGTTGAGCTGTAGTCTATCCACATGACTATCTGCTATTACAGATCACCTCCTTGAAGGGTGATAAAAAGCTTGTACCACCTAGCACCAGAGAGAGGCTGTGATTGTTTCGTGATGTTTTCAGATGCACTTGGGAACTGTATCTGTTGTGTGTTATCATCAGCTTAATTAAGATAAGGATATGGAGTTTGTTATGAGGAAAAGGATACAAATGATTTATATGGCATTAATTGTACTGATGAAGTGTATCAATATGCATAAATAGAAATGTAATATGAATTCAAATAAGATGATAAAATGAAGTGCGAGAGTTCTTTTCAACAACTTTTCATAATTCTCAAAGTTTCCTAAACAATAAAGTGTGCTGTCTGCTAGGAAGAAAGTTTGAAGTGAGATTAGGGACAGAGGCAGAAGGCAGGACTGACTACACAGATAAAAATAAAATGTAAAGCTGACTTTAGATGAGTGAATTTGATCCAGTGGAAGAAAATTCACTCTGCTCCCTGCCATGCAGGTAGCGTGTTTGCCTGTGATGGCAGCAGAGTATTTGTTCTTTTTCCCTTGCACTGAACTAAAGAATGCATTGTGGGAAAACCATCATGACACATGACACAGTGCAAAGGGGATCACAGCGTGAAGCAGCATCAAGGGGCTTAGTTGGCCTTGATGCACTCTTGCACAGCATGGGGTGCCACAGATGAGTGTCTCTTCCTACTCAAGCAGTGGTGCAATTTGCACAACTCTCATGAGAGCGCCTGGTGAAGCTGCTCTCAAAGCCCTCATGTAAACAGGACCAAAAATAAAAAGAGTAAAGCCCCTGCACCATGCACAGAAAAAAGCACAAAAGACGATAATTCAAAAGAGGTTTTGCCCAAGGGGAAGAACAGGAGAGAGAAATGAAATACAAATATTAGACGCAAATGAGAAAGGCTTAAAAATAGAAGCTGGCAGTTAGCACAATTGGGAGAGGAGCGGTCAGAAGAACTAAAGTACAGCAAGAGACAGAATGGCAAGCCACAAATGGAGATTTATATGCCAAGGAAAAACTGTAACTGAAATAAAGAAACTAATGTTTCTGAGGCACAAATACATAGGCCTGGAAACTTCTTCACAAATGCGTAAGTTCAGATAATAAGTTTGCATAAAAAGAGAGAAATAAAGCCCCGCTATAAGTGTTTCTCGCTAGCCTGTCTCTGAGCAACAGGCCCTCTTGTGTTCCCACTCCCTTGTTGCTCCTGCTTATCATAATACGCCACTTTTGCACATCAAATTTACATTTCAAAAATGCTGTATCGCAGCTCTAAAATTAATTATTAATCTTTCATCAGCCCCTTCCACAGATACATTTTTAACTTTGATTTTGCTACCCATTCAGAAGGGGGGGGGGAATGGAGGGGGAAGGAGCTTTCATCTTGTCACTTTTCTTTTGGGTTCTGTTCCTGTGTGTTACCACTTCTAGCCCCATAAGTGCTCAGTAGGTAGAACTTCGATTTTTGTTCTTGTTTTTAAAAGACATTTAAAACAGCTGGGAAAAGTGGAATTTTTTTACCCTATGGGCATCACTCACAGTTGGTCAGAAAAGCTCATTTGGCCTTGAATTTAGTCCTCATGAGGGTACCACTTTGCCAGCTCTGGATTGGATTGTTACTTGAACTATAGGCCTGTGCAGGAGAGTAAGAATGTCCACTTGCACTTCTGCATGTCCTGTCCAGAACATTGGTCCAGAGGCGGTGCCTGCTTCCTCCCCTGCCCAGAGATTGGGCAGGGTGGGGCCAGTTAGGAAATGTGCAAAACATTGGCTGCACTCCTCCAAGGTATCAGCCAGCACAGTGGAGTCAGTCAGATGAGGAGCAGCAAAACTATTATTACCAAAAGTCAATTATTACCATCCCAGAGCAGTGGGGAGCAGGGAGGAAACTGTGAATCAGAGAGGTGTTTGGGGCACAATGCTTGCTGTTGTTAGACCTGGGATGATGCTTTATATCCTTCACCCCTTGCTTCGGACTGTGCCTAATGGCAAAACCAAGTCCATTGGATGAGCCAAACAAATACCTATGAAATAACCAACAGTAAAGGAGACAGTTTCTAAAGGATTACTGAAAATGGATTCCTATTTGCCTTTACACTGCAAAATTTACTAGGCATTAGATTAGCAACTAATCACATAGCACTTGTGTACCATCTGTGCTAATACAGAACTAAAATGCATTGTGCAGGCTGCAGGCTGAATTAAGAATTTAAAAAACCTAGCACTGCTCCATTAGGTGCACTGTTTTAAAATAATATTCTGCTTAAAAGCAACAAAATAAATAAATACATTAAATAAAATAACCAGCCTCTTTGGGAGACATATGCCAGTACAACATGGTATCTAAAGGCCAAAAACATCCATTTATAAGAAACCCTGCATTACATTATTATTCATGATGTATAGGCTAAGACATATATAGTACTTCCAACAGTTTCATTGCTGTTATTTTAAGTGAGCTTTACTGGACGCATGTTTAGATGAATGTGTCTAAGAATGTTGTACTTAATCAGAGGCGAATTTGAATCAATAGACTATAACTTACAAGAAATCGGATAAAGTACAAGGGAAAAATAAAGCAGAAAATCCAGTGCAAAACATACCATGGTTGGATTTTTTTCCCTCCACATATTAATCAAGAAAGTAGACCTGCCTATGATATAAATATATCCTCTTAATTTGTCACTGTGTTCACTCTCGCGTGATTGTGTTTTAGCTGTATCACTCTCTGTTTTACCTGTAGTGTCAACAAGCCAGTCTGGTATAAATTATACATACTGCTCCTTAAGTTTAGCACCTTAATTAAGGTTGTAGTTCAACAATAATAATAAATTAGCATTTGCATAATGTGCAAAGCACTGCACAGACGTTAAGTATCACAGCACACTAGCAGGTAAGTATTATTATTGTTCTCATCTGGAGAAACTGAGATAGCAAAGGGACATGACTTGCCCAAGGTCATAGAGGAGTCAGTGGCAAAGCAAAGGTTAGAAATCAGGACCTCCTGAATTTCAACCTGCTGGCTGTTCCTCCAGAGCAATGGTTCTCAACCAGGAATCTGGGATCCCCTAAGGAGCTTCGAGCAGGTTTCAGGGAGGCCTCCAAGCAGGGCCAGCATTAGATTCACTGGGGCCCAGGGCAGAAAGCCAAAGCCCCACCACATGGAGCTGAAGCCCAGTTCCCTGAGCCCTGTTACCTGGGGCTGAAGCTGAAGCCTGAGCGATGTAGCTTCATGGAGCCCCTTGTGGCATGGGGCCCCAGGCAAATGCCCTGCTTGCTATCCCCTAATGCCAACTCTGGCTTTTATATGCAGAAAACCAGTTATTGCAGCACAGATGGGCCATGGAGGTTTTTTTAGCATGTTGAGGGGGAAAGAAAAATGTCGAGAACCTCTGCTCCAGAGCACACAGCCCTATGCCAGTGTGTACTGTTTGGTCCCTCTATAGTACATGTGGCTCTAGCATCATAATTTGCTATTTTTAAAAGCAGATTGTGGTTTCAATTTGTTGATTCCAAGTGTGCATGTACGCAAAACTATGTATGGATGATCAGTGAATACTCATCTCCAGAGGGGACGCATGGAGGGGCATGCAGGGTCATCTGACCCCCTCTCCCCCAGCATGCTCACATGGACTGGCTCACATGGACTGAGCATGCTCAGTAACACTGCTGAAGCTATCTGCCCTCAGTCTGCCCCCACCCCTCATGATGCCTCCCCTGCTCTTGGTAGGCACGGGTCATCTTTGCCCATTTCTACTGTAAGAAACCATAATGCATTGGAGATGAGGTGCAATAATAATCCCACAGTCTCATTCTATGGATCCAGAGCAAGAGCAAATAATGATAACAATGTTTCCTAAAAATAAGCAAGGCTTGTTTCCTAAAAATAAGCAAGGCTTATGTGCTGGGGTCACAGAAGTTACACCCTGTGGAGTGCATTGAATTCCTTATAACTAAATAAAAATAGCCAGATCACATAGCTGCAGAGTAAGATGTGAGTATGGTTTCAGCAGGAATGTAGCTCCATGCAAAAATCCAATATTGGCCTTGGGACACGTCCCTTTTTGCCCATATAACATCGAATAATGTGTGTAGATAACAATGCTAGTCATTCTTAACTGTGCACAGACTCTTCTCACTCAAAACATAATCTTCATCTTTTAATGTCTGTGGTTGTCCTTTCCCTCTCCCCATCCCCAGCTGGTGAACTGGTGGTGATGGAGGAGGAAGGCAGAACTTTGCCTCTGCATTCTCTCCCCTTCAGTTTGTAAAGCCAGTGTGGTTCCTTCCACCCCAGGTAACACCTGAAGGAAGTTAAGCACTTATCAGTTACATTAGTTATCCTTTTAAACAGGCCGAGAGGGTCACCCTGACCTTTCTCTTCAGGGGATGGGATCTCTGTACCAGAACCAATACAGAGATTACACTCCCCTGCGCAACCCACCCAAAATAGCAGGGGGTGGAGTGGAGGTGGAGAAGATGGCTCTTCAACAGTTAGGAGGAATAACTCTCCTGACAGAAATTATACCACCGAGTGGCAGATCCCATGTTAACTCCATCATGAATTTGAGAGGAGAGGTTGAAGGAGAACCTATTCCTGTGTGAGTTCTTTGCCCTGCTAAGCAAGGATCACCTCATTGGGGGAGCATCTGTGGTGGGTTTGGACAGACAGGAGTGGCTGGGATAGTGCTACACATGCTCTCTCTGGTACCCCTCCCCTCTCCCAACAGCCTGCAGCATGTGTGTTTCAGAGAGGGGGAGAGTGCTGCTTCTTTTTTGTTCCCTCTCTTACCACTTTGTGCTGCAATAGGAGGGGGTGGGGGTATTTCATGTGGCACCATGAAGTACTGAAGGTACTGAAGCCTGTCCCACCCATGGTATTGAAACTTGTCCTGCCCACTCTAACAATATGCTTATCTAATTACCTGGGGAGTAAGTTAACTAAAATCTTCCCATCACCCACCAGGTAGGTAACAGAAGACCTAAAAGGGCTACTAACAATGTCAGGGAGAATAAAACATTAAAACCATAAAACAGCAATGTGGCACCCCAAAGATGGGCCTGAGGCCCTGGCCCCAATACAACCCTTGGCAATTTACAATTCTAACAAAGCAAACTAAACCAAGGTACCCCAGAACTGTATTGTATCTCAAAGGATGTATCTCAAGTGTGGTCAACTGTGGGTGTTAAAATGACAGTCTCTCTGTTGCTTGGATTTGTAGCGACCTGGACCCACAACTGTGCACCTAGTCGTTACTGGGGACAGGAGGAGCTCAGGACCTTCACTGAGCTGGAACCAGAAACCAGGAGACTGCTGGGGTTTGCAATCACTGAAACCAGGGCATAAGGTAAGTGAATTCAGGTGGAAGATTCCCAGATTGGTGGGATAGATCAGGTAAGATGGTGAAGGAAGTCCTCGATGCCCATGCAAATGTGACTGTCACTGGCTGCCTCTCAGACAGACAGACCCTCTGACAGTGTGTGCAGCCCTTTTATGCCTTCCCTGTTGGGAAAGTTCTAGTCCAGACAGGTTTGGTTCAGTCTCCTCAGAGGCAGTTGCTGTGGCAAAGTCGGTTTCCTGCCAAACGAAAAAGTGCAAAAGTGTGTTGTAAACAACCACAATTGGACTTCCTTTTAAAAGATGGATTCCATTGTCCAAAATGCCTTATAACTAATCATTTTAGTACAAATACAATCAATTCAAATATGAACAGTGAAACAAGCATACATAAGCATGAATAAACATATATAGGAAACTCCACCCTACACTGTCATTAGTCAGTGTGGGTTGGGATGGGCCAACTGATTAACTCTGATCTGTTGGGGTGGGGGCTGTTTCTGTTTGCTGCTGCAGCCATTTTGGGCTCTTGGGCATGGGTCCCAAGCATGGCATTGCATGATGAGGGAATTTGCCTCCATGTCTCACAACACCATTTGGCTCTCTTCATTTTATATTCCCCACCTCCTGTGTGGAGAAGGGGAACAGATTGGAACTCTGGCTTCCAGCCAGGGTCTCAGGCAGGTCTGGAGGTGGAGAGGGGGTATTACCCTCCGACCACACTCAGGTTTGTAGAACCTCCAGGAATGGCGGGAGGGACATTGGAGCTCCGTGGAAATTAACTCCAGAGCAGCCATGATAGGTAGTTTGAAGGGTTTGTGTGTATTTCCCTCTTCATAAATAGTTTTAATAAAGTTGAGGCCTCCACATTTAATCATACTATGGTGGTCATGCCTTATTGTTTCTTGGTTGCATCAAAGTCACTTGAACCTACATTAGCTACCCCTCCGCAGAAGTCCTAAATATTAAAAAGCAGAATAAATAGTGCTTATGGGACAAAGCCTATTTCTTTTTCATCTTTCCCTTAAATTACCTACCTTCTCTGTCCTTCTGCCATGAATAGAGCTGTCCTTTTGCACCACTTAAATTAAATTATGATGCAATAGCTCTCAAAGAGAAGGAAAAACTAGTGCATGAAACAGAACCGAGATGTGGAACTTGTTGCTGCAGGTGATTTTTGAGGCAGATAGCTTTGTAAGAGTAAAAATAAAAAGATATATACACTTTATAGCTAAAGCCTTAGAGGCAGTAACCAGGGTGGTAGGGGGATTGCCAGCCCCTCACTCCTCATATGCTGTCTCTGCCTGTGCACGACTGGTCCTGATGGAAGAGATCCAACTGGCCTGTGGTGGGATCTGAGTGTGCAAATAAGCTCCTCTCTCTTTCCTCAGCAGCCCCCTCTTGTTTGGCATCAGGCTATGGACATTACTGCAGCCTTGTGCGAGAGAGGCAGACCTGGCCAGGTCCCTAAATATAGTTCCCATCTCAAAAATACCTGTTAGGATAGGTAGGGGGTTGGATATGCCTTTCTCCTCACTGGCTCGCCTTATCTGGGGGTGAGGGTATTATGCCCCGCTGGAGTCTGCACCACTGTGGAGCCTGTAGCCAGCTATAATTTCCAGGCTGCTCAGCAGGTTGGGGATGCTGTACACCAGTGCATCCCAGACGGTTTGAAAGCTTAGAGATCCCCACCAACCCCCATCAGGAAATTGAAACACCATCCTTCCCCCTTCAGCCCTGCATGTGTTGTTAAAGACCTGCACAGCTTAATCTGTACATGCCCCCCTCTCTTGTTCCCCCCAGGCTAGTGTGACTTGCTCCCCACTTTGGGAAATGCACATGCACACACACACACACACACACACACACACACACACAAGGCTTCTCCACCCACATCCCTGCGGGCCTGTAGGAAAGCTATCATGGATCACCTCTCCTGGGCTAATTCTGTTGTAGGATTTCAGTTCTGCTTTCTGGCTGTGTAATCAGCCTGGGCTGCAGTGCTCCAGTTAGTTCCAGGCTGCAGAGCACTTTGGAGCCAGGATTTAGCCAAATATGAGTAAGAGTAGCATCTGCAGACACAGAGCTAAGATAACAGTTACAAGGGCTATCAATCCTCTTGCTGGAGGGCATGAGCTGCTCTTGCTTGAGGGCAAAAGATGAGGTCATGAAGGAATTTCTGCCAAAAGTATAGGACTGAAAAATTACAGTATGTGCTTTAACAAGGGCTTGACAATTTATAAAGCCTCTGGCATCAGAGGCCCAGTATCAGAATAGGTGGGTCATTATTTCAGTACAATTATTATGCTCATCACTTCCTTTTATAAATACATTTATTTACGTTAACATAAACAAAGAGGCCCAGAAGGATGTTAAAGCTAAATAAACATAGACCTATGCTCATTCATTCCCTCTGAAGCATCTGGCCCAGACCACTGGATACTATTGGTGTGATCCAGTAGGGCCATTCTTATGGTGTTATGTTCTTAGAAGACATCCATGCAATACAACAGTAGTGAGTAAAGATGACCCAAGGAAAGAGCGAGCAAAACACTAACAGGAGATTTACTGCACAGCGTTTCTTAACATTTTGTAAAAACAGAATTTCCCACTTGTGTGCATATGGCTGAAGGAAAGTAGTACATTTCAGACCCAGGAGTTTATCACATGATGGGAAGCAGTGTGGCCTGGTGGCATGAATGCAAGGTGGGAGGTAGAAGTCCTTAGTTCACCTCTCATCTCTGCCACTGACTTGCTATGTAACCTTGTGGGAGCGTCTGCCCTTTTCTTTCTCATTTCTCAATGCAAGATAGGGGGAGTGATACTCATCTAGCTCACCCATAGCATGGGTGCTGAGAATTAATTAGTGAATGTCTGCAAGGGGCATTGAACATATGATAAATGAGCAAGGGTAATAACCTTCACAAAGCAAGCATCAAGAGAAAGGGGGTTTTCAGATCTCTTCTAAGCGTTCTTTGGACATCACTGTAAGACTCTGTGTAAGATGCACATGGGGAAAAATTAGCATAACACCCACCAACTTGGATCAGACCTGCTAATTGAGAACTGTGGAAAGCACCCTATATACAGACATCCTCGCTCATTGGCCACTCCTTACAGCACTTTGGCAAGTAGGAAATAAATTGTAATTTAAATATATAACAAAACAGTCAGCAAACACATAATTTCCGAGTCCATCTGGGTCGCATCTTGACATGAGAAAAGGTTTCCTGTACCCATGTCTCACCCCAAATCAGATTTTGCTGGTTCCTTATGTCTGAAGACAACCTGGGGCTTTTTGTTTTGTTTTAAGTGTGCATTGAATGGTATGGGCTGGAGCTGGGAGATGCTATTTAAAAAATGGCAGAACTACAGAATTGGCTCGGGTGACTCTATATTCATATACTGTATTGTCTGTTTTTGTCCACTGAACAAATAATTTCACTGTAATGCCAAGTTCAGACCTGCTCTAACTCTCAAGTCCACTGCATCTGACTGCAGAATGAAAGAAAGCCTGGTGCCTTGTGAGCTGTTGGATTAAGCTGAATGTTGGCCTCTTTTATACAGGAATAAACTTGTCTTATTTTCTTTTGTCCTTGCTGTACAATGCCACATTCTTGTTAATTACAGTATTCTCAGTGGTCTCAAGAACCCTTTGAATAACAAGTCAAGGCAAATGTTGCTGGGACCTATGCATTTACGCTTTATTGGCCACTATTTTCCAAGGGCATAACACTAAAGCTGAATAATTAGTCTGCATCTAAATGTGTACAAATGTTTAACATCAGCTGAGCTGGAATCTCAGTTTGGTTAGAAAGGCCAAAATTGGTTCTGCCTAGGCAGCGGTTCTCAAACTTTAGCCACCGAGGACCCCCATTTTGATTTAAAATTTTTCACGGATGCCCCCAGTCCCCTGCTTAGCCCCACCCCCATTCCACCCTTCCCCCCGGGCCTCCTCTTCCCACCCCTGACCCTCCTCTTCCCCACCTCTTTCTGCTCTCTTCCCCGGCCTCATTCCCGCTCTTCCCCCTCCCTCTCAGCGCCTCCTGCATGATGTTGAACAGCTGTTC
The DNA here is from genome assembly GCA_007922305.1 of Dermatemys mawii. NCBI lineage: Eukaryota > Metazoa > Chordata > Testudines > Dermatemydidae > Dermatemys > Dermatemys mawii. The sequence continues at coordinate 49,369,657 of ML677333.1, read as the reverse complement.
CCTGGTATGTAGGAGGTGCTGGGAGGGAGGGAGAGAGGGGGAGGAGTTGATCAGCAGGGCCCATGGACCCCCGGATTACTCTCGTGGACCCCTGGAGGTCCACAGACCCCAGTTTGAGAATCACTGGCCCAGAATATGTGATAGGAAGTTTGTGGAGTCCCCCTTTGGCATATTAGGAGGAAAGCTTCCTTTGATTCCGGTGCATGGGGACATGAAGGGAAGACCTGTGGTGCTGGACACATGGCTATGGACTCCTTGCCTGGGGACCCAAATCCATCTATCTCTTGCACTTTTATGTCTCCAGATTACCACAATAACTGAGCGTCTCAAGATTGTTGATGTATTTAATCTCGCAACACCTCTGTGAGGAAGGGCTGTGCCAATATTCCCATTTTAGAGAGGGGGATGGCAGCTTCTCCATCCCTAAGGAGACGGAATTAGTAGCCTAATATTCAGTGCTGTGCTAGGCATAAGCAGACTAAGCAATTGCTTAGGGCCCTGAGCAGCTCAAGGGGGCCCTATTGTATGAGGGGGCAAAATATTCTTGTGTGGGCCCCCCAATGGGTTAGTACCACCTCTGCTAATGTTACAGAGGAAGACTGGTCGTGCAACAGGAAACTGAACCTCAGTCTCCCAAGTCCCAGGCTAACGCTGAAGCTCCTGGCCTGTCCTTCATCTCTCCCAAATCCTGCCTTCCATTTCACACTGTAAAACCATACTTGATCCACTTCAGGCACAGTTCTCCTTTAGGCCATAGGCAAGGGGTCGTTATTTTCCCTTTCGCTAGAGAGGAAAAACTACTTGGAAGGCATGTAACAATATAGATAGAAAAGAAAGAAAATGGAGTTTACTTGACCATATAAGTCAACAAAGAAGTACTATTTGGACAGCAGCAATGGTGTTTGAAACCAGTTTTGAAACATTCAATCCACTGCCTCCTCACTCATGGTCGAAAAGATAGGGTGTATCTTCTCACTGTGTTTATTTTTATAAATAAAGACCTATACCAATGGAGCTATCCTGCTGACCTCATACTGTACTGTATTAGTCTCTCCTACTAACAATCATCAGCTGGAATAACATTATAGCAGCATTTAGTCCAGAACAGTGTATTTAATGGTCTTACAGAACATGAGAGAAAATGTACTTTTGTTTGTTTTAAGAAATAGCAAGGTAGATGAAGTGAAGAGAAAAAGCCAGCAGAGATCTTCTAATTGGATCCAGATTTTCCTGTTGACCAGAGGCTAGATACTGACAGGCTGCAGATTCACAAGGGCTCCAAGCTATCTAGTTCTGGCCTTTCCTGGTTACGGTGGGCATCAGTGTTTGATGCAGGTAGAGTTATGGGGGAGGGGGGCAGAACGGGGGTTACAGCAAACACACAAAAGATAAAACACAAATGGATGACTATAATAAGCAATTATGGCAGTGTCCATTTTTAAAATTCTTTATTAACTAGGAAATATTCTCCTTTTGTTTATTTTGCCACACAAAGTTAAACCACTGGAAGGCCTGAATATACACACTGTCAAGTCCTAAACAAATACTAGGAACCAGATTCTATCCTCTACCCATGCAACCCTATAGTCAGGCCCACATGCAGAAGCCTGAGCAGGAGAAGATAAAACTGTAATTATATCCAAATAGAGACCAATCCTCCAAGTTCTTACTCTTGTAAGTATTAAATTAAAGAAATGTATGGAACTAGTTATGCCACTGTGGGTTTGGGATTGCAGAAATATAAGTGAGAGAGGAATACTGACTTTGAGCTCTTCATCATAGTTTTACTGCTTTATGCTATTAAAGGTAAAGTTGTAGGGAAAAGCATGGAGCGATCCTACATATAATTAATTAAAAAAAACAAATGCTTCCTTTGATCCTTACTTAGACAGTACAGAAGATGGCCTCTCATTCATCTCTAACACTGTAACCTAAGTAAGGATGCACATTACAAATATGCAAATAGCTCAATATTCTATTGGCTGGGTAATTGAGCAGCTGTACTGAAAAATTAGGGTGTAAGTGCTTTCACAGGGACTTCTGTAGCTATAGGCAAACCAGGCAGTTGCCTCGGGTGGCAGATTCTGCCCAGGGTAGCACAGGCAGCTGGGCCAATTCTGAGTGGTGCTGTGACCCAGCTGTGTCAGAGTGCAACACCACTCACTCAAATTTGGCCCAGTTGCTGCTCCATCATGACGCAGGTGCAGCTGGGCCAAATTTGAGCGAGTGGTGCTGCCACTTCCACTTGGACCCACCACTTCTACCATAAATACCAAGCCTTTAGAATGCTTGCCACACCCCCTCCAGAAATTCCAATGTTCACCTCATTCCTCCCTCCCCCAGTCTAGAACCTCAGTTCTAGGTAGCGAGGGGGAGGGCATTCTGAGTGGCAGATTGCCTAGAATGGCAGATTGTCTTGAGCAGTTTCTGGGAGCAGCTACAAATGTACCGGATCCAGGCATTGCAGTTTGTGGGACCCTGTGGACCAGTACGGGTTTTCTACAGAGCTGCTGGTGCAAATGTCTGTTCCACAGTTTGCCACCAGAGGTGCTTAAAAACAGAAAATCTGCCAATCAGATTCTGAAATCAGGTAAGGACAATGAATCAAGTATAGAAGGAAATAACTGAAGGATAGTGCACTGGGCACATCATAAAACTGCGATGATAGTGATTCGCTTGCACTTCTCAGCCACATGTGAACCTCTCTGGAGTAGGACATGTAGCATTTTATTTGATGCTGTAAGCAAAGCCATAGCATCAACACCTGCCGTTAAAAGGGAGAAGTGGGAACGTGGCGGAGTTTAACCAAAAAAACAGTGCTGTCCAGTAAAGAAAAGGGATCTCTCAAATCAAAGAACATGAACACTCAGTTCTAGCAACATGCTTAAGAAGGTACTTAACCCAACTGGCTTCAATAAAACTACTCACATGCTTAAATGCTTTGTGGAATCAGGGCCACGTTGTTTCAGAACAAAAATGAGATACCCCTGTGTAGTTTCCATTGGTTTGCAAAAGCATCTAAAGAGTAAAGGGGGCTTGTGTCCACCCAGGTACTCTAAGGAGCACACTAAACATTGAGCAATTGTCAAAGAGATCCTCCCCCTTGTCAGCTTCTGCTTTCTAGACTTATAAATGGCCACTTTGCCCAGTGTTAGAACTCCAGAAATATGACAGGCTGAGCAAGGGAGAGAGACATTTGCGGCTTGGTCGAGAGCACAAGTCCCAAATGCCATAGACCACAAATAGTGGGCTTATAAAATGTACAGTTCAAAATAAAAACATATGTTGCACTGAGCCATCATGAAAACCTTTCCAGCATTCAGTTTAATATTTCCCAACAGATGGAGATTTCTTCATTAAATATTTCATTTATTTATTGTTTCAGACCCTAAAGGTATCAATTACCGTTTTTTAGACATAAGAATTGAAACAAAACCCAGACATTTTTGGGACTGGAAATTCATATGGATTTTAATCTTTCATAATCTAGTTCCTCTAAATGGGCCCTTGAATAAGATAATTCAATGTCAAATTCTCTTCTGATGTAGCAGCCATAAAGGAATCACTATCCAGAAGTTCACCATGTTCAAAAAAAGTAAATAATAAATAACACTTATTGTGTAGCTGATGCTTCTCATCCAAGAATTTCAAAGGATATTTCAAACACTAAAGCTCACCCCAATATTAATATTATTTTTTAAATGGCTAAAATGAGACACAGAGAAGTTGAGTGACTTACTCAAAGGTCATAGAGCAACAATGGCAGAGTCAAGGGGTCCCAGTCAGTTGCTCAGTTACTAGACCACTCGCTATAGAAAAGTTGACATTTCCAAAATCTTGAAAGTAATCAATTCTTTTCCAATTTCCTGGTGCTCTCATGTGAGATCAGTGACCAAAATAAAGAACTCAGTAAAGAGAAGTAGAGCAGAAGTTCCACCCTCATCCTCAAACGACATGAAAATAATTCTTCACTGAAGTTTTTTTTCCCCTTTGCTTTTATAATTTAGCACTTCAGCTCAGAGAATGTTAATGAATTGTACTATTAACTGGGACATAATCATGTCTGTGAGGGATCAAGGGAAATTTAGATATGGGATTGTCTCAGATAATGAGAGGCAACTGGGAGTTTTTGGAGGAGATGAGAAATTGGCATGTGGAAATAATAATTATAGATTTTAAAATATTTACTAAGAAATGCTATGTGAGAGGCCCCTCCTGGTTTCATCTGAGAGTCTCAGTAGAAAGAGAACCAGGATACCTTGTGCTAAAGTCTCCTCAAATCCCACAAAGCTTTAGTGAAGGTCTGATGCGCTGGCTGATGCGCTGGAGTTTGCTTAGCTGATACAAATCATATTTCCAGGAAAATTTGTGCACTGCAGTCCCAGATGTCAGCTAGACGAAACAAGGATATTTTGGCTTGGAATCCTTTTTGTCTCCTTTCTTGTTTTGCCTAAATAGAAAAGAATTGCTTGTGTGCTTTTTACAAAGGTTTCAGCATGATGTGTACTATTTTAGCTGTTAACACAAACAGCTTCCTGGATAATCAGAATTTTTTTTGCATTTCTCTTCATCCAGACAAGGAAGCAATCATCAGTTACAATCCCACATGTGAAATACAAATTTAGCACCATGAAAATGAAAACTAAAGCAATTTGTACCTTTACTATTCCAAGGGGATTCATTTTTGCTCGGTTTACTATGAAATACTTCCTCCCTTGAACCCAACGTTGTATAAATGTCACCAGCCATGAACTAAATCATAATAAGAAGATGATATCCTGGCATTTCTGGTATCAAGCCATAATGAGCAGGCCAGCTAGTTAGCACATGTGGTTAAAATAGTACTCATGCTCTTTATACACAGTTTGCTTTCTTAGGTTGCATCAGCATTGGACTCTTTGGAGTTAGTAACATGAAATGTAACATGAAAATATACATTTTAGAGCAGGTCTGATTTTTAATTAATGTTGAGGAAACAAATTACCATAACCAACAAAAACCTTTCAAACTATTTCTTTGTGCAAAGAACATTTCTTCTTAATAATAACTCAGTCATGGAGCTACAAGGAAAAAAATGTATTGTACAAGTGGTAAAGAATGTCAGCCATATAACTTCAGGATCTGGATACTTTATCATGAAAGACTTGAAAAATACTTACAACAGAAACAACCACGGCCATTCGCCGACTTTCTTCTGATGAGGGATCCACCAGAATAAAAATGTGTATATCTTTCTGCTGTGCTCATCTTCACTCTCTCCGGCTCTATAAATAGATATGTAGTTATGTAGGATTTGTAATATACATATAAGTCATGCAATGGAAATTAAATGATATATGTATGTTTCATACTCATACAGTACATACATAACTTTTAATGTGAATAAATTTTGGACTCTTATGAGAGATACTATTAGCATGGGTTTGAGGTAGACATTGTGGCCAAGCATTGTAGAAGCGTCCCATTACATCTCTGCTTCCAAGGTCAGAAATATTAGTGTTTCCTTAGGGTATGTCTTAACTGCAGAGTTAACTTGACTGATTGGTACCATGGATTGGCTTAGCTCGGGTCTGGGCAGCCATAGTGCAAAGCCAGATTTCAAGTGTGTCTAGTCGATTATACTCACTTGTATGGGGCACTAGGATCTCTGGAGGCATATCCCCTGATTCTTAGTGCAGTAGTAAGCTGAGCCACTGTATGATTCTTTCACAGTGAATTGTATTATTCTAGGTAAATGGGTGGGTGTGGGGAAATTGTGGGAAGACATTGGAGGACTATCAGCACTGGAGAGGCTTAGTCTGTGTCCACACTGCAGTATTCGTGCTTTAGTTGATATCCCAGGATGGGCCAGTTAATCCAGGTGTAAGACACCAGTAATACACTCAGGTGAGAGTATTTTGTGTGTGTTCAGGAGCTAGGTTAAGGACAACCCCTGGAAATGCTCACGTTAGCTCTTCAGTAAAAGCATGCCCAAAGATAACTTTAAGATGCTGACCTTGCAAGCACAGTGGTGCTGGGAAGCTTTCACAATGCTTGCCCACACTGCCTAGCTCAAGGCAGTTCTATTATATCTCTTATATGAGTTCAAACTATAGATCTCACCTACAAACACAGGAAATGTGGAAGAAATGAAATAGTCTGCCTCTCACCAACTCCTTCACTCGATCCCAAATCTGCTCAATCTTTATTCATGACTTCATCACTTCTGTCTCAGTTATTGTAATTTATTCTTTTATAAACTTCCCAGATCCTGACTCCCTACACTTAGAGGTCACTAGACTCTGTCTGTTCATGTTTGTTTGTATAGAATACAAAACCTTCTACCTCCTGTTTTTAAAACTTCTTTATGGACTCTGGGTGAAATCCTGGCCCTATTTAAGTCAAAGGTACCAATCTTATTGACCTGCTTGTGGTGTCTGCCTATTTTCATGCAGCCTTCCCTGGAGCCTGTCCCTTCCAGTGATTCTCTAAATGAGAATCTGCGGCATGGGCTACACTAGCGCGGGGTTTCAAACTAAGATACGCTCCTTCAGCTACGCTATTCATGTAGCTGAAGAAAAAGTATCTTAGGTCGACTTACCTGGCTGTCCCCATGGTGGTGAGCCAACCCTCGTCGACTCCGCTTACTCCTCTTATGCAGCTGGCGTTCCAGAGTCGACAGGAGCGAGTTCGGGGATCAATTTATCGCATCCTGACAAGATGCCATAAATCAGTCCCCGATACATTGAATGCTACTTGCAGGAGGGATGGATAGTATAGACATACCCTGTGTCTCGCTCTCTCTTAAGCTGGCCAGCTTTAAACTGTATGAACCAAATCCTGCACTTGGTTAACTAGCGTTATCTCAGAGTTAATGTGAATGGAGTCACTCTGACTTTACAATCTTGCAAAGGAGAGGAGATTTGGTTTAAAAGCACTTAAGTGGGTCACTGATGACCCACCCATCTCCTTTCTTCCCAGCCATGGAGTCACTTGGCCCTAGGGCCTTGATTCTGCAAGGAGCAGTGGGTGAGCAGACTTCTGTAGTGGTGCAGAGTGCCTCGGAGGATTGGGGTTATAAACAAAATAAAACAAAAAATCAGTGGGGATTTTGTACTTCTAGGTCACTGGAGGACTTTTGTGAATCCCATTCTAAAGCTTAACTTACAATTTTTCTTTCCGCTTTTGGTGGATGTTCAGTTCTAACTGGCAAGAATTTGTGACACTTCAAATGATGAAAACTGTGTCATGCTAACATGCTGACTATGTCATGCTAACTTGCATTAACTGCAGCCCAAGTCCTTGAGCTCCCCTAGAGTAGATCAGCTGCACTAATTTTGTGTGATGGCTACATTTGGACTAATATATATGAGACCATTCCACAAATTTTCATGTGTCATGAAACCAGAATCTGAATCAAGGCTTTTAGGACCCCTCTGTACCCCTTCATTTCTGATCAGTATATATAGAAAGAAAAGACAGAACTACTGAATTTACATGCAAGATATCTGGCTGGATTTGATGTTTGCATTTTTGAGCATATGGCTTACTGAATTGTAATACTTTCCAAGATAGCTCTGACTGCCCTATTCTATGGGATTTGCATTGTGAAGTAGAACATGCACAAGAATAAAGATTTTGATTGCAACTTTAATATCAACATAATATGTTTCAATTGACTAAGCAGGCCACTAACACTTTAGATAATAGGATGCAATATAACAATTAATGAGCTATACACAAATTCCTCATTGTTCATTAACCCTTCAGAGATACAAACATGTACTGTATATGCCTCTTGCTTAGCATTCATTTTCCTGGCCATATGGAAGATGACCGAGTTCTAATAATACATTGGTAAGAGTTTGTTTTGTTTGTTTCTCCTGAAGCCTAACCAAGAGCCATATCTGCTGGACTATTCTTCCTACAAGAGAGGATAATAAAAGGCAACAGATGTATCTAAGTATGTATCATGTCTGTAATTCACTCATTGAGCTCTGCTTTCATTCATAAACTCCTCAAAAAGCAGAGCCCCTCATGTAGATATCAGTACTGGGTTCATTCAAAGACTGTTTCTTAGTCAAAAATGAACACTTCCCTATATGGCCATGCCATGGATGCAGTTAATATACCTTCATTTACCTCTTTACTGTTAGCTAAAGTATTAATGGTGTTAGCTGTATTCCTCACTCTAAATATAGGGAATACCTGCTCAGACCAAGTCTACATATCAGTAAAATGTTAAAAGAATACTTACTATCTGCTCCGATGGCATGCACACAGGTTGTAACCTAAGACCCAGGGAAGTCAATGGAAAGATGCCCATTAGCGTCAACAGGCTTTGGCTCAAGCCCACTGTCCCGGAAAACAGAACCCCCACCTGCTATGTTGATAGTATGTGACTAATCAATATTCAAATGAAAATGCTATAGCAAATCCTCTCCAGTTTTCAACCCAAGTAAACGGGTTTGAGTCAGGTGACTTGCAGGGATGGAGTGGAGGGTGGAATCCTCCTCTCCAATGCTGTAAAGCAGCTTTAGCACTGCCATTCTGTGGCTGCTATTGCTGCTTAATGGCAGCAGTAGCATTTATAGCCATTGCTTTCTCAATTATGCAAATAGAACCGGCCACTATATCAGTCAGTGCTTTAATCCAGGAAGGCTTTGATAACTATTCATTATGCAACGTGTAAGTATTCTGTATTCACAAAAGGCCTCATTTATACTAAATAATGTCTTATTTCATGAGCACTCTTATAAACTCCAAGGTTTTTATTATTTATTTATATTATAATAGTTCCTAGGAGCCTGGGTCATGGAGCAGTGTCCCGTAGTGCTAGGTACTGTACAAACACGGAACAAAAATATGGTCCCTGTCCCAAGAAGCTGTTACCAGATTTGCCTATTACTTTAGGATATGCTTATTTATTAGGGATACTCTTCTGTGTGTGTGTGTGTGTGTGTGTGTAGGGGGATTTTGTAATTCTACCAATGTACTGCTTGTGTCATATGTGTGTTCCTGTGGAGCTCTACTTCTCCCTTCTGCAAGTCCCCTCCCAATGGAGCTATCCTGAAGGATCGAGGTACCCTAGGGCTGGGTTCCTCCTGCCCCAGAACTGGATGAACACACACACACACACACACACACACACACACACATACAGAGCAAGTCTGAGCGGACAAGGTCAATCAGCACTTTCAAGCTATCACCCTTATATTCCCTGGACTCAGTGAGCTGGGTCAAGCAGCACTTTTGAGCTGTCATCCTTATATGCCCCTGGGCTCTATAGGCTGGGCCAGGCAGCACTTCCAAGCTGCAACCCTTAAATGCCACAAGTACCGCACCAGAACAGAGTATGACTGAGTAGGCTGGTCAAACAGCATTTTCAAACTGCTACCCTCGTATGTCAAAGGTTTATGTCCCTATCATGACATTCACGTTATAATTACACTGGTAGTACCCACTTGATGAGCAAACCCCACAGTATTTGTGGACACCACAGGGATCTTTAGCTTAGGTAAGAGAAGCATTGCTGCAGAGTAAATGAGGAAGCTAAAAACACAAAAGTGTAAAGCTCAGAGAGTGAGAGAAAAAAAGAGAAGCAACCAGCTTAACCACAGAAGTTATTTATTAAATAATGGTGATAACTACACAAGGAGAGCCTAAACCAACATAACAGTTATATTAATAAAGGTTAATACCTGAGGTAGAGAAGAAAACAGAGAGAGAGAAAGAAAGAGAGATCTTACCTACTCCATGAGGCGTGAACTGGTCAGGGTTCCCAGGTGATGGTGGTAGCTCAGGGTCCTGAGTGCTGGAGACAGGCAGAGTCCGCAGCATGATCAGTCAGGAGAAAATGGAGTCCCAGCGGAACGGACGCATAGTCTGGATTCAAGCATCAGAACACTTACTTGGGCATAGGTAGGCATTTTTGTAGAGAAAATACAATGGTTCAAGGGAGAACACTAGATTTGATTATGGGTAAATTGATGATTCAAGGGTTTTCGTTAGGTAACAATAGGAGCTATGGGTGATGTTTCTTGCAGGGAGCTCATAATGCAATTAGACTGCTTCAGTATTTTTGATATCAATAAAGGATTTATTGCTAGAATTGGGCTGATAACTACTGAGTTGGGTGTATGCAGGTTTGGGTTCATTAACATCTGGAGCAGAGATCCCCATCATGCAGTACTTCCCTGCTTTTCTGGTCCCAGAGTTCAGTGCGGTTCTTGCGTGAGAATCTCTGTTCTCCATTCTGTATGCTAATGGAGATGTCTCCCTGTCCCATCTTTTATGCAGATGAGGCTAGGGGAGTTGCCTTTGTTCTTGTCACCCTTGTCAGGAGGGGTCTAGGTGTGTCTTCAATCTGCTGCCCTTCATTGCTCTCTGCAAGTCTTTTCTCTGATCGGTTTTGGTTCAAGCAGAAGCTGAGGGGAGAGAGGTGTCTTTCATGAGTCAGGCAGGCTGGATACTACACCGTGGCTCCCTAAGAACACAGAGCTGACTGGTATCAGAGCACATAATTTAAGTATAAGACAAAAGACAATAGGTGGATATAGAGAGATGGGGGAATACAAGGAAACAATGAGATATGAAGTCTCTTAAAATCTAGCCTTAAGAGACAATTATTACCTTCTCCTCTAAGCATATGGAGGACCTCAGCTGCAGCCGAAAGAAGCAGGCTACTTAAATTTTTTGGGCTTCAATTGTCCAATCGGTAATATGGGGGTAATGACATCTTCTCTTGTAAAGTGCTTTGAGATTCTTGGAGGAGAAATGCAATAAATTACTTTTCCAGGTGGTAGATTAATACACAAAGTTGCATTAATATGAGATTGCAGTTTTCAGATTTTGTGGCTTTGCAAACATACTTATTTTATACAAACATTAGTTTGATATGGTACATATCTAATTTTAAGAGAGGATCGCCAGATGATAATCATATAATTTTATTCTAGCACACTTGCCTGCAATACAAACAATTCATATAAAATGGCCACAGATCTAAATAAATTATAAAGAAGACATACTACCAAAATAACCTGTGGTTTTAGAATTAGGAGTCTTTATTACTTTGGGAGGAGGATTTCAGAAAAAAAATCCTACTCTGCATTTTTTTCCCCCTGGTGCATCAGAGTTAAAAACCAAATCAATACCATCTTGGTATTAGACGGTGGTGACAGCATGTGGACATCAAAGCTGTAATTAAAAAGCCATTCAGCTCACTTGGTAAAATGTAATTTTAGCTGTAGTCACTAGCTGTTTCCAAACAATCTATTTACCCCAAAATATCCTCAGGCATGGACGGGAGAGTGTGAAATGATCGAGTTTTAGTTATCCTCATACATAACAAATTTCAATTATAATTCGTACTGCAAAAAATGTTATAATAATATTACATTGAAGTTCCCATGCTAACTGGTACCAGTGATAGAAGAACAGAAAGAAACTTTTCTGCTTTACTGCTCCTATTAGTATCATTTTACATGGGTGTTCCTCCATGAGCTTGCTGGAAAGCAGATTCAGTCAGCTGACTCATTCCGCCTGTCACTGCTGCCCAGTTGTGGTGCTCACTCTAGCAAAATGTTCTGGAACATGCTGCTAAAAGATTTCCTTTTGAGATGCATTGGCACAAGAATTTCCCTTGCTCCCTAAAGAGTGCTAGAACTTTTGCTTTACCCATTGCTTCAGAATATGCTTAGGGGTTTAAGAGCACCCACTGATAGTAATAAATAAATAAGTAATAATGATAAGAAGTTAAATAATAAGCACTCTTAGAGCAATTTCTATTTTACAAGCTACCAGCATTATCCAAGTAAATGTTATAACATGTCTGAGGTAAATATTAACCCTACTTTACAGACAGGGAAACTGAGATAGAAAGGCAAAGGGCCAAATCTAGCCACCTTTTTGGAGAGTAAGTTCCTTAGTCTTGAATTCAAGCCTGATCCAA
>ML677333.1:49286082-49352725 GCA_007922305.1 Dermatemys mawii | reverse complement strand
TTTTAAGGATACAAAATCTCTGTTTTGTTAACTAACCATTCAAATGCAGAGAATTCAAAGATCCGCTCTACCCTCTGTCCTTAACAACTTTTCTCCTTAGGTGATCTTGTAGCCTGTAGCCTTATAGCCTGGCTACAATACCTACACCCAGATTCTGCAAAGATTTACACCTTCACTGAACTCAACGGGATTACTCATACGCCAAAAGTGAAGCATGTGCATGAGTCTTTTTTAGATTGAGGTCATTGTTTGTATTTACACTAGAAGTTAATTGTAATTGTTATATAAATGTTAGTGAGTTTAATATTTAGTTAGCATGTATCTTTTTATCCTGAATAAATTGTAAGCACTTCAGGCCAGGGATGATCTTTTGCTCTGTTTGTGTAGCACCTACCACAACAGGGCTATGATCTTGATTGACGTTTCAAGGTGTAATCTGATACATGTAAATAATAAATACTAATAACTACACAGTTACACTATGTAACACCCAGACCACCTAAGAAAGGGGCTATATCTCTGTGCGTGCTAAAGAAGCATTCTGTAACAGATACTGAAGGCAAATAACAGGGCTAACACAACCCTCCCTAAAAGATTACGCCTTAGTTCCATCCATTAGCTCAGAAGGAAAGAGATAAGGAAATATTTTCATTAAGGGTGATGGTCATCTCTTGGCAAAGGCCCTATAAAAACCTCAATTCCTATGTTAGCCTTATTTTAATTTTTTTAAAATAAATGAATATGTTTTGATTTCTTACCTGAGTATGCAATTCTCTCACAAGAAGCCAAAGGCTGAGTTGGAAGGGATCAGGTATTGTCCTTCAACCTGGTAAAACACTTTTAGAGACCAGGGGTGGGTAAAATAAAAGCTCTCATGGGCCTAAGTTTTACTTCTTATCTTGCATATATATTAAGTATATTAGGGTAGTTACAGAACTGAAAGACTATTCAGGTTACAAATGCAAGAAGGCAATACTCAGTTTCTCCTTCTGAAGAGAGTTGCTCTGTGAGAATTAGAAGAATTCTAAAGGGCCTTTCAGATACACAAAAGCTGCCTGCCAGCAATGATCATAGTTAAACAAAAAGCACGTCCACTAGAGCAAGCCACTCATGTGACTATCATTTGCAACCCAGATACTAGAAGGAAATATGGGCTGCACACTTTGATCTAAATACACCCCAATTAAGGTTGACTGATAATCTGTACTTATAGAGTGGAGGTAGGCAAACTTAACAAATGTCAGTGAGGAGGGTTCAGGTTTATAGAATAATTTCACAAAAGAAATGTAATGGGAGTAACATAGTGGCAACAGACCACCTGCTCCTCTGGTCAGTTCACTTTTTCATAGACATGTCATGTTGAAAAGCTTCTCCTACGAATAAAAAAGAAGTGAATTATTTTACTGAAGAGAGCGACTATGCTGCTGGAGACTTGCAATATGTCATGATAAAAATTGATATAAAGTGACATTTTAAAATCTGCTTGAAGAAATCAAAGGTCTCATGGATTATGGCAGTGATATTAAGCAAATGTGTGAAAACAATTAACACATCTGACTTGGTAAATTATATGTGGGTTTCTCCCTAACATTATCTAAACACGGACATATGCAACAGATAACCCTCATGGAAAAGTTCTGCAGAGTTTAATGGGAAATGTGAAACTTTCTATAGGTTATTTTATACCACCTTGAAGGGTTTAAGAGATTTACATCCCTGATATAGAATTCTACAAAATAACTCTAAAAATGTGGAGAGAAGACTTAATTCTCCATTAAATCCTATAGTTTTTCAAAGTACAGTCTACAGAACCGTATTGATTTCATCCCTATTAAATTATAAAGATCTTTCCAATTATTTTAATGTGATTTTTCTCAAAAGTAGAGTTTACTGCAAGTTCTCCCAGCTCTGGCTAGATTATTTTTGTCTTTTTTGGTGAAACTGAAAAATTTTGGCCCAAACCTGAAATGTTTTATTTGGAAATGATATCATGGAAATTGTGGTTTGAGTACCTTAAATTCTTGATGTGCCAAGATCCATGGCCAGACTACATTGCCCACGATTCACTACCTTCCTTCTTTCTGGGAGATGGAGTCTAGCTCAAGAACCAGTCCCATAGAGAGAAAGGGCTGTGTCTTAAGTTAATAAATAAATAATTACCTATAAGGAGAAATGGGCCAAATACCACCAGCTTTGAAAAGCTTTAGTTGCAGACTCATAGAAGTGTAGGAATGGAAGGGACCTTAATAGGTCATCTAGTCCAGTCCCCTGTAATAACTAGACCATTCCTGACAGGTGTTTGTCTAACCTGCTCTTAAAAATCTCCAGTGAAGATAAATCCGCAACCTCCATAGGCAATTTGTTCCCGTGCTTAAGCACCCTGAGAATTAGGAATTTTTTTCTGAAGTCCAACATAGACCTCCCTTGTTGCAATTTAAGACCATTGCTTCTTACCCTAGCCTCAGAGGTTAATGAGAACACTTTTTCACTGTCTTCCTTGTAACTACCTTTTAGGTACTTGAAAATTGTTATCATATTCCTTCTCAATCTTCTCTTCTCCAGACTAAACAAACCCATTTTTTTTTCAATTTTCCCTCATTGGTCATGTTTTCTAGACTTTTAATCATTTATGTCACTCTTCTCTGGACTTTCTCCAATTTATCAACATCTTTCCTGAAATGTGGCAGCCAGCACTGGACACAATACTCCAGCTGAGGCCCAGTCAGCATAAAGTGGAAGAATTACTCCTTGTGTCTTGCCCCCTTGTCACTCCTGCTAATACACCCTTCAATGATGTTGACTTTTTTTGCAACGGTGTTACACTGTTGACTCACACGTAGCTTGTGATCCACTATGAGTCCCAGCTCCCTATCTTCAGTACTCCTTCCTAGACAGTTATTTCCCATTTTGTATGTGTGCCACTGATTTTTCCTTCTTAAGTGGAGTATTTTGCATTTTCCCTTATTGCATTTCACTTTACCTCAGACCATTTCTCCAATTTATAGAGATCATTTAGAATTTTAATCCTATGCTCCAAAGCATTTGCAACCCCTCTCAGCATGGTATAGCCTGAAAACTTTATAAGTGTACTCTCTATGCCATTATCTAAATCATTCATGAAGATATTGAACAGAACTGGCCCCAGGACTGATCCATGTGGGACCCCACTCAATATACCCTTCTAGTTTGACTGGGAACCACTGATAACTACTCTCTGGGAATGTTTTTTTCAATCAGTTAAGCACACACCTTTCAATAGTTCCGTATATATAAACCCAGATCTGAACTCTGGGGCTTGAATCTACATCTCCTTGTAAGCGAGATTAAAGTTATGACACACTAACAAAAGCAGGGAAATTTGAAGTCAAGGCTGATACTCATTCCATAACTTGCTGCCTGAGATTTGCAAGCGGTCTCAGATCAGTGCATGGCATATGTGCCATATGTACTGAAATATCTATGTGTGATGGAATCAGTTATGGGTCAAGTGTCAGCTTTAACATTTAATTCCTTCCATTTATCAGTTTATGTCACAAGTGAAATGTTTCTTAACTACAGTATATATTTGGTGTGTGTGTTAATCTTACTTTACCGTGAAAATGTTCATGATTCTCTTTTTACTATCAAGATGTAATGCTGCTGATTAAATTACAAATGACACACTACATCAATTCTTATTAGAGATGCTCAGTCAGTGGAGTATGTACATTCACGTGGCTGATATGAGACACCCATCTTGCCCATTCCTCATAACACACAACCCAGCAATTATCAGTGAAGATTTCAGACTAGACTTGAGCTAGTCATGCTTTTAACTGTCAGTCAAGGAATATTTTTTGGCAATGTTTATGTGATATCCTGGGTCAGAGGTTTTTAACCCTACTCCCCCCACTGCTAGACTACTACCACTCTACCCTGGATTTTACTGGACAAAGGAGCACATCCCAACGTATTGCCATCAATTCTTCATCTTGCAGCATCGTTTCAGAAATCACATTAGTTATTATGGACGATGTCGCTGTGTTTGTGAGCCTAAAAAGTGCCAAATGCCCTTAGTGCCCAATAAAGGAGAGATGAGGGATCTCAGTCTCAGAATCTTCCAGGATGGGACCTTGAGATATGATGAAGCCTATAACACCTGCTTTGCCAATTTCAGAATCCTCTGGTGGCACGCTGCTTTAACAATATTTATTGTTAGAATATGAGATAGATGGATCATACTTGGAGTTAGTTAGAAAATACTTTTTTTTCTCTTGTAAAATGTTGACTTTTTGTTGAACCTCCTCCCCCAACATTGGTGGCTAAAAGCTGCAAATGTTTTGTCTTTTTGACAAAAACTTGATTTTTCATGGAAAGAAAAAAAACCATAAGAACATGAGAATGGTCGTACTGGATCAGAACAATGGTCCATCTAGCTCAGTATCCTGTTTTCTGACAGTGTCCAATGCCAGGTGCCTCAGAGGGAATGAACAGAACAGGTAATCATCAAGTGATCCATCCCGTCACCCATTCCCAGCTTCTGGCAAACAGAGGCTAGGGACACAAACCCTGCCCATCCTGGCTAATAGCCATTGATGGACCTATCCTCCATGAAGTTATCTAGTTCTTTTTTTGAACGCTGTGATAGTCTTGGCTTTCATGACATCCTCTGGCAAGGAGTTCTACAGGTTGACTTTATTATTCATTTAGTTAAAAACCCGATTCTCCAGTTTAAATTGAAAATGTTCAAACAAGCCTTATTCCTTGCAAAAAAGAATTCTATAATATGGAAATCTTACAACTTCCCGATACCCTCTGTAAGTGGATAAACTGAGAGAGGTAAAGTGGCAGGTCTTGAAACAAGCATCTCAGCCCTTTCAGTTTTATAGTGGTGCTTATGCTCTTATTGTTTTTTTAATCAAGCCCTAATACAGTGGAAACACAGACTATTTCTTAGTAAAATTCTGCAGCACAAACTTGGTAATAGTTTTAAGATAGTACTGGGAAACCAAAGCTGAAAAAATGACACAGATACTATTTTGACAAAAATAACATATCCTTTAATGGGCATGTAGTAAATGGAAGCCACAGAAGTATTGCATCCTATTAAAAATGTACATTTTGCATAAAACCCACCACATATTTATAGGATACATTGGTTTTCTTTACTGCAACACAGCACAGGTACAAGGAGAGTTATAGAATCTTTGAGTGATTTTTTAAATAAGTTAAGTGCTAGCAGGCTGGATGGCTCATGGAAATAAAAAGGAGGCTTTTGCTTTTAGGTCACTGGTTTGATTCTGGCCCTGGTTGCTACTAACCTAAGGTTGATCAGTGGCTTTACTGAATTGACTGTCTCAGTTCAGCTCCTAGTGAACAGGTGTTCATTTCACAAAAAAGTGCCCTCACAACTACAAGTTTAACAGAGATGGCTATAGAATGACTACAGAGACTGAATTAGGTGGTCTACTCCAACCAGGGTGAGGCATACCGGCAGAGAAACTACATATGCATTACTTGTCCTGTGACTAGAGAGAGTTTCATTCTGCAGAACTGTCCTTCCATCACCTGGAAATGTTCTGTTTTAAGGTCGGGGTTATCTGGTTCTCATCTCTCTTCTGTTATAAAAACTTTCTACTCATACCATGTACCAAACAGACCCTGGGAAGCCCCAGAAAAGCCTCACGCATTGGGAATAACTTTTTCTACCTAGTTATTAACTGTGCTAACTTTCAAATTCAACCAAACACACATGACATAATATTTAAAACATGACCTTAGATTTCAAAACCACATTTATTTCTTCCCAAGAATGTCTAGCTGCCAGAGAAAAGGAGACATTCCGTAAACTGCATGTCACTATCAGCTATTGATAGCCAGTGATTTGTTCTGAATCCAAAGGCTAAACCAAACCTCATGCTGCTGTATGTCAGATGCAATTGGTCCAAAGTCAAAGTTTTACAGCTCAGACAGGGCACACTTTATCCTTCAGGCTGCTACTTAAGATAGCCATGACCCTGAGGAGAACCAGTCAACAAAACAGACAGACAAGAGGATGTGATTTGTATGCATCCCCGAGCTTGTTCAGATCACCTCTGACCTGTAGGTCAGGCTGCAAATGACAGCAGAGTGCATGCACCTGATCAGACAGCACATTCTCATTAGAAAGCTTGGGAAGAGGGGCAGCTACACTGTGTTTACTCATAGACCAAATGCAATCTACCCAGGAAATGAGGGAAAAAAAGATCAATTTAGCTCAACAGAAGGGTGTGAGCGACATGTAAGTATGTTATGAAATTCCAAATCAAACTGTTTATTCTGATAAACCTGGACAGGAGCACTCCCCTTGGACAAGGTACCAAGAAGAAAGGTTATCAAGTGAGAAGGGGCATTTATTTGTTGCAGACTGCAGTGCAAAGCATCTTAACCGGAATGCATAGTACATACTGTGCTGTGGCAGGATCTGCAATCAAATGCACTTGCAGGGCCCAATTTTCTTGTCACAGTGGTTTTGCACCACTGTAACTCTATTAAAGTAAATATAGTAATTCCTGATTTACATCAGTGTGAAGGGAGAATCAGACCCACATTATCCAGTACAGATAGACTTGACATGCAAAGTTCAGATACGAAAACAGACTTTCTCAAAGTTCCAAGAGATGTTTGGATCTGGGATTTTGTTTTGGCCATTAGAGAAATCAGGGGAGTTGGTCATGAAGTTTGGCTCTGCCTCCAGACTTCCCCAAAGTTTGGAGGTGCCCAGCTCTGCATTTTTGTATGGGTCAATCTCTAGGCCTTAGTACATCCTTTTGGCAAAGAACAGGATTCTAAAAATGTAGGCATTTCTATCAATGCTTGTGATTACCTTCATTATTTTGGGCAGAGATTAAGGAGTATATTTCCTATTCATCAAACAAAAAGCTATGGTTTTCATAAATGGCTTGAGGAATATGATTGAAAGTTGTGATACTGTAAATAACCATTGATGTTACATATGTAAGTAAATGGCACTAGCCCAGAATCACTATGGTGCTGAGGGGAAGTAATTTTGCCTTCTTTATTCAGGGGCTGTGGAGGGCTGTTTTAGCTTCTGGTGCATGCCATAGCAGCCCAGGGGCTGACAAAAAGTTAGGGTAACCAGATGTCCCGATTTTGTAGGGACAGTCCCAATATTTGGGGCTTTGTCTTATATAGGTACCTATTACTCCCCCAACTCTGTCCCAATTTTTCATACTTGCTGTCTGGTCAGCCTAACAAAAGTTGTCAAGGATCAGAGGGGTAGCCGTGTTAGTCTGGAATTGCAGAAGTAACAAAGAGTCCTGTGGCACCTTAAAGGCTAACTAAAGTATTAGAGCATAAGCTTTTGTGGGCTAATACCCACTTCGTCTGCATGCATCCGACGAAGTGGGTATTAGCCCACGAAAGCTTATGCTCTAACAAAAGTTGTGGACCTCATTCCATAGTCCCTACTGGGTTTGCCAGAAGGAAAAAGCAAGGGACCAGTTTGCCCCGACCATTCATTCTCCTATCCACAACAAGACACATCTTTCCTCTGGAAAGCCCATCTCCATGCTGCCCCTGTCCCACTCTGGAATGCCCCTGCAGTGTGGAAAGAGGTGTAGAGCCAGACGAGCGACTAGACTGGCTGGAATCAGAGGGGTAGCCATGTTAGTCTGGGATTGCAGAAGTAACAAAGAGTCCTGTGGCACCTTAAAGACTAACTGGCTGGCTGGGAAGTGTAGTGTGCTGGGGAAAATCACTAGCTATGCTGATGCAAAATGTCCACAACCCTGTGATGAACTCCCCCCTAGATACACATGGGGAGTGAGAAATGTAGTGCAGGTGTTTTGGAGCAAGTCTATCCTCCTATGTGCAGTTTGTTACCAGTTTGCTCACTGAATGGGGGTTTTGTTTTAAAATGTAAAATTAATGGTTGGGACCTCATCTCTATGTTCTAAAGCCACACCCTCTCTGCCATAAAACTGAACATATAGAAGTCCATTTCTGAGTGATGCTTTTTCTTAGTGATGGGATTGCACCATGAACTTCAGATATGAAATCAGACCCATAAATTCTGCTTGGATCCATCTTACAGAGGTTGGGCTCAAGCCATGAGAGTCAGGTACTGGCCTGATCTCTGCAAGAGATCAGACTGAGCATTAATCTCACCACCCTTACAGGGACTCCAGGTATGTATTTCAAACTCACAGTTTCCCCAACTGTCTCATCATGATACCTAAGGGACTAAGAAACAAATTCATTTAGTAAGAAACTGCCCCCCCCTTCAATGTTGTGACTTCCACTCTATCCATTGCTGCCACAGGCTAAATTCTCATTGGTAAGCTACAGAGTGCTAATAGAAACACAAGGGAAGTACAAGGAACCACAACACAGTCTATAAAACATAGATAGGTGCAGCACATATATATCTACAGCTGTCTGTAACAGATAAGAGATTTTGCAAGATTAATATAATGTGTGTATATCTACACACACTCACATATTACACATATACCTTTAATGACATTTAAAAGCTAAACTATTTTACTTTAAATATTGTCAGAAAAATCTGTCGCTCATTGTAGTGACTTCATCAAGAGGATTCCAGTTATAATTTAAATGCAATTTCTGATTCTCCCCCCGACAACAAACAAAATAAAAGCATAATCAAAAATATGAGTCCAGCACAATGACAACATTTACAATGGATGAGGAGTAAATTATGAAAAGTAAAGCAAAGCAAGCAGTGTGATGTTTGTTTTCTTTAAGTTGCAGGGAAGATTGCAACTTCTGTGCCTTATGGTCTTACAAAATATGGCTTTCTAAGTTTGCCTAACAAACTTATCAGGCATATTTTCAGGCAAACTTATCAGACCTAACCTATCAGTACATATGTAAATAAAATATAGTGTATTCTATGAGAAAAGAGCAGCTGATAAAGAGGATTTAGTGCTGTGGGTCTTTCTGGTCAAGATAGAGAAGAATTTCTTTATGTCACTACAAAATGTTACTCTGTCCATGAAAAGAAGGAGACAGAAGGCTAGTTCTCTGTAAAAGCTTGACTGCATGTGATTGACCCAGCAGGAGAAATGCTGGTTCTCTCTCTCGAGCTCCTTCTGTTGCAAGACACAGATCCTAAATACATGCAGAGTGTCTGTTCCTATTCTTCTGAGGGCATTCTGGCTCAGCAATAGGGAACATTTTAAACAAAAGGATACATTAATATATCAAAAATATAAATCACAAGTTTCTGTTGAACTTGATTGTCATGCTAGAGTCAGAGTAAAACAAACAAGGGTATGTATTTTGTGGAACTTTATGATTCTCAGTTAATGACTTTCATTCATACTACATGAAAATATGTAGTATTTTCTTTTTTATAGATGAGCAGTTTTTCTTTAAAACTATTTGGTTACTTCTGAAATATGTTTTTTCAGGGTGAATGAGCCTAGAACAGCTTGGGAAAAATACAATCTTTCCAAGCTGGACTGCATTTCATCAAAGTGTTTTTCCCTTTAGGATTTTATGGAATGTTACCTCACTTTATGACAGTTCACATCACAGCATAAATGCTGAACATTTCTGTAAGTGAGGCAATGCACTGTGAAATGTCAGGCAAACGATAAAATCAATAATCTGCAAGTTACCAAAAAGAAATGAGGCTCAGGGATGTCACTAGGTTTTGGGTCAAAGGCAGATGCTCTGGAATTATGATGGCCAACCGCTTTCAGATTGTTTTTGTTTAACTTTTGCACCTAGACAGAACAGAAAAACTGGTCATGTTCCTAGTAACTCCAACCATCAAATACATATGTTTCACCCATTTTTTTTTTTAACTGCCATGGTAAGCTCTCAAAATTACTTGGTTTCTTTGACATCATCTTCTTCCTATATCCTGGATGTACATTCTGCAACAAAATTAACTTTTATTCTTAAAAGCCACTGTAGCTTAAGGGGGCTATACAAGCATAAAGCCAGATGCTGCATTTCTTTTTCAAGCAAACCTGCTATTGATTTTCATTGACTCCTAATTAATTAGTGTTTGGGTAGTGGTTTTCTTTTTATTTCAAATTTGATTGAGGTTTTTTTATGAAAAACTGGCAACTGAAAATATTATGGTAAAATTTTTCAGGTTTTAGTTTTCAAAAAATAAAATTTTGTACAGAAACTGAAAAATTGCACCAGAACCTGGATTTTTAAATATCAAAACCCAAACATTTTTTATCAAAATGGTTTTAGTTTTTAACTGAAAAATTTTAAATGTTTCATGAGAAAATTTGAAAAAAAAGATTTTAAAAAAATTTCCCATGAAAAAAATTATTTTTCCATCAGCACTACACACTATCTCAAAGGTATCCAAGGTATAAATGCTATGAGGTCTTTGCATGTTCATATTACACAAATAAACATACAGGGAAAATGCACTCAGTTTTGCTTTGATTAAAAAAAATTACATAACAGATACATGAGAGGTAATTGTTTTTACTGGTACTTGGCTTTCTTGTATTTGGACTTGTGAAAAATATCCTAGGAGAGCTTGCAGGGAAAGATACAACTAAATTCTCCAGTAACTATTTGTTTTAAACATCTCCAGATATGCTCACAGACTAACCAAAACATGGGAAACACAGCCCTTAAGCTACAATGACCAATAAATTCAGGTTTGTAAACCTGAAACAAAAAAAAAATCACTGGTTAAGATACAAAACTCCAAACACTGCAATACAGGGAAATACAGTGATATGCAAGTTAGGCTGAAAGGTCAGTGGCAGTGGCTGAAGTTATAAAGATAATTATGGCTAATGCCCTTGGCTGGGGGAATAAGTACTACAGAAGTTTTCAATGCTATATCAGACCATATTTTTATTACAATCTTATAACAGCTCCATTGGTCCAGTGTTATTTTGTTAATACAAAAGGCTTCTTTAGCTCTAAATATCACACCTGCAGTATAGCCTGTCCTCCGGGAATCATTCAGTTCATTGGTAAACACAACCCCATACACATCAAAAGTTTCCACTTTTTCTAACCCCTTTTAACACACGGGTCCCTCCCCTCTCCCCAGGCATCTTGCAGCTATCTAGGGAATCTTTCACTTTTTGTCCTTTCCCGACCCTTCTGGACCACATTCTATGTTCTTATTCACACCATCTGCTCTCAAGGAAGGTAAAACTTCTGCTGCGAGAACAACAGTCATTCCCAGTGGATAACTGCTTTTGTAAGTTACCTTTTCAACACTTGGCAATTCAAACCTACGGATTTGAGGTCCCAATGCAAATTCTTATTTTGTTTTAAAAATAGTTCGTAATTGATACATTTCTGGCAGCAGCCTCCCCCTTTTCCCGGATAGTGGTACAATCTCCTTGTTTCTGACAGAAGTCTTTCTAAAGATCTGCTCAAGCCTCACTAAGCAGCTGTGAGTTAGGTCATTTTCCCAGGAGTTTTACATGTGGAAAACTGGGCATTAGGAAGGCCTCAAAAAGGACACCATCTGGCCCTAGTGAAAAAAAAGGATCATGACACTTTCTGTGGTACCAACAGGCCCTGATGAACCATAAAGGAATTCAGGCCTAGACTGTGATCCAATGGTGACTAGCTCAACAATCACCTCAATGACAGCCAATTCCATTCATCTCTGCAGTTATCTCATAGCACAATGGACTTTTGTGCCATGCTGTTTACTGAAGGCGTAGTAAAATCCATTTTGATTTTTGTGTTTGGTTTCAGTGCCTGTACTCTTTACTGGAACATGTAACACATCAGGAGAGATAGCAGCACAAAGAATACTCTCTTTTTTTGAGCACTCAAACCCCTAAAATTTCTTTCACTAAATGGAGCAGACGAATAAATGCAAGGCTCTATAGTGGAAAGATCCTTGCTGAGTATAAAGAAATCCTCCCCTTGTTTGATTTAGATGTTTCAGATGAAGTGGAATTTCCCCCTGTATTTTACTGAAATGAAAAATTAATTGAAGTGGATCCAGATTTACAGTTTTATAAGCACTTTTGTGGAGAAAAATAGAGTTGTAATTTAGTTTAAAATTATTACAATGAGTTTTCTCCAATTCCAATTTAAAATTTGTTCATTAGGAGTGTGTCTATTAATGGTGGTTTTGTTTATTAACAACATATTTTATTCTCAGCAGAAATAAAAAAAACCCCTTACTTTTATTTTGTCTATTGATTTCAATTTATCAAAGATGCTAATTTAATACTCTAGGCATTTTAAATATTATACACAGACATCAAGACCACCAGCAGAAATGTCCCCTCCACACAAATAATTTTACCTTCTTCATTCCATTCTTACCCCTACACTTCACCCCACCCCAAACAGAGAGCATGGGAAAATACAAAGGCCTGGTAATGTACTCTGAAGATCAGCAGATTGACCTTGGAAAGTGGTAGTCGCGCCGGGGGTTCTGAGTTCCAGAGTCAGTGACCCTTCACTGAAAAGAAACTCCTATCGGCCCCACCCTGTGCTTAAACCAGTGCTTCCACTGATTGCCACTTTCTCCATGTGAAACCCTAGCAGCTGCAATCTCAGTGTTAACTGGGATCCCAAACTATTTAGGGCTTCTAAGGTCAAACTCGACAACTTAAGCTTCACTGAGAAACTAGATGGAAGCCAAGGCACCCTAGAGAGCACAGACATAATGGGCCCATCTACTAACTTAATAACGTCTCTCTTAGAACTCAAATAGACATTCTTACCAGATGCTATTGAGATTTGGGGCCTGCTTCTGCTCCCACTGAAGACAATGGAAAAATCTACTATTAACTTCAGTGGGAACAGGAGCAGGCTTTCATTTACTTTAGTAGAGTGCCACAGATTTATACCAGCTGAGGATCTGGCCCTTTGTCACTTCGATTTCATATTTTGAAGATATTCTGCAAGGATTTTTTGTGGTTTTCCCAAGTATTATTATTACAATAGCACCTGAAGGCCGCAGCAAAGTTTGAAGGCCCACTGGGGTAGGTGATTTGAATACACATAATAAAAGAGAGACCCTGTCTCAAAGAATTTACAATTTAAACAGACAAGACAGACAAAAGATGGGAAAAAGGAAGCACTATTATCTAAATTTTACAGATGGAGAACAGTGGTACAAAAGAGTGATTTGCCCAAGGTCACATAGGATGGCTGTAGAAGAGCCAGGAAATAAACCCCGCCTTCCCAAGTAGCAGTCAAGTGTATTAGCTACAAGCCCATCCTTCCACTCTAAATTAATAGATAAACATTAGTAGATGGCCTTCCACATGATTATTCTACATTCCCTTTCCCCACACCCACCCACTGGCCAAGTAGGCTTTAAAATATCCACACAAGTTTTTCATAAATGTACTCAGAAGCTTTACAAACTTTAGCTAGCTTGTAAAAGGAGCTGAGCTTTATAGGTGTACACAAACCCAAGTGCATGTCTCATATTCACAGGTTTGTTTCACTGCAAACACTTCACACAGCTCTAGTTGCAACAAGAAAACCGCTGCTTTCCTGTGATCCACAGATGTTAAATATTGGACAGCCTAGTACATCTGGCTTCATTTTTATCATTTTAATTTGGTTTGGCTACAACATCAAGGCTTCCTCAGCACAGTGTTCAAGCTTAGGACTCTTCTTTACAAGACCTTGTTCTAATAAAAAAAGAGCCAGCAACCAATTTGGTGATCATAAACAGTTTTTAAAAAGTGCTCTGTCTGTGTTTAGCGCTTTTTTGTGTTTTACTAGTCAAGAAACCCCCCACCTATATTTTCAAGAAAAAATAAATAAATTTTTCAGTATGTGATTCTCCAAATAAAATTGTCCAGTATTTCCACGAAAAAGCTATGATAGTTATTAGGAAGTATTGACGCTAATCTACAAGGATAAATACAGAAGTGATTTTTAAGTTGTGCGGCTCATGGACATGCTAAGCTTTAGCGAGAGTCCTATAGTGCTTACGCGTCACATAGTGAGGCTTGGAAGGATTAGCTTGTTATCAGTAAATATCGGTGAACATCAATTTCACTGTTCGCAAACCAATGAAGAAAATATTTCCAACATTGACAATTGAAATTTACACACATGCAAAGTAAGAAAAGAGCTGCTTGAGACCTTATTAGAGCTGGATTTAAGGATATTTAATTGGTATATTTTGATGTATGAGGGTGACAATGTGTTTTAACAGTTACAAAGTGTTAACTTTTTAAAATCAGCATCTACTGTCATTACATAATTGTTGACTGAGCCCCGCTCTTGCCTGACCTCCCTGCATAATTTCCTGCAACTGTGAATGCTTAAAGCTGTAAAAATTGAAAATAATTGCTTGAAACCCATCATGTTGCACAACCATAAACGTTTAAATAGACACAAATGAGAAAAAAATGCTTAAAAATAAACATCAAAATTATCTGTCAAAATGATAAAAAATATAAGAATTGAATTCTGCCAAGCCTGCCTATAGGAATTAAGGGCCCATAAGAACATAAGAAAGGCCATACTGGGTCAGACCAAAGGTCCATCTAGCCCAGTATCCTGTCTACCGACAGTGGCCAATGCCAGGTGCCCCGGAGTAAGTGAACCTAACAGGTAAAGATCAAGTGATCTCTCTCCTGCCATCCATCACCCCCCTCTGACAAACAGAGG
The DNA here is from genome assembly GCA_007922305.1 of Dermatemys mawii. NCBI lineage: Eukaryota > Metazoa > Chordata > Testudines > Dermatemydidae > Dermatemys > Dermatemys mawii. Next base: position 49,338,121 of record ML677333.1, on the reverse strand, counting down.
CTAGGGACACCATTCCTTACCCATCCTGGCTAATAGCCATTTATGGACTTAACCTCCATGAATTTATCCAGTTCTCTTTTAAACCTTGTTATAGTCCTAGCCTTCACAGCCTCCTCAGGCAAGGAGTTCCACAGGTTGACTGTGCGCTGTGTCAAGAAGAACTTCCTTTCATTTGTTTTAAACCTGCTGCCCACTAATTTCATTGGGTGGCCCCTAGTTCTTCTATCATGGGAACAAGTAAATAACTTTTCCTTATTCACTTTATCCCGAAAGGTAATGAAATGAAAGTTGAGGGTGCTCAGACACCTTGCAGGTTTGGGTCCTTAATTACCATTGACACTGAAGGACTCGGCTAAACTCAATGTGCCTTTAAGTTAGAGACATCTACCACAATTCTTATGTATCACTGTTTTCATTTTGTGTCTGAATATATAGCTACCGCTAGCTTCCAGTGATGGTGAGGCTTATGGATTTTATACACAAAGCTCACTGTGTAATGCAGCTTGATTGAGAAATGTCATACAGTAGCAGCTTGACTGAGAAAGAAAGACCAGTGTGTGTGTTTTGAAAGGTCTAAAAACAAAGTCTGTAGCAGCCAGTATTCACATACTGAAGTGTTTGCACAATTATGCACACAGTTATTTATCCTATTATGAGTTACAGCCTTTCAGAGATTGCCTCTAACTGCTTAAATTAGAAAACTGCCAATGACACTCTGAGCCAAGAACAAGCAGAAATAGCCATTGGCATTGGTGTACAAAGACTGTCAGCAGAGATCAGTGCACAGTGAACCCCCACAGCAGAGACCTAGGTTTTCAAAGGGCATAGAATGCAGCTACATGGGAAAGGCCTTTGAAGTCTACAAAGAGCTTTCACAAAAACAGAAGGAGAAGCGGGAGGAGGCGATCAGGACACCTTGGTTTATTCTCAGCTCTGCTAACACAAAAGATATTTATCTAGTCAACTAGCAACTGTTTCAGACAGAAAAACAAGAACAAGACTTTATCATGCAAATAGTTAAATGTTCTATAATCTGCGGTACACGCTCACTTTTTTATGCAGAGCTTGTTCCTCGCGCCAATGAAAAATGTCAGGCTTTTTTAATAAAAGAACAATTTGAAAACTTGATATAGCACAAAACCATTAATTTTAGCTATTATCTAGTTGACACTTTTCATAGCAATGATTTCAGAATGTAACATGCTTCCCAAGGATTAAAATGATTTTAAAGGATTAAAATGTTAATTAAAAATATAATAGAAATATCAGTCGCTGAGACGACCAACATAAGTATTTGTCTCTTTAACTGTATAATCACGCTGCTGTCGCTTCTCCTGGTTCTAATGTTTGGTGCTACAGCCCAAAAGGAGGTAAATGATAGATCTAAGAGCAATTCTGGTCTTTAACTATTTGACAATGCTCCTGTTTACACTTCACAAAAGCAGCGTTATGTCCCTGACAATTCTAGAGGTCATTGTTAATGGGATCAATTTTTACTTAATTTTATTTATTTATTTGCCAACTGCATCTTTCTTAGCTTGTAAGAACACTGTTGCCAGAGAGAGTTTTGAAGGGATGGGGGGAGGAAGGTCCAACAAATTCCATGCACCCAGTTCAGCTGCAATAATCTCTTTTCTCCGTCTGCTCAAAGCTACACATGAGAGCACTCTAGTGTCTTTCATCATTATTTGTCATCCTCTTGTGCTGAGCAACTTATAGCCATAGCCATTCCAGCAATTAAAATAAAAGAAAGGGACTAAACATGATTTTTACTGAAGAGCTTTGAGACCAATGGCAGCAAGTGCCAACCAACCCACTGAAGACTGGGTACCTGATACTACTGGAGCTCTGTAAGTATTTTATGAAAAACAAATAGAATGTAGAGTTCAAAACCTGATTAGAAATGATAACATTTCTGCCTTGATTTGGCACTGGTAACAGTCTTGCAACACGTTGCTGTCAGTAATGCGGGGGCGGGGAGAGAGGGCGGGAGGAGGACAATGGCTCAGTTACTGTAGGTTTAACTTGAAAAGACTGACGATTCCAAAGTTCATTTATTTGTAGAGGCATCTCAGTGAACCTTATAGCTGCAGCAGTAACCATTGCCCCAGACCCAACGAATGCTATCTGGTAGGTAACCCTCCCTAACGAGCACTCAAGGAGTGTGAAGTAACCATTTTCTAACCCCCACATCAAGTGACTCTAGCCTGTTTAAATATAAATCTAATTTTTCTCTCCATGCCCCAAACCTTGCCCTTCCCATATAGTCAAAACAAGCAGGGCATTTTGCTTTCATGCTGGCTTCTTTATCTCTTAGAGTTCATCATGGACAATATCACAAAATGACAATATTGTTAGAGTGTGTTGCTCCTACTTCCTCACTTGTCCAGTTGGAGGGATGTTGCTCTGTTTAACGATGGCTAGGCTGATTATACTCTGTCCTTTGCATTCATTGGATTTACATTTTAAACGTTTTCTTTTTTATTAATTTTAACATCCATTTTTTCTTGTGAAAAGGCTGGTCAAGAGTGACTTGTGATTTTAGGTACATGACATCAGATGCTTGATCTTCAGAGAATGCTGATCCCTCTGAATAATCAACCCACTTTTGTTTCAAGTTGGACCCCCCAAAATTGAGGCACCCAAAATCATTAGTCCCTTTAGAGAATCTTGGCCTCTTTTTCTACAAACAGACACAAGTACGTACTCAAAATCCAATGGATTTTCACATGGTCTACAGGTTGTTTGCTGTAATATTAAAGTTACGAAATAATGTATTTATATTTGTTTATATAGGACACATCACAATGTATATGGTTCCTATTCAAAATTTGAAAACAAGAACAATTAATATATTAACCCGAACCCAATGACACAAATTGAAGCAGCTGCTCTTGCAGAAAAAGTTTCATCAATTTTAAGGGAAATCGGAAACCCTGCATAACACAAGTCTGAGAGTTTCACTCAGTAATTCCTGTAATGAAGTCAATAACTTCTGATTTAGCTAGAGCATGTATTGTAGAAAGACATTAGGGGTGAAATCCTGGTGAAATCAATAGGATTTTTGCCATTGATTTCACTGGGTCAGGATCTCATCCCCAATCTTTAAATAAAGACTTCAAGTAATGGAAAATGTCCCACATAAATTGTTTGAATAGTTCATTACCCTTATTGTTAAAAAATTGCATTTTATTTCTAGTTTGAATTTGTCTAGCTTCAGATTCCAGCCGCTGGATCTTTTTACAACTTTATTAGCTAGATTAGAGAGACTTCTACTGTTAGAAATCTTTCCCCCTCTATCAAACCACAGCTTAATCTTCTCTTGGATAAATTTAATAGATTGAACTTCTTTAATCGCTTATTGTATGGCAGGTTTTTTGATCTTGGATCGTTCTTGTAGTATTTTTTTAACCCTTTCCGAAGAGTGGATACCAGAACTTTACTGGGCACACATTATTCCATTTTTACTATTTTATTTTAGTAGTGGTCTCACTAATGCTGTATGCCAGGGATCGGCAACTTTGGCACGTGGCCCCACAGGATAAGCTCCATTGGCAGGCCCAGCTGATTTGTATCCACAGGTTCGGCCAATCGCAACTCCCATTGGCCACAGTTCACTGCTCCAGTCCAATGGGGGCTGCAGGAAGTGGTGCAGTGGTTTCCACCATGACCTCTCAGTCATTTTTAGGGTCACTGCTTTCCCACCTATAAGTACCACATCCTATAAGTGTATCCTACATTATTTATACTGAATTTCTTTAGGATACTCTTTTAATGGTACCTCATACCAGTCAGGCTAAAAATATATATGTAGACTGAATGGGGATAAATGTTGGAGAAATTGTGATGAAAGAGGAGATTTTATGCATATATAGTGGACATGTCCAGTTATTAGAAAGTATTGGGATGCAATCTGTAATCAAATATCACAAATTGTTGGATATATACTACCAAATGATATTTTGGTAATTCCACTGGGGTTTCCTAGTAGAAATAATCACACAAAAGGAAATGGTGAATTAATCTCCTGTCTGCTAGTAGCTGCTCAGTGGTAGCCTCCCATCAGAAAAAGAAAAACAGCCCATCCAGTGAGAAATGGTTAAAAACATATGGGAGACTGTGGTTATAGAAAAATTAACACACCAAGTAAGTACCCAGGAAAACAGACAGAGGACAGATACATACTTAAAAGTTTGATTACCTTTTATTCAGTACTCTGACAAAGTACATTCACCTGCAAAACCAATTCACCAACCAACCAACAGCATACTTGTCCAATTCTTTTGAATATTAACATTTGGTAGACCCACCCAGCCTGTTAAATATGTGTATATAGAGATTTCACTCAATTTAATAAAATCATTAACAATAACACAGGTGTTGTAATGATACTAACTGTGTAATGTGGTAATGCCCTCTAAAATAGAAAGATCTGATGACTATGTTTCTGCATAATGTCTCTAAACAAAAGCCAAATGTTGTAATGATTATTTTATTTTTGACATTTTCATGGCAGAGATTTGTAAACTTCTTAAAACTTCCTAAAAACATTTTTTTTAAAAAAGGATGTTTTTCCAGTGAGCCCAGCTTGCCTAACAACTCAATCACTCTACATAACCGACCCATCCCTATAATTATTTACCCCTTCACCAACTTTTGTTTCATTTGCAAACTTTGCCAGCAATGATTTTATATCTTTCTTCAGATCACTGATAAAAGATATTGAATAGCAATGGGCCAAAACCAAATCCTGCAGAGCCCCACTATAAATATGCCCAACAATTGTTATAATTATTAATTATTTTTATTATACAGCCTGTGGGAGCTCTCGCCATGGATCAGGGCCACATTGTACTAAGCACTGTACAAACACATAGAAAGATGGTCTCTGCCCCAAATTGCTAATAATCTATGCATAAGTCCTGGTTTACACTGAAAAGTTAGGTCAACCATGCTCTGTTGCTCAGGGGTGTGAAAAATCCAGCTGCAGTTACATGCAAGCTCTCTGTCCAGCCAGTGCATGAACCAACAACAGAGAGGCTACATCCAAAGTAACCACTAGCTTCCCAGCCTAGGACCCCAGAGATGTACCATTCTCCCCTGGTCCAAACCCTGACTAGTATGTATTTATTATGTAGGTCACTTACCATGCAATGTGGGGAGAGAAAATGCAACAAGCCAGTGTAAAAGCAAGCAGATATTTTCCCCTGGACACTTCACTTAAAGGCACATTGAGGTTAGATTAAAACATAAAACAAGTCTATTAACTACAAAAGATAGATCTTAAGTGAATATAAGTGACAGCAAACAGATCAAAGCAGATTACCTAGTAAATAAACAAAAACACAAACTAAGCTTAAAAGACTAGAAAGATAGGATTTGAATTAACAATCTCTCACCCTGACTGATGATACAAGACAAGCACATTCTTAAGGCACAAGCTGCATTTGTTTTGCAGATTGGGTTCCCCAAGTTTTCATACAAAGGCTAAAAATCCCTTCCAGCACTTCCCCCAATTCAGTCTTTGTTCCTCAGGTGTTTCCACGAGTCCTCTTGTACAGGGAGTGAAGAACAACAGATGATGTCACTCCTTGCCTTATGTAGTTTTAGCATATGGCAGGAACCCTTTGTTTCAAAATTGGGCTCCCAGACCAGTTTGTAGAAAAATACAGACATCCCAAGATGTCCAGAGTCATGTGGCCTTGCTGAGTCATAGCAGCCATTACTTGTAGGCTGTCTGTAATGTTTACAGGAAGGTAAAGTTCTTTCAGAGTCCATTTCCTTTGCTGATGGGCCATCAGCTCTGTCTGGTTTCTTCACTGTTGTGCCTGAAAGGCTAGTTGATTGTGTCACCCAGAGTAAGTACATTTGAAATAAAGATACATACTCAATATCCATAACTTTAGGTACAAAAATGATACATGCAATCAAATAGGACAATCATATTAAGAAAATCATAACTTTTCCAATGACACCTCACACAGCCCATCTTGTACAAAATGAATCATACTTACGCCATAATCATACCATAATAATATTACTATGAAAAAATATGGGATGCAGTGTCACACAACTATTTCTTGGGGAGGTAGCTTACCAATGCCAATGGGAGAACCCCTCCCATTGGTGTAGGTAGTCTGCACTGAGGAGCTATAGTGTTGCAGCTGCAGTGCTGTAGCATTTTAAGTGTAGACAATACCCAAGGCAAGAGAAAACTGACAAATAGAAAAGAAGTCTCTATTTACATTACCTTTAGAGATTTATCATTTAGCCAGTTTTCAATCCATTTAATGTGTTGCATTAATTTAATATAATTATGTTTTTTAAATCAGAAAGTCATGTGGTAATAAAACAAATGTCTTATAAAAGTCTAAGTCATCTAGTCAACACAGGTGATGAAAAGAGAGCAAAAACTAGTAACCAAGTAAGGAAGAGCTACAGAGAAAAGGGGTAACATCATAGTAAAGAAAGTAATTTGAACTAAATTAAGACCTTACACAAAATCTAGGATAATACAAAGTATAAATGTTTAAATAGTTTTTTCATTTTGAATATAAATATTTCAGAGTAGTAGATATTCTAACCAATGACTGCTTTCAACATAGTACTTTCTAAGCAGATCTCAACTATCATAACAAAAATAAGCTAAAGCAGAGGTTCTCAAACTGGGGATTGCGACCCCCCCCAAGGGGGTCGCGGGCCGATTCCAGGAGGGTCTCAAGCTGCCGACGCCTTCAGCAGCATTTTGGCGGAAGCTCTAAAAGCGTGAGTGAGTCCGCCAAAAAAACGCTGAAGTGCTAGCTTCCGCTGTCAGTGGCATTTCGGCAGACACAGAGACAAACGCTGTATGTCCTCCGTAATGCCGCTGAAAGCGGAAGAGTTCAATTTGGTGGCATTTTGGCAGACATAGCCAGACCGCGAGAGGAGGTGGCTTACCAAAAATGGGTCATGGACCCAAGAAGTTTGAGAGCCGCCGAGCTAAAGGGATAGTAATGGACCTGATGTTGTCATGCAAGAGTGGCTCCTTTGAGGTGGTAAATGGCAATGAGTTTAGAGCTCTCATCTTTTTGTAGGAGGTGCTCAGTATCAAGTTTGGGCCCATACAGAATTTTCTCCCCTACAGGAGAATAACTCACATAGGAGAGAAGAACTTGTGGATTTCCCCAACAAATCTTTTGCTGCATGTTTGTGTGTGTTAAAAGAGGGGATAAGGGTTTGCCCCCTCCTATGGAAAAAGCCTAGATTCAGTTCTTAGAGCATGTACATCTTGGGGATTGTGTGAGAAGGCCCTGTGCCTGCTCTGAGGGCCTCACTTCCAGCTTCTTGGGAGTGTGCCTCCATTGGAGAATGTGCTACCTAGCTTTCTTTGGCTGCATTTCCCTCGGCCCCTTTCTAGAGAAGGAAAACAACAGCATGCAGGAGCAAATCAGCTGTGTGTCGCCCCCATACTCTCCATTTTGGTGGTGGTTGAAACTGTAAAGAGCCAAGCTGCTCCCATCCTCAATTTCCCAGCTACCATGGAGCTGTGGAGTGAGAAAGGAAGCATGTCATCGAGGAAGAATCTTGTAAGGGGGTAAAAAACATATTAGTGACTCTCCAAGGGACATTTTGCTGCTTACAAATTACAAAAATAAAATTGTGATGCATTTAACATCCCATACTGTTTGTACCAGATGTTTTCCACTCCTGAAAAATGATCAAGATCCTCTCACTAGGAAACCCATCCTTTGCTTTAATGAAATTTATGAAAAAAAGTCCACCATTTGTACATTATTTTTAAAACGTGAAGCACTGCAGTGCAATTATATTTTAAACTTCTTCAACTTTAGTGAATGCTTAACAGTTTGTAAAGATGTCAGCTGCAAGATTGGTGGACCTAGAGAGGTTGCATTCAGAATGGCCCTATGTCTGTTTTCAATTTGAAAGGAACTGGCTTGTGTGTTGCAAACACTTGAAGCTATGCATTCTGCATTACAATGAAAGTGGTGTCATTACACACAACAATAGCTCCTTTTTTTGTATAAAAAGGACATCAGAACCAAAACCTATTGAATATAAAGTGGGAGCAGAAGAGAAGCAACAAACAAACATTTTAACATGTTTCAAATATTTTAACAATATAATGGGACTGGGCTTTTTCCAAACGATGCCTTTGTAGCTTGTAAAGCACAGTAAATTTTTGGACTAAACAAAATACATCACTTGGTACCATTTGAAAAGAACACTACACTAGAAAGGTCACTGTGCAAATCCAGCTCGTCTCCTTAGCTCTTTCAATTCAATTACATACATATAGTATCTATGCAATATTAAACTCTGGGTTTGCTATTGTTCCCCAAATGTGGGCATGGGTTGTGTTGCAGAAACTCCCTCTGAGCTCCCTCCGTGGTTGTTAATGAGCAGTTTCAGGGGGCCCGAACAATGGCAGCTTGTCTCCTGTGGGAACTGCACTAAAGTAGGTGAGCATTAGTCAGTGGAGCAGCAGCCATTCTTGCCGCTGGGGCAAATTCCTTCTCAGGATCCTTGCAGCTGGGAAGCTTCATTGGTTTCAAATCTTGAGGCTCCCCCAAGCTCTTATGCCTGGAGGGAATGCTTCTAGTTATTCTGCTGGTAAATTTCCTTGTATAGTCATGCCCTTAGTGGAATAGCATTTTCTGCCCCTGAGGGTTTCTTTATGGGACGTGTGATCAGATCCCATTTTTATTATTTTTAAGAATGAAAGGAAAAAGAAAAAATCTTTTCTTAAATTGTAGAGCACTTTATGACTCAACATAGAGTGAAACAGTCTTAACTGAAGCACCGTTCATAGAAATGTCCGGAGCTCTGGTGTCATTAACTGAAAGTGTTCTTTGGCAACCACCTTTAAAGGAGGTAACCCCGAACAAATCTCTTTAACTAAGATGTCCATAGCAAGATGTCCATTCTTAACTGAAGTATCCTCAACTAAGTCATCTGCAATAAAGACAATATTAACTCAAAGAGTCCTTAACAATGCAGAAAAAACCTACTAATATACATGTGCAGAAAAGTCATCTTAAAAAACTTATAACTGAAAAATACTGGTCCAATCTGTTTCACCCTTGAACCATTTTCCTTCCATAATGAGGTCCACAAAAAAGGACCAGTATGAAGTTTCTAGCTTTGACCGTATTTCAGTTACATAAGAATACAAAAACAGCCATATTGAGTCAGACCAATGGTCCATCTAGCTCGGCATCCTGTCTACTGATAGCTGCCAATGGCAGGTGCTTCAGAGAGAATGAACAGAACAGGCAATCATCAAGTGATCCATCCCTTGTTGTTCACTCTCAGATTGTGGAAGTACAAATATTTTAATATGAATATATAGGAAAAGTGTCTCCTTGTGGACTTTATAATTAAATCAGGAGAGTTGGAAAAGAGCCCCAACCCACAGTTGCCAACTTTCATGCAGTAAATAAGGACCGTGCCTTTCATGATAAGCGAAAAAAATCAAGCTACTCTCATTTCAAAACAAGGCCAAAATAAGTCAGTCCCTAAGAACGCCAACACTCTATGTGACTAGATCCCCCCGGCGTGCAGCCTGGGGCTGTGGTGGGCTTGCTGAGTCTCTCCCCAACTTGCCCCTGCTTGCCGCTTGCCCCTGCTTGCCCTGCTTGCTGGGAGCGGATTAAAAAACACAAACTAAGAAGATACAAGCCAAACAAGCAAGAAGCTACAAGCCAAAAACTAGCCAACAAGTAACTCACACGCCAATTAAGCCAAAAACAAGTCCAATTTATGCATTTTTTCATGGGTTTGGCATGTCTGCCCCAGTCCCCACCATCCTGTCCAGGCATGATCTCCATGTGTGTTCTGGGTGAGGGCAAAGGACTGGGCTCTCTTTCCAGGATTCCAGAGATTGTCTGTTCCCTGCTCTTCTGATCAACATCCCCTGGCCCCATTCCTCTCACACACTGAGATGGGGTAGATGGTAGTAGGGCATTTGCCTGTGAAAGTTACATGTTACTGAAAAGCAGTAGGCTAGAAACTGGAACTTGCTTGAAACAACTTTACCTAGAGGCAAGATTTTGCTACCAGCTACAGCTATGTACATATGTATGTCACTCACATATACAATATAAATACGTATTATTGAAGTCAGTGGTTAAGCTCTCATTGACTTCAGTTGGAACACAATTAGCCCAGTGCTGAGTGCTTTTACCCAATCCCACCCTACATTCAAAAAACAATGCAAAACACCTGCAAACCCTTAACTATATATTACTTGATGTTACGAAAATATATAATTATTTAAAATTGTATTCAAAGACATGTGAACTCCAAGGAGGCAGACCACCATTTTGCTGTATCATCTGAGTATACTGAATTGCTTTATACTGGGTCAGCATGAATTTGAATGCCAGTTACATGTTGCATGTAATATTCTTTAGGTGTCAACCAACCAAACTCTAAAACAGTCTTTTTAATTTAGGTTTTGCTAATTGAAATTTCTATATTGTAGCTGACATATGGGAAAAACTCCCTCTAACAATGCTGGGAATAATTTATAACATTCACGAGGAATGGGAGAATAAACTCCTCTGTATGGAGTAAAGCCAAGTATTGTAAAACATCTTTAATCAGATTCAGGTAGTGGAGGAAAGAGCCTTTCTTTTGATGTTATCCTTAATACAAATTGGCTAACTGTGTGTCTGAATGTTGGGTCAAAGACATTTCTCCAGACCTGATCATCATTAATCTCCAGGTAAACTCTCCTAACTGTGGGATTAAGTATTTGTCTGAATGTTACCAAAATGTCTTGTATGTTTCCCTGTAGCTCTTCAAAAGGGATCCTGCAGCTGGGAAGGATAGAACATCTGTTTTACTGGAATGAGGAAAATCACCAGAGAGAGCGGGCTGGAAGTGAAAAATTAAGCAAATTTAAAATGAACTCCAAGATCAACTACACACACACATGCACAATGCACTGTCTTCAGCCCTCCAAAAACAACACAGCACTTTTGTAACTTTTTGTTGTTGTCTGAAGCCACCATTGACAGATCATTTCAACAGTTACATAGGAGAAAAACAACATTAGGTCTTAGCTGCTTCTGTGTTTTTTTGCGGGGGTCTCATTCACCTCAACCATGGAACAGGTTACTGTTTTGGGATTTAGAAAGGAGCCAAAGGGAGGAAGTCAGATGCTCAAATCCCATGGACTTTAGTGAGAGTTTGGTACACAACTCCATTAGGTTCCTTTGCCGCTTACTTCTCATGGAAATTGAGAATTCTGCATTTGAAAAAGCTAGGCACAACATTTTGGGATATTGCATTGTTGAAAGCTGGGCACAGTGGAGGACATAGCAGTTTGAGATGACTAAATGCCCTCAACTTTTTTTACAATATAAATTGTACAACAACTAACAGTCACATTCATCGATATGCCTTGGTGTAAGGGGGAATCACAGTCGCAAACCTAAATAGATTGAGCTCCTGATCCTAAACATATAGGCTAAGATCCTCAGCTGGTGTCAGCTTGGCATAGCTTCTTTAAATACAGTTCAATGGACATACCCTGAGTTACACCAGCTGAGGATCTGACATATAATATTCATAGATTCAGCTTCTAAGATCAGAAGGGGCCATTGTGATCTTATCAAATCTCCCATGTAACACAGGCCATAGAACTTCCCCAAAATAAATCCTAAAGCATATCTTTTAGCAAAACATCCAATCTTGAATTAGAAATTGTCAGTGATGGAGAATCCACCCCCCCTCCCCCTCCCCCGTAAATTGTTCTAATAAGTCTACCAAATGAGGTGACTTTCCAGTCTCTTATCCAGTCCCTAGATCCTTTGGCATCAGGCACACAAGACACCTTTGCGGGGTCATACAATCACAGAAGTTTGAGATCATGTAGACCTGGTAGGTCATTTGGTTCATACCCTTGACACTTCAGTATCATGTGCTAGAACACATTTTCTGTTGTTTTAGTTTAGTATTTAGCATTTCTAGGCATGGGACTTCCACCACTTCCCATGAGAGACAATTCTACAGTCTGGATGACTAATCCAGGTAGTTTAGTTCTTTAATCCTCTGGGGGTACCTGACTCAATTACACCTAACTTTAACCCATCTGTAAGGTCTACCTCCCACAAGATATGTCCTGCCATTTATCAAGCATATGCCCAATCCTCAAGAAATGACCAGATCACCAAGTTAAAATGTGTACAGGAGAGATAAGGCAATACTTTCTTTACGCAACATATATTGAACTCACTGCCACAAGATGTCACTGAGTCCAATATCTTAGCAAGACATTTATATTCACATATCCGCAGTTACATTAGATATGGTAAATTATTTAGAAGTGAGATAAACCTGCATTCTTTACAGCAGGGCATAAACAAATCACTAATTTCCAGGGGTTAGGAAGAAACTTCCCTTCTGGGTAGGTTAGTTCATTGTCCACTGTAGCACTTTTCATCTTTCTCTGTTGCCTGTTATGATGGCCACTCTTGGGGATAAGATATGGGACTAGCTGGACCATTGCCCTGATTCACTATCACAGTTCCTATGCTGAAGGATACAGCTACTTTATCCAACCCCACATCTGAGCAGATTGTGAATGGTGTGAGGCTTATCACAAGACCTGCTGCTAACTGCTTCTGATGACTCATCATACGTTCTGGCTAAGGGATGACCAATCATGCTGAAGCAGGCTCTCGCTCAGGGGTTACTCAGGCTCTGAAGTATCACAGTTGTCAGTGGATGGCAGGTCGCAAGCTTCCATTTGAGCAGGTGTAAAGGGGAACAATCTAACTGATGATATGCATTGCGCAACCCTGAAAATGCTCCCTCCTGAGACAGATGACTCCTGGTTCTCTTCCAGAGGGTGATATAACTGTACCATTCTAACCTTCCACTCTGCCCTGTAGGGCTTTGTGCAAATTACACAATCTAGCCACACAAAACACATCGTGCCTGCATATAGGTTATTTGATGTTTCACAGAAGAGATGTAATCCTCTGTTGGGTATAATGGATGATACCAAAGAGATACAGGATTTTCTTTTTGGACTGGTGGGTAACACAAGCTTGTATACTAAATAAGTTATCTGTCAGGAAGTGTAGGTGTGCTGCTCCTTCAGAGTGTCTGCAGGATGTTAATTCAGAAGTGGTGGGAACTCCTGGCTCGAGGCAGTGCACAGGGCTTCTGAGGACAGACAGAATTCTTTTCAGTGAACTTCAAAGGGGGTTCGCAGTTAATAGAAAAAAAGGATAGATTTTGAAGTTTCTTTCTGCCAGAAGCTCTAACTAGAGCCCCTGATGTTGTCCTTTTATAATCTAAGGTAGGTAAGTTTTTCTGCTTAATTTAGGCTAAAACATTTCAAAGTTTGAGTATGTTCTGCTGTGAAGAGAGGACTGAACTGCTGTTTGTTTGTTTGCTTAATTGTGGATTTGGATTTTTATTGTACAGTAACATCACACATAAAACACTCTTTTCCTATATTTTCTGGCAATAACCTGGCAAACAATTCCACACTGCCACAAGGCAAATGTTTACTAACTACTTGTATCAAGAAATAAATCAATGGACTTTAGATACAACAAACAAAAACAAAAAAACAGCACAACATCCCTTCCCTCCCTCAAATCACCGCCCCCCCAAAACAAGCTGTGAAGAAAATGGTCGCTCTTCCTTCTGTATGGTCAGGGAACAAATCTGAGGCTATGGATAGAGGATTGGGTGCAAACACTGCACCTGAACTATGAAATAGATATGTCTGATTGAGGATGCACACCCCCCATGAGGGAAATCAACTTTGAAATTTGGCTGGGGTTAAAAAAAACCCGTAGCAGTGGAGGCAGCCAAGGAGGGACTAGAATCAATATATCCTAAGAGCCCCATCCTTCCTCCATTCCTAGTCAGCCCTACCCACTTTGTGGGTTTCACAGCCAGCCTATTACAAATCCTTGATTTGCATCAATGAGCTTCCCTCCAGACTTTGTAGTGCCAGGGACTCAACTATTTAAATCTGGGCCATGCATTTGACCTTAATTCAGCAGCTTGATAGGGTACTCATTTTGTCCCTATGAAGAGTAAAATATGGACCTTTAAAAAATTGAATTAAAAGAGATTTTTTCCTGAGTAAAACCCTTGACCCAGCTATGTATTTGTAGCCATTATTGAAGACCTCATTGCTGGTTTAGAACAAATGCTTTCTGCTCTGGGCTCCAGTGAATCTAATGCTGGCCATAGTTGGCGGCCCACCCTGACACCTGCTCACAGGCCCTCAGGGGGCCTCCAGATGCTTGGTTAAGAACCACTGGTTTAGAATATCAGGTGGTTTTTATCTTTCTTGATTTTATGAAAAAGTGTTTGATAGTATCCACAGAGAAGCCCTCAAGAAGATCTTGAGACACTATGGAATTCCAGAAAAAATTGTTAATTTGGTGAAAACTTTGTATGACAAGTATGCATGCAAGGACAGAGAGTGCAGACATGGTATACTTTCAGATTGCTATTGGTGTAAGGCAAAGTTGATTATCCTCATTTCTCTTCTGTGTTGACATAGAGTTTGTGATGAGAAGAACTGCGGCTGCTGCCGAGGACACTGGTATTGTTTGGGCAAGAGATAAGCTACAAGACTTAGATTTTGTAGAGGATAGAGGCATATTGGATATCAGCTTAGGTGGAATGAAAAGACTCTTTATGAGCATAAAAGCAGAAATGGCTGAAGCAGAACTCATATTAGCATGAAGACCAAGATCATGGAGATAGGACAGAATGCTCTCAGCACTGGCAGATGTATCACTGATGGAGAAGAATATGAAAGAATTGATGACTTAGTCGACCTTGGAAGTACAATATTTATTAATGGCCATCTCACTAATGAAGTGAAGGCAAGGACTGACAAAGCTATGGGATCATTTTCCCATTTGTCAAATATCTGGAATAGTAAGAAGATACATCTACATACCAAAATGACCAGCGTTGTTTCAGAATAATCTTGGGAATTAATTGAAGAGATAGTGTAACAATGTGAACATTTTGCGCTGCACTGGTCAGCTGACTCAGTAATTAGACAGAGATGGGTATGGTGGTTTGGCCATGTCATCAGGATGCCCTGTGGCAGAAGCACAAGGGACATCTTAGTTTCTATCCCACCTAGAAGGGAGAGAAGGCATGGTGAACAAAGACTATCCTATTGTAGGATAATTTAAAAGGACTCCCAAGACTCCTCAGGCAGTCACGTCTTTGGTCCTTAATTGTCAGGGTGTAAACCGACTGCTTTACATATGGCTACATTGGAAACATCCTTTAGGCAGGCATCCCAGAGTACATACTTCCCCTCAGGATTCCTGGCTCTATCTTCCTGTCCTGAACCTGAAAAAAAAGGGGAATATCAGAGATTTTACTACAAAGCTACCTAGAGTTGGAGACTTCATGAGTGACATCTCAGAGGACAACTGGCTTTCTCTTGGCACAAGATTTTATGAGATGAACTGGAGCTCAGCACTGACTCCAACTGTTAATACCTAAAGGCACTTGTGAGATTCGACAAGTGGAAAAATCTTCAGCACAGGACAGTTCACTGGTAAAGCTACCTCACTGGACCTGCGCAGTCCCTGAGTCACTCGGTGAAACAGAACCAGGATTTATGCTTCAAAAATTTCTTCACCAAAGCATCATGGATCCACATTATGCCATATTCATGGTTGCCCCCAAGGAGAGTTTATGCTTGAGGTAACATTTGCAAGCAGCTCTGATGCCCCATCACAGCTTGTCTGACTCCAAGACAGAAGATGCAACAAATGAGGCAGAAGGCATTGGAACACTGAGCTAAAGGCATCAGAGCATTTTACTTTAGAAATAGACACTAATCCAGAGGAGGTACAATAAGGCTAGAAATCAAAAACAGGATTCATATCAGAAATAAACCCAACAGCACAAATTAATCCAAGAAGTCATTTTGGAGAGATTATATTTCTGGTTTAAAACACAGGCAAAAGTTACATTTTGGACAAGTTTCTTGTGGTTTTTTTCAAATTAGGCCATTTCTTGTACAATAGGAAGCTCTTTACTTTGTGTCCATGGATCTCAAACTACAGGGGTCAGTTTCTCAAAAGAAGAAATCACATACACTTAAATTACCCACCTGTGCAAATTACAGCAAGGTGTGCTGATATATGCTGTGGATCTGAACTCAGGTTTGCAGGAAAAAAATCTGCCTTCAACAAGCATCTCTCAGTGATTTCAGTGGGAGCCATATGTGCACACCCAATGGCAAAATCTGGTCCTTAATCATCACATCTTGGATTGGAAGGGTATGAGATGATCTTCAGTATTCAATCTGAAAAATAAATAATTTTAAGTGATGAAAAAATAAGTGGCTTTGTGGGGATTCTGGCTGATTGTATACTGGTGAATCTATTTTGGATTTATTATTTTCAGAGAAGACTTTGGATGCGTTAATAGATAAGAGACTTGGTTTGGGCCTACTATGCATACAGAATATAAAATAAACAGCCAGCTCACTCAGTGAATTTTTACCATTCACAACAGTAAAATATAATCTGATCCACAACAGGAATGATGGTTCTACCTGAATCACTGATGGTGTAGCTGTGTCATGCTATGATTTTATGTAGATACTTCAGCTTGGTGATTCATTTGTACTTTCATTATTGTGTATTCAACAGGAGGAATATTGCAAAAAGATTCACACAACACAAAGTTTTTTGTTTTTAAACCTACCAAAACACCGCAGCAGCCTTCCACCTAATCCACCCACGAGCTCTGTGCTGAGCCTAAAAAGGCATTCCTGTCTTGTTCAGAACTGACCCTGGCAGAGTATGATATTAATAGGTTATTGACTTGCTAGGTCTTAAACAGCCAGGGGGAACATCACTTGCAGTAGTTGAAATGCACTGGAGGTTTATTTCATTGATTCGTCTATTTATCCCATCATCTCCAGGAATTTAAGCAATGATATATTGCTGACAAACTTAATATTTCATTTTTTTATCTGGGGACCATGAAACAAAAATTAAAGGAAAGAAAAAGACATCTGGACAGATGTGCAACAGAAAATGATGAAAAATGAGAGGGAAAACTCCAGACAAATAATGGCCAAAATTTTGGACTATGTCATAAGTAATATACAAAATAGAATTTTCCATGAGGGAGATAAGAAAGAGGACAAAATATTTCTCAATGCTGAAAACCTGATAGCTGACTTTTTCGTTGAGTGCTGTGCACCAGTGGACTTGATGGTATAAAAACCTGTAAGAACAAATGGTCCTTACCCAAAAAACCTAAGGGCTCAACCCCACAAAAGGCTAAGCACTATCTACACCCACTGAAGTCAAAGTATTTAACAGGCAGCACTGAGTTCTAAATTAGCACTAAAGACAAATATAACAATAATTATAGTGGTCATTTAGACTGAGCAAAGCAATGAGAGTCCAGAAGAGAACGCTCATCAAAATATCAGTCTTTTCATAGGACTCTGCATGTGTCTGCAACTGAATGGAAAGAAAGGGAAAAGAAAGCTTTTCACCCCCTAAAAACAATTTTAATTTATCTTTTCTTTCCATCTTCACATCCTGTGGTCTGCTAAACATATTAAAAGAACGATGATTGCAGCATTTGAATGACCATCCCTTAAACATTAGGGAATACACTAGATATAAAAGATCTGGGTGGAGACTAAAAACGTATTTGCAAGCAGTCCTTTGAGCTAAAACCACATATTTACTTCAAAAGGTAATTTTGACCCTTTTTATTTTCCCTGGGCATTCCTCTGAATGGGTTTTCCCCTCCCCTGCAAAGAGCATTTGAACATTGACTATTTTATATATAACTGGTATGTGCCAGAAGCGTACATGTGGCCATATTGGAATCTCTTTGATTTCTCTCTGCCTGTTAATAGACATTCCAGTCGTCCAGACAGGGGGCAGAAAAACTTAGGCCTCAATTCTGCAGTAAGCATGCTGCATTTACATGGAAACCCATTGAAATGAATGACACTCCATGTGGGCACAGGCACCCACTGGCACAGAGTCACTTACAAGATAAAGGCTTTAGGTAGGTCAATGATGGGTGCTGCTGAAAATTCTAAAATGGATACTGAAGACTGGTGGATTCTCACCAGCACCTGGGAGTTCAGCAGACAATCCATAAAATGACCTGGCCCTCTGGCTAAGCCACAAATTCCACAGCTCCAGATGTCACCAAGTCATTGCCTGGAGGGCCAGGATAACCCAACTACTACAGAAAGGGAAGCGAGAGAGAAAGGGGTGCATCACTATTTAGGTAATCACCATCTAAACCCATAAAAACAGCCATACTGTGTTAAACCAGTGATTCATCTAGCCCGATAGTGGCCAGTGCCCGATGGTTCATACATAGTGAGCAGAACAGGGCAATTTATTGAATGATCCCCCCAATCCCAGCTTCTAGCCATCAGAGGTTTAGTGAAACCCAGAGATCGCTGACTGCTCCTTGAATACCTTGGTCATCCAGTGGCCTCACACATTGTTTGGCAGGCTTCCTGCTTCTGATGTGCATAAAAAAATTGTCATTAGTTTTTGTGTCTTTTTGCTAATTGCTCTTCAAATTCTTTTTTTGCCTGTCTAATTTTATACACTGTGGCAAAGCTCTGGCCTTGTCCCTGTGGGTCCTGCGCTTCCAGGCGGTTTGTGCTAGCTACAGAGGCTCCCTGCGACCCTCCATGTAGCCCTTCTCTCTCTAGGCCAGGGTTACAGTCTACTGAGCCTTTTTCATCATCAGCCAGCAAAGTTGTTGGTGAGAGAACTCCCACAGTCTCTGTTGTCCCTTTGGGCTTATTTCAGGACAGTATAACCTCCTGTCCTGCGAGGGGCCTGCCTTCCCCTTCCAGGAGGTGTTTCAGTAGTAGCAGGTTGGGGGGAACCCAGGCCCACCCTCTTCTCCGGGTTCCAGCCCAGGGACCCTAATGGTAGTAGCTATTGGCAGTCAACCTTTCACTGACAGAGTTGCTACTTTTTTCCCTGGGCTACTTCCCCACAGCTCTCCCACTTCTCCCTTACCTCCGGGTATCACAAAGCTTCCTCTCCTCCAGCTCCTTTCTCCTTGGCTTCCTCCACCTGACTAACTGGGAGGTTTTTAGCTGGTTTCAGCCAGCCCCTCATTGGCTTCAGGTGTCCCAATCAAGCTAGCTATTTCTGCTACTTTCTAGAAGCTTCCTGATTGTCCTGGAGTAGCCTTTGTTTGGCTATCCAGGGAACAGGGAACTGCACATCCTGAGGCTGATATACCTGCCTTCCAGCACTCTCCTATACCCTTCTGGTCTGACTCCATCACAACACCCAAAGCCTTTTGTCCCATTTCCCCATAAATTCTCTTACCTCTCAGTCAAGCCCATTGTTTCCTAGAGAGGAAGGCCTCAGCTGGTGCCAAACTCAGTCCCTTCTCCCACCTCCCAGGCTCTTACTGCCTATTTCTGGAGCTGTTTTTCTCCTTGGCCCTCCTGCAGACTGTCAGTCAGCTTGGGTGTTGTTTTTACTGCCCCTTCCCATTTTGGAATGAGCTGCATCTGGTTTACATGGACCCCGAACCCTCCCACTGCCGGCAACTTCTGAGAGGACTGGTTATTTTGAGTCAGCTGCTTGTGCTCTCCCTCTATAGTCACCAACACATGTGAGAGTTCACACTGTCACAGATACATAGAAACAATATTATGAGATTTAAGGCCTAGATCCTCAAAGATACTTAACTCACTTAAATCCATGGGAGTTGGATGCCTTTTGAGGATGTGGGCCTATGACTAGTTGTACACCTTGTATAATGAATAGGAAACAGAGTGAATTATTAGAATAACTCATAGGCTGAAGTAAGTTTACATAAGGTATTTGTTGAACAATTTAATTTTTTCCCCATGATTTTGAATCAGAGTCTGTTTGCAATAGAACTGGCCAGAAAATGGAAAATATTTAGTGAATATTTTCCACCTGAGCTGAAGGTTCTAAATTTTTTTGGCCATCTCTAGCTCTCAAATAATTCATACTTGACTGCATCAACAATTAATAAGTGGTTTAGATTCAACAAATGAGCTATTTACTATGAATAGTTCACCCAGCTCTAGTAAGGAACAATCTTGCAACGTTAGGGGGATAGATTGGATTACACAGAGGTCTTCTCCATCTTAACTGCTATGGTTCTATCACATATTGCAGCCTTGGGGGCAGATCCTCAGTTGGTATAGATCGTCATAGTTTTATTGACTTCAGATGAGTTGTGACAGTTCACATCCAGTAAGAATCTGTCCTTTGATTTCTAAACAAGGCTTCTGGAAACTCATGTGGTACTGAAAAGTAGGTTTTAAAATTTTAAGCTGAGTAAATGTTAAAAGTTTGGTGCCATGAGTTCAGATGCACAGTTCATTAGCATTAAGGGTCAAACAGTGCTGGTATCTGACATTATAAACTTAAGAACACTGGAATAAAATTTGCAACAGTCCTTTGAGTTTATCATATTACTTTTGCAGAGTACAAATAGCCATGTAATCATAATGTATCTATTACACGGTTATTTGTGCCCTGCAGTTGAGATAGTAATTGGATATTATCATTTAACATCAAGTATAATTACCAAGAAGCTTGTGCTTTTCATGTCTGGGTTTACATTTTAATTTGCAGGGCACACACAACCATGTCATTATTCTATATTTAGTCTGCATCTATGTTATTACTAAGTAATTACATGGTTATTTATACTTTGTAGGTTTCACTGAAATTATACATTAATTGCCACAAAAAGGTAGAGCTCCCTCATCTAAAACATTTGTGGTAGATAGCTGAGACACCATTTTATATAGCTTTACAAGGGAACTGGCCACTGTCAGAGATGGTCTACTGGGCTAGATGGACCATTTGGCTGACCCATTAGGGCAGTTCTTACATTGCATCCCTTGCCACAGTAACAATGGATTGTAAATAACAGGTTAGAAAAATATTTTGCAATCCACTTGATCGGGAGGTAATTTGTATTCTGTAATGGACAGTCCAGACCTACTGATAATCTTTGCATGTTTTTGAAAAGTAAGGCAATTTTGGTAGATAAAGATAAGTTGCTATGGTTGGATAGTTTAACTGAACAGAAATAATGACCGATCCACCAAAAGCAGAATGTTCACCTACCCTGTTTCTTTGGTTCACATTATAGCTGACAAGCAATCCAGGCCAAATTCACCCCACTGAAGTCAATGGAGATCTGTATGTTAAACTGTATCCATATGCACTAACAAATTGCTGTCTCTTTAAATTACAACCTGACAGCTAAAGTTCCCAGACTATGTTTTCATTCTTCATATATTCATACATCCTATATTCATAATGTAAAGACATTAATCTAATGCATATTTTATTAACATATATATGCACATTTGTCACGTTCTGTACTGAAATCACTGTGTAGCTTCTCATATTTGTTAACCATTTTTTTGAAACAGCAAAAATAACAACAAAAAATTGAACTTATTTCAATTATACAGTACTTTAAGTTCTTTAATAATCCTTGCCTTGATTTCAGAATGTAAGTCCAGAAGAAATATATGGCTATGATAAACATGAAACAAAAGATATATTCAAAAATGAGTTTTCAAAAGAAATACTGGAATTTTTAACTAGTAGGGCTTTTAAACAGAAGTGTCTGAAATAATAAAGTTCTGCTAAATGATAAAGAACATTTCCTAGAGCTTAAAAACACTCTAATGTATATATACCATGGGTGAAGTCTTGACTTCACTGAAGTCAATGAGAGTTTTGCCATTGACTTCAATGAAGTCAGGATTTCACCATCTAAGAGCATAATAGGTGCCACAGAAAATATATTTCTATTCTAATATGAAAATTATGACAATTATATAGAATCATAGACATGTAGGGCTAAAAAGGATTGTCTGGTCCTCTCCTCCATACTGATGAAGGACCAAAGAAACCTAGACCATTCCTGACAGGTGTTTGTCTCTCCTGTTCTTAAAACCTCCAATGATGGGGATTCCACAGCCTCCCTTGGAAGCCTGTTCCTGTGCTTAAATACCTGTATAATGAGAAAGATTTCCTAATATCTAACTTAAATCTCCATGCTCCAAATTTGGCCAATTACTTTCTGTCCTACCTTCCGTAGACATGGACAACAATTGATCACATTACTCTTTACAACAGCCTTTAACATATTTGAAGAATGTTTTTAGGTCCCCCTCAGTCTTCTTTTGTTAAGACTAAATATGCTTGGTATTTTTTAACCTTCCCACATAGGTCAGGTTTTCTAAATCTTTTATCATTTTTGCTGTTCTCCCCTGGACTCTCTCCAATTTGGCCACGTCTTTCTTAAAGTGTAGCACCCAAAACTGGACACAGTACTTCAGCTGAGGCCTCACTAGTGCCAAGCAGAGCTGGACAATGATATATATCATTCCTGTCAATACATCCCAGAATGATATTAGCCATTTTCACAACTGCATTACCCTGTTGACTCATATCGTGTTTGTGATCCACTATAATCCCCAGATCCATTTCTCCAGCACTACTGCTTAGCTAGTTATTCCCCATTTGTAGTTAGGAAGGAAAAATCAAATGCACTTGTGTAGCACTTGTCTTCATTGAATTTCATCTTGTTGATTTAAGACCAATTTTCCAATTTGTTTAGGTCATTTTGAAATCTAATTCTGTCATCCAAAATGCTAGCAGCCCCTCCCAGCTTGGTGTAATCTGCAAATTTTATAAGCATACATGTTACCCCTTTATCCAAGTCATTAATGAAAATATTGACTAGTACCACACCCAGGACAGACCCTGGCAGCATCCAAATATATGTATCTTCCCAGTTTGACAGTGAACCATTGATAACTACTGTTTGAGTGTGGCCTTTCAACCAGCTGTGCACTCACTTGATGGTAATTTCATCTGAATCACATTTTCCTACTTTGCTTAAGAGAATGTCATGTAGGACTGTGTCAAAGCCTTACTAAAATCACAATACATCACTTCTGAAACTTTTCCCTATCCACAAGGCCAGCAACCCTGTCAAAAAAGGAAATTAAGCTAGTTTGGCATGGTTTGTTCTTGACTATTATTTATAAACCAACTATTCTCTAGATGCTTACAAACTGATTGTTTAATAATTTGTTCTAGTATCTTTTCAGGTATTGAAGTTAAGCTGACTCGTCTACAGTTCCCCAATTCCAAGATTACTTCAGCTAATTCCTTAAGCACTCTAGGACAAATTTCATCAGGTCCTGCCAATTTAAATGATCAAATTTATCAAAATATTCTTTAACTGGTTATTTCCCTCTTTTGGCTTCTGTCTCTTCCCCATGGTTGTTAATACTGTATTAAGTATTGTCACAATTTATCTTTTTACTGTTAGTTAAGCAAAATGGCCATTAAACTCCACATCATTCTTGATGCCATCCATTTTATTTTTGGGGGGCATTTTCCTGCTTTTTTTTTTAAAAGTACAGATAAATTTCAAAATGCAACATTGTTTTGAAATGAAAAGTCAAAATGTTTCATTTCAAAATAGTCAAAACAAGCCATTTCAATTTAAAAAAAAATCATTTTGGGGGCTGAAACTATTTGCTGAATTTGATATGAATTATCAAATAATGACAGTGCTCCCCAAATATGTATTTTGGTAAATTTAGTATTTGATTAATTTCCCCCCAACCCTTGGTTGTAGTGCCAAGTTTCAACTTTATCGAGGGTGCCAGTGCATCTAGGGCAGTTCATAGGCTTAAAAGAAAGTTCTGAGACCTTTAAAAAGTACAAATCCATATTTTAACACATTGCCTTGCACATTCCTGCCATTCATAATCACCAGGTTTCCTCCATCTGTGATCATTTACTAACAGTGTAGTAATTATGGCAATTGCTGTAGTATTAGGAAAGCATATAGGTATTTGTAACTTTTGTCTTTAATTAGATTAGTGTTTTGTATTTTTTGGAAAAAGCTAGACAGTCCAGTTTTGCCTTTTCCCATCTCATAAGAACATAAGAAAGGCCGTATTGGGTCAGACCAAAGGTCCATCTAGCCCAGTATCCTGTCAACCGACAATGGCCAATGCCAGGTGCCCCGGAGTGAGTGAACTTAACAGGTGAGGATCAAGTGATCTCTCTCCTGCCATCCATCACCCCCCTCTGACAAACAGATGCTAGGGACACCATTCCTTACTCAGCCTGGCTAATAGCCATTAATGGACTTAACCTCCATGAATTTATCCAGTTCTCTTTTAAACCCTGTTATAGTCCTAGCCTTCACAGCCTCCTCAGGCAAGGAGTTCCACAGGTTGACTGTGCGCTGGGTGAAGAAGCTCCTCTGGTCTATATCTCAATTTTCCCTACTTCCCATAAATATCTCTTTCTACCACTTGTTACCTTTGCATATATTGCCCTACTTCTTTTCCTTCTTCCCTGCTTTCTGCTAGTGGCTGGCTATACCATTGGTGTCTCAGGTTAACTGTGCATATATAGCCACAGAAGAAGAGGAGAGGGAGGATGTGGAGAGGAAACAGGAGCTATTCTCAGGGACCAGAGTGATTGGCATCTGGGTCTAAGCATTCCCATTGCAAAGTCCTACCTGCATTAGTAAGTCCTTACCATTTCTGCATTAGCCTCAGTATGGCCAGGGGCTGTTCCCATGTTTTTTTGTATTGAGACATTCCCAGTTAATTCTGTCAATTGTGGGAGAACTCATCTGTTTTTTTGGCGGTAATTGCTGGATTATCAATACTTATGATTTAACATATGTCCTCACTGCAAAGTTCCAGTCAGATTTAAAGCTGAGATCAGGATCTAAGCCACATCTCTAGATGGGTAAGCTAGTCCAGTCTTAAAACACCTCCAAACCCACATTAGAAGCTTTTGTATGTGGATGGAAGTGGTGATAAGGCTAAAACCCACATATCTGCCAAGGTTAGCTATACAGTGTGGACATGCCCTGTAACATGGCCTGAAGCAAAACCCAAGCTTAAACTTACACCCTCAGCTGTACTCAACAGCCTGGGCTTAAAACACCTGTAAGCCTGGTTAACATTTTTCTGTGTGGACAGAATGGGTGATAGTGGCAACATTCAGGCTACAGCCTGAGCTAACTCTGCAATGAAATATACCTCCTCTGACTGGCCAACTCTCAGTAGATCAGTGCAAGTGCTCTGTAGACCCACTGGTTTCTGAATCACTGATTAGTAAAATCTCTGGTCTAAAACATCTGGCTATCTTTGTCAAAGTAAATGTAAATGATGCTATTTTACCCTTCTCCATAACAGATCAGGGCTGAGCTGTCATTGTGGTTTGTATTTTTAAAGTTGAAAACGGAAACAGTATAAACTGAAAGGGAATTATTAAAATGAATGAACTAGTTTAATAATAGACAGTACATGAGACGGGGCCAAAGGGGATAAGAGTTCCTCTATTAAAATGTTTACTAATGGAGGTCTGAGCAGGAGTTATAAAAGCAGCATAAATACATTCTAGCATTTAGAATGATGCATAAATACATTCTAGCATTTAATATTAGTCAAGGCTCTTTTTTCAGCACTGATTGGTATTTATAAATTTACTACTATCCTCAGTAACTGATGAGTAGGGCAGGGCATCTTGCGGAAACATCTTGCAGTTTTGAGTGACTGCATTGGCTTTACTGTTGTTCAGCACTGCAAAGCTACAACTGCAAAAATATTGCAATGATCAGCTAAGGTATAAGCTTCATCCACTGCATACAGATGTGTAAGACACAAGAATCTACACAGAGAGTTATCATTTAAAAAACAGCCACTGCAGAAAGGAAAATGATCAGGGTCACTGTTCACCTGCAATGAGTGAGGACATAGGTAGATCTATAAACTGTGAGGTCCAGTATAACCCATTTTTGTTTTTGTAGTTGATTATGCAGATTGTTTCATACATGTGCCCATTTTCACAAACAAAAGGCTCAGGAATTCTGGACAAGGATAGATCCAGTCTCTTCTCTGGTGATAACAGAAGCAGTTAGTCTGTTTTTCTGTAGCTTCTTTTATTACTCAGTCACTGACATCATATAACTTCTTGATGCACAAACCTGTCATTTGAAGTACACTTCACCCCTATGATAAACATCTCTCTATCCCTCATTATAAGGTTTTTGTAACTTTTTTTTCCAGGTCTATTAAACCTCATGTGAATTGTGCAACTCCAGCTGATGTTGGTGAGCACTTAATCTCAAAGAGCAGTCCCGCTGCAATCAGCTGGGTCTACTCAAGTGAGTAATTGCTCATCAGTGTGAATAGTAAGAATATACAATTTAGCCCTTATTGTACATCTATCTTCAGAATAATATAGGTATCTGTCAGCAGCACCAACTATAATGCTGATTTCCTTCAACTGGTGAAGAAATAGATTGATGCCACTAATTTGTTTCCAATAGAACATCAAAGAGCCATCTGCTGAGAAAGATTTCTGATCAAAAGTCTGACCTGGACCAGGTCCAAAGGAGTACCCTAGAGGTCGCCTAGAGGTTTTTAGTCCTCCGTTATTTGCTTTTACAACAGTGCAGAGCACTTTGGATTTAACATTCTCCTTTAAGAGCCATCTTGTTCTGAGCCCTGTTAGAGGTCCCTGACGTTAACTCAGAAACTTTACCACCTGAATCATTTAATGACTTGAAATTGCAAGTAATAGCTTTGAAAACGTGTTCTCATTTCTGCAATTCAAACCGTTTATCCATGCCATGTAGCTCTCCTAGAAGAACAAAATGGCCTTTAACAAAGCCTATTTGCAGAATAGTAAGAAGTTTTAAGATGCCAGATGCATCTCATTATGACTTTTAATGAGTAGATCCACACCTTGTCTTGCATTAAATGAATGCCAAGCCTTTTCCAAACACCTATCTGGCAAATTTGAAATTTGTTTCTCAAAAGTAGAAAGTGTCAGAGACTAAAGCTATCCACTGTTCCTGGATAACCTGCATCTGTGACCTGTAGTCCATTGCAGATGAGATGGGATCAGGATCACACTTGTGGAAACCACAGTAGTTCCTCTTACACATCAACATAGCAAACACAATTCTGGAACAGAAATGAAAATAAGAGCTAAAAATCAAGAGACTGGATTGCAAATAAGGGGGGGAAGATCACTTAACTTCCATCTTTGTCAAGAAGTGGGGAGCCCAGTTTATCTTCATCACACAAAATGCACCCAAGAAAGAAAATGGAAATGTTACGGTGAGTGTAATAGACAGTGCTACTACCAAAGAGAAGGCTTATACTAGTCCAGTTTTCATAGGAAGTGTGAGCTCTTTTATAACCAGACCGCTTTAGATAATGGTATGAGTTCTTTTTTGTGGTAGGAAAGTGCAAATAGGAAAGCATCTGAGCCTGATCTCTCCTGAGCCACTTCACCTCTGAACAGGTTTGAAGCTTTCAGACTCCTTGAAGTTTTAGGAAGGCATTGATTTGAGTGAGAGATGTTTGCAACATTATACTCTGCTGGAGTGAAACTATAGGATGGAAAGCAGTTTCCTTTTCTTTGCATTCCAAAAGGAAGGGCACTGAATGGGCCTTACTCAAACTACGGGTAATCGCATAGGTGATTTTTTTAAAGTCCTAGGCCAGATCCTGGTGCAATTCAGCATAGCTTAATTGAAATCAGTGGAGCTATACTGATTTAGACCAGAGGATCTAACCCACTCGGTAGGGTTTAGAAATGTTTCTTAAATTAACAGAATTCATTTTTATTTTTTCTTTAAAAAACCACCAAGGAAGATGGGACTTAGTTTATTTTAATACTTTATGGATACTCAGTTCAAAATGGGAGACTGCCCCAAATATAATAGCTTATATCAAGTCCTTAGAAAATATGAATGCAATCTTTTTGTACGTGACAACCAGAAACCAAGTATCTCGGCTAACTTTCATTACTTCAAATAGCCCAACTTCAGTATTTTTACATTAAATATTTCATATATTTATATTTGATCATATAAATCCTTATTCTGTCAGTGGCAGCAAGATAGTTCAATGAGAGCAACTATGATCTATATATATAGTTGCATATATGAAAGGGTGCCCTTTTGAAAAGTGCAGGCAATGTCAATACACTAATGAATGATTCTGATTGAAAGTCAGGTCTTTTGGAGGAAATATTTGTACTAGGTCAGGGTGAGGAATTTAGGTATCAAATCCAAACCCTCTGTATACGTGTGCATTTAATGTGTGCACATGTCTGAATGACACTGGCCAATGAGACATGCATAGATTTCAAATATTGAATTCAACAAGGGACCATCTGATTAGAAGATTTATGTATACATATATATTCCAGATCAATTCAGAAAATGCAACTCTCTTTAGATATATCATGTTCTGGTTAGTTTGCCAAACTATCTGCCAAAAATCTAATATTTGTATTTAAAGGAACACAAAAAAGTTGGTTTTACTTGATTATATCAAGGGGAATCAATTAGAAATCAATTACTACATTTTTCTGGGTCAAGCACATACAGGTGAATTAGATCAATTCTAAACACATTACACCCAGTAACTACCAGTAGTTAAGGTATGGCAGATTTATGAGCTTGACTTTCTACCTTAGGCCTGTCATATTTTTTCACCTTTATGTTAGTTAATTGCAGAATAACATAAATTAACTTTGGAACACAGCAAAAATGGGAACTTTATTTATGAATTTCTTGGATTTCTTTACCCCAAGCCAAACAACTAAATTGCTACTTAGCATAAATTATTTATTGGCCCTAGCTCAATACTATCCACCACTGGCCCCCGGAGGTATGGGAGATATAAAAGATTTAAAGCATCTGTGTGACAGCATTGGTGCAGCTACAAAGCGATGTTTCTTTCCAGAAGGGTCCACTTTATTTTTCTGTAAATAAATAAAGCCTAAATTTCAGGGAAGGGCAGGGTAGCTTCCAGCGGACTGTGATGCTTTGCATATGTTAATTATGAAGACTTGCATGACAGATAGACATATACTGTTTGCACAGTTATTTTTAGAAGAGCAGTTGATGAAAAAATGCACTTAAATTTACCTGCAATCCAGGTGCTCTATCGTTTTCTTTCACTTTGTAATCAAGAATTGTACTAACGCCCTACAAAATATGGCAAATAAAAAGCAAGGCCTAATTTTGTTAACTGTGTCCATATACCATAACACATATATGCAAATGTGTAGCTATGTATCTATTGCTATTGCTCTAGTAAATGTACACATTTTGGTACAAATTCTGGCATCCTGCCCCCCAAGCCCAAGCTGAATAACAGGGTAGGTGCAGAATAGCTCTGTGTGGTGGGTGGGGAAGAAGGAATCTTCTCCCCGAGACTATGGAACTACACCACAACTGCTCCACTGAGGTTACTTCAGCCCAATGGCTAATATAGCCTTGTGTGGCCTAAAGATACACTCTCTGAAGGGGGGAGGTACACAGCATATGTCTATTGGAAAATCCACCGACTGGTACCCACTCAGCCTGAGCATCTGGGCTCCACTCTTCTTACAAGCACCTGGTAAGTGAACCCCATCAGATTACGCAGCATTAGAGCTTGAATTGGGCCAGTGTGCAGAGTATGGCACATTGGCATATCTTCCAAGCAATCACATTCAATGGAATCTCAGATGTCTGTCCCACCCCACCCCACTGGCCCAATTCAAGCCGTTAAAAAATAAGCCTCTAAATGTTATGGTTGCAAACAAAAATGTGTAATCAATACAGTGATATCGGTTTGCGGGGACCCTTGAAACAGTAGCTCTGAGAGGTGTGACTTACTGCTGTTAACTTCATGGATCTTAACAGTACTTTAAATATCAACATTACTATTTTACTGCTCATCAAAGCATGTATGAAAGCAGAGCAAGTGTCATATTATGAAGATTGACACAATATACTCTGCAAAGCCATGCTCTCCAGTCCCAGCCTGGTCCACACTACAAAGTTAAGTCAGCCTGTGTTGACCTATTGGTGTATGCGTCTACACTCAGATTTCTTTCCAGTCAAGGTAAGCACTTCATGCCAAGGACAAGGGGCAGGGGAGAGGGAGGGCATTAAGATTTTCAGTTGCTTGAAACAATAAAATTTTGCTCCCTAAATCCACAGGAAGAAATATAGGGCTGTAGCATTGAATATTAGCACTAATTTCAACAAGTGATGGTGATTTTAGCCAAGCTTTCTCTCTGGACAGTAACAAAGGCACAGATAGCACAGCTGCGACTGGTGTCCCAAAGTCTGTGCGCTGCTAGTATAGTCACTGAAATGGTGCCAGCTGAACTCACCATCGAATGGCATGGGAAAGTGTTCTACTGAGGAGGAAGAAATAAGGCAGCCACCCCCAGAAAGCTTTGGCAGAGGACTGCAAAATATCTCCATGAAAATTTCATCAAGCTCTCTCAGGAGGATGCAGGGGACAGCCCTATGTATACAAACAAATAGCTCTGCATGCCCCCCTCTTCTCACACCTAACTCTACAGGGGAAGGATAAGCAGATACAAACTCTGTCTCTGTTTGTTGTACTGTTCCTTCTCTTTGTACATGTAAAACAATGAAAAGTTGATACCTGTGTCTTGTTAAGGTAGGGAAGGGACTTTTTCCATCTTTTAAAATTTTTAACATTGCAAGGGAAAATGCATGTACACCTATACAAGGTTCCTTCCCCTTCCTGGTGCTTATTTGTGGTTGGCTGGTAGGACTGGCTAGAATGCAGTGGGGACTCAAATAGGTCCTGATTTGTGGTATTGCTGGATCTCCTGCTGTGTCTCCCCACTACTCCTACTACTCGCTGTTCCTGGCAGGGGTCCCTGTCTCAGGCTCCCCTAAGGTATCCCCGGTGGTCCGTGGATTGCTAGTGGGGGTCTCCACCAAGAATGGCATGCAGCTTGTTGCCAAAGCAGCTGCTCCATGTCTCGGCATCTGAGTGATTATTCGCCTCCTTGGTCTTGTGGTATGCCTGCTGCGGCTCCTGTGGTTTTGCTGATCACTGTCTTTCCCCTTCTCCTGTATCCCCCATTCAACCTTTGTGTAGATGTCCATGTTTCTAAGGCCATGTTTCCATAGCCACGCTTTCACATCCTCTTCTCCCCATAGGCCCAGAAAATCAAATATCTCCTATCTACTCCAGACAGGAGCCTGTCTAGTATGAGAAACGGGCCTGGTTGCAGGGCAACTGCCCACAACAAAGAAGAGCTGTGAGGTGTGTTGGCAAAAATGAGCAACCAGGAAAAGGTGTTTCAAAAATACTCAGGCTATTCTAAAGGGTTGGTGGCTTCCAGTCTGTGGAGTTCACAATTGTGGCCAGAGTCACAATTGTGAGACAGCTGCTGGAGGACTGTTAGGTAAACATAATTCACAAAATGGATACACTCACATTGCGACAATCTCAGTAGATTGACCATGGGTTCAGAGCTGTTCTGAATAGTGTCTTTATTGTATTGTCTTAATGAAATGCTTACCTTGGCCGGAAACAAATTTGAGTGTAAATGCATACACCCATAGGTCAACACAGGATGACTATGTTGACTTAACTTTGTAGTGTAGACCAGGCCTGTGTGACATCTAAGGGCTTATCTATATGAACACTTAGTTGTGGCAAGATGGCACGTAAATCTACCTCACATTAGCCTGCCATATACTGTTGACATGGCCCTGCAATTTTGACCATGGGATGGTGAATTGCAGCACGCACAAATGTGTTTTAACTCCCCCAGGTGTATGTTGTGAGAGCAAACTAATAGATATTTAGAGTGCATTACTGTTGTCCTATTTGAAGAGGACTATGTTAACGTGAACTTTTGTTTATACCAGCAGCATATTCTCATGGGCAGTTAGTGCACAGCACGCTAGTTAGCATTGCAATTCATACATTCTGTAGCTGTTTAGACATAGTCTAACAGTGTCTGTGTGGACCCTGCTGACACAAACTAATAGTTCTCTAATGAGCTTTGATCTACTGTTTAAATGCAGGGTAGATCAAAAAGAGCACTATGAAACTTGTAGTGCATGGCAACATGGTCCACATGGACACTTAGTGCATGAAAGGCTAGTGCAAGGTAGATTTACCACCTAGCTTTTCCCGATCTCAGCATTCATAGAGACAAGCCCTAATTCTGGCACTGGTCGTGGGCAGGTTTGAGTGAGTACCACTACTTCTTTTTCTCTAATTAAGAGACAGCTGTACCCATGAAGTTCAGCAAGTCATCTGAGCCTCACTGAGGGTAAGCCAAGTCTGAGTAGCATTGAAGAGCCCATGGGTGTAATTTGAACATCAATCATGGGGAGACAAGCTCAAGGAATCTGGAAGAGCTGAGGGAGAATGCATAAGCATATTTCGAACATCTGCAGTGAGACAGTGGTATCTCACTTTAACATCTCACCTGACATAGAACCTGTGTGGGTGGTGCTTGAAACCATATCACCATCTCTCTTTCTTCCAGTTAGCCTCTGTACAGCAGAACCATATCAATTCTACTATCAGGGCACCCTGTGGACACAGAGGTAGGAGGATGAACGTAGGGGCTGCACAGAGGCTTTCTTGATGCTCGGGGCAAAATCTGAAACAGAAGCACTCCTACCCTTAAAAATACCACCACTGAGAGGTAGCCTGGGAAGAACAAGCCCACCCTGAACTCCTCCTCCAGACATGGCTCCTGTCTCACAGGCTGGTCCTGGCTCCCTGCTTGAGCAATTGCAACCTGGTACACAGGGTCACAGTGCTGCTCAGATTTGGCCCAGCCATTGCTCTGTTGTGATGGAGGAGCTGCCAGGCCAAATATCAGTGAGTAGCTTTGCAAGCCCATGCCAAGTCACACAATTGGTTTGGGGGCCCTCTCAAGTAGTGGGCCTGGGGCAAATTTCCCCAACCCTTGGGTGGCCCTGGACAGAAGTACCCCATCTGCTACCCTGTGTGTGTATATGTGTGTACGTGCATGTGTGCACACACACTCAGTATGTAGTCATAATTTGGATATGCAAGTGCAAATCAGGTAGCTAGTCATCCAAGTGCTGGTATTTGTACTTTCAATTCACTATGGATTAAACTGCACATAGATATCACATAAGACCTATTCTGTGGGTCTTAAGTGGTCCATAGGTCTTGAAAATATCACCTAGTGGGACCAAAAAGGGCTCTGTAACTGTAGCAATGCTAAATACAGAAGAAAATATTGGAAGACTGGGCTATTGAAAATAATACCTGAATATGCTGTTGACTTCATGACTGGAGGGCCTTTGTAAACAGCTTACACTACGTGGGCAAATACAAAGAAAATGGCTAAAGCAAACCCAATATTCAGGGATGCCTTTTAACTATGCTGCCTTTGAGCTACACACAGAAAATGTTACCATCACTGCGGTTTTCTTAGTGCTCAGCATACCTTTTTATAAACTCATTCTGACTTCATGCAGATTATTATTTGACACAGACAGAATTTCTTGCTTCTCGTCTTGCTTCTCGTTCTTTTGATAGTATGTTTTTAATCACATGCACTGCAGTGAGTTGTATTATGCTATCAGTGACTCCAGTGAGTCAACTTATGAAAAGTATAACAGCTGCAACAGAACTGTAGAAAGGCTACCTGATTTCTCTCACTCCCCACAAAAGAGGAAGGACCTCTAGACCTTTTCTAAGTCTATACACACCCACTGATTTCCCCATCAGCAATGCAACCCAAAGTCTGGCAGCATGTTTATGAGGTCTGCAAAGGAACCACGTCTACTGCTCCGCTGTTGAACACAATTTGTTTCTTGCTGGGTGCAGAAAGTCACAATTTGCTTCTTTTAGTATGCCTAGTGTATTGTTGCTGGTCATGTTCAACACAAGTCTTCATGACAGCAAAATAAAAAAAAAGATCTTTTTGTTTTTTAGCCACACTCTTTAGTGGCAATAAACAATCAAAGTTTCTTCCACATGCCTTCAAAGATTATGCATTTGATCAGAATAGGAATGAACTTGTCCAAGCCATCTTCATTCTTGGACGTTCAAGAATATGGAAGACCATTAATTAACTGATATAATTAAAAACTGAATCGTAAAGAAATGGGCTTGGATGAAATTATTCTAGAGATGACCAATACAAATGAAAGTAGGACACAAATTAGGAAATGTTTCCTGAGCACCTATTATATATTTAGAGATACCATATGCATTTTATTGCCAAAATTTGCATAGGATTAAGGTTTGTGATTTGCAATTGAAAATTAAAATAGCTATAAAATAGAAATAAACTATAAAATCACCTCTCTCTGAGAACTGTGTTTTGTGTTCCTGTTTAGTTTTTCTCTATCAACTTGAATACTTCATTTCAAGCTGTCATATGGAATCTTTAGCTGCCAGTGTAAAGTTTATTTGAAGAGTATGAGAATAACTGTCAGTGGCAACAGATTTGCTAATAAAAATATTAATGAAGTCTTGAGAATTGTCAGTCCTTCAATCATGCAACTTTGACGGTGACTACAAATTTGCAAGAAAGAAACATTGCTACTGGAGGGCATGAGAAGGCCGATCAAGCTCAGTCCCATGCAAACAGAGCCAGACATCGTATTTTTGTTCTTTGCTATACTAGCCAGCCAAGTCTTCAGAAAGTTTAGCCTTAACACTAAGATCAGCTTTGCTGACATGAAGGATTGAATAAGTCAAATGTAAATGACTACTAATGCTGACAGAAAGAACACAGTAAGCTCTCAGTATTAAACACTCTTGCAGACCTCTTTGGATAAAGGCTCTCAGTTACATTAAATTAAGCAGCTAGGTAGCAAGCCAGATAGAGCGAGCAGAAAAACACGATATATTCTTTTACACTATGTCTAAGCACTATAGGTCAGTGCCTACTTTTGTTAAGAAAATAACATTAGGAGGACATTTGTAAAGAGCCTATCATTGCCTTGATAAGGCTGATACTGAAACTAGTAATCAGTGAAATTGGAGGCATCATATTTCTTGTTTGAAAAGGAGTGAAGTACAGACACAAAGAAAGAGTCCATCTCAATTTGTCCTGGTATTTCCTGATTCAGATATATCAAGCTAGTATATCTTACTTCGTTATACCTTAGGTGTAGCTTTAGGAGAAAGCCAGTGTTATAGTAAAAGATAAGACATAATTACAGGTTCCTGGAATAGTTGAATTTGTCTTTTAATTAAAAAAAATAAAGAAAAAAGAAAATCAAGTTCTTACTGGATCAGCAAATGGTAATTATGAAAGTAGGTAACTGGAAATTCTCCTGTGTAAAGCTACAATTTTCATTTGAAACATTATCTCAGCGTGTTGCCTTGAAATTAAATCAGTCCATGTAAACTATGGTGCAAATGCTAGCTTGCATTGTATGTATTCCCTCACTACAGAAAACATAACACAAACGCTTCAGTTCCAGGGTTGCAGAGAAGATGGTCACGCCAGGAGGGACTTCCCTGGAAATGTGGAGTAAACTGGCTTTGGGCAGATCTTACAAAGTAAACCATGTAAGGGAATAATGGAGTGTAGCCAAAGAGTTTAAAAGTCATCATATTTGGTCATATATGTATATCAGGCTACCTTGACCAAGGCCTCCATACACAGCCTGGTGTATAAATTATTCCTGCTCCAAATGTTAATCCAGGTTCATTATTAACCTTGATGCTTTCATTTAAACAGTCAACATTTAACCTGAAACACTTCTCTAC
This sequence comes from Dermatemys mawii, assembly GCA_007922305.1. NCBI lineage: Eukaryota > Metazoa > Chordata > Testudines > Dermatemydidae > Dermatemys > Dermatemys mawii. The sequence continues at coordinate 49,302,480 of ML677333.1, read as the reverse complement.
AAATAGCGCATGCAGAGTTGATAGAAAAACCTGTTTCAGCCATCCGTATCCTCCTTTTTTAAATACCACTTTTCAGCATGGTATTGCGTGGCATGTTTTTGATCTGATTGTTCCCTCTTCTTTTCTCTTCCATAAAGTACAGACCTTTAATATCAAGGGCACAAGAAGTATTTCTTTGGCTAGAAGGGGAAATCTAGTATCGATAGGAATGCCTCAGCTTAACCCGTCTCCCCACATACCCAAAGACCCTATTGCTTCCAGGTAAGTAAAAGCTTGTGAAAGCCAGCTCAGCAAAGCATCAGACCAGACAACTGCAACATTTCAGAGCATTTTATATTAATTCCTTAGCTCTCTTTCTCCGCCTGGTTCTATTACAATGAGACTCAAAGATATTCATCCTACTGTACACAGTAGTATAATCTTTTGATTAGGTATTGATAATCTTATGATGCTTATGTATGCATGCTAAACTTTATACTGAATCGCAGTATATCACTGAATAGTTTAGTTGTGGAAGTATGGTTTATTGAACAGTTGGGCAGTAATCATATGTTTATTTTACTGATTTTGGACAGAAGACGGTAAGTGTACTATCACTATTTACAGAACTATAGGAATTTCACTTTACCAAAGAGTTTTTTGATTTTTAAAATATTGGTGATGCCCTATGTATTTTATCACAATAAAAATGTTTTTCCTGTAGGCACAGTACTACAATACTCGGCATATGTAGTCATAAATGTTTATGAGAACTCAAACAGACATATAATATCATAAGGTCAGAACAAAAAAAACAAAATTGAGGGAAGAACTGTGCAAACCTTACTAGTGTTGTGAGGACTTACTCAAACAGATAGACCCTTTATAATCAGCTGGTAAGTGCTTATTAGCTCTGAAGAACTAGAATCTGTGCCCAGATAAGGATTCTCCAGTTTGAGGAAGCTCTTGCAAGAATGCTACCAAGAGCAAAAGTCAGCAGAACTGACTTTTGTAAAGTCAACAGATATAACTCCATTCACACAAAGAGCAGCTCCATGGCATTTTTAAATAGTTGCTTTTCAGACCAGACCTACACTTTAAGATCCACCCAAATTGTTGACAGAGTGCATTAGCTGGCTTCTTTGTTTCCCCATGTAATTTCAGATGAGAGTTACGAAGAGTATGTATTTAATAGTAATTATTTCTATTAGAAAATCAAGCACATTTTCAGGACAAATTATTTTTTAAAGATTTATCTTTTTTAAGGCATACAGTATGTTACTTAGTGTGCAAGGCAGAAATTATGTCTGAAGTAATGAGATACTTTTAATATAAATGTAAGGGGCCCAATTCACTAATCAGATCTGATGGAACCCATTCTGGAGGGCCATGGCAGCAGAAAGACTTGTCTGGAGCAGAGGTGCAACAGCACAAACGATCGCTCCACAATCTCCACTGTGCTGGGGGAGCTGGCTGTTGAGGGTCACAAAGTGGGTGGGTCTGGTTGGGAAGGGGACACGGACAGGTCAGCTGGGAGATGCACTGATTCAGTACTTCTGCTCCCTTCTGTGTCCCAGAAATGAATTCCCTTTACAGAGCCATCTGTCCCCATGCATATAGGCAGTGAATCAAGTTCCTGCTCTATACATTTGCAATGTTTTTGCGAACATCAAGGAGGAAATCAGACAGATTTGACTTCCAATTCCCCTTATTTTTAAAAAGCTGCGCGTCTAATTTGAAATGCACAATGCAAATATTTACTCTCAAGTGTCAGAGGAGACTATAAAGACCTTTATGGATCTTCACACTTCAAGGGCTTAATTCATTAAAAATAATTATACATATGTGGAGATTTCTTCCTCAGCAGAAGAAACTGCCAAGTACGAAAGAACAATGTGCAAGCTACATGTTTATGTGGCACCTTTTATGTGAGAGAGGAAGGTTCTTTTACATAGAAACATATATGTGTAAACAGTACCAAGAACAGGTTTCACCGGAATTCATCACTGAATAAATCAGGAAAAGTCACTGCATTGTACTGAGGAATCCTAATGCTATAGTCACACTTCTGCTCCTGGGTGCCCATATACCCCTTTCACTTCCGATTTAATACTCCACATATTTCTTCATCTAATAATAAGAGGAATTTTAGGAAGACAAATATTAGATATTGAGTTTGGTTTTTTTCCAAGTGTATTTAAATAAACATTTTCCCTTCCCCAAGGTGCCCTAATATTCTTTTCCAGAAGTGCCAGTGCTGCAAGATTGCCACTTTTAACCTCAAATTTTGTTTTCCACTATGAGAATAGACTTACCATTAGAATATAGAGCTTTTCTGTTTTCTGTCAGTGTCTGTGTGATTAAAGGGATGAAGTTTCAATTCAGAACAGCTGATCTCTGGAAAGGATTTGCTGTTGAAGTCAGTGGCCAACAGGAGGCAGTTAATTATATTTTCAAATGCTAGTAATCTCTTCTTACTTGTAAATTCTCTGGGCCAAGAACTATGTCTTCTTAGATGATGGGAAAGCCCTTTGTACATTATGACGGGTGTCACAATTCACCTAATCATGTCTCCATTTTGGGAAATTAGCTGTCTTTTTATTGATCTGGCGACTTCTATGGCTCCCTCAATCATGATAGTATCTGAGCATCTGACTTAAAAAATATAGTAGCAAAACATTCTCTTTCACTCTTCCTCTGTGTTTCTGAATGGGTTTGATGTGTATCTGGTATGAAAACTTTACTAAGGAAAAGCTATGATGAAGAGATGAGTTTTGCACTTATTTCTGTAGTCATTTATTTCACCTCTTGCAGGGGTAAGCTCAACAGTGTAGAGCCAGCTTCTCTGAAGATCTGTCTTCTGCACTCATGAGCCTCCTCTAAGTCAGTTTCATGGTTCCAGTGGAATCCAGATGTTATGGAAGTCCATGGTCATGAAAGGAAAGACATTGTCAGGTACATAGGGCCAATCTCCTGGAGGCCTTTGAATATTTTTAAATAGTCCTTTTATTGGACTCTGTATTAAATGGGGAGCCAGTGCAGAGAGTAGAGCATATGGGTCATGCCAAACTGCCTTTACCAGAAATGCTACTGGATTTTTTACCAGTTGGTGGATAACTAACCAGTTCTAGGACTATGCCTGCTTACTCATTTTTTCAGATTTTATCTGTCTTTGTGGCACAAGTTTGCACATCATAAAATCGTATAGGCTTTCATTGCACAGTGTTACACTCCTCAGCTCCTGTTGCAGGTAACACAAGTTTTATGGTATTTGAAACCTATTATGATATTACTGGGAATCTGCTGCAACATTAGACGTTTGCCATTGACATCAGTAAGGTGGTAAACTAATGATATAATGTGCTCTAAATGTACATCTGGTTTAATGTTGTCGATTATATTTGACATGTAGGTGGCATGCCTCATGTTATCTTGCATTTCTGCAAATGATACTTATTCCACAGGGAAGAAGACCACCAAGGCAGAATAAATAACACCTTCTCCGTGAAAGCATATCATTAGCTGAAATTCAAGAAATGACAAATGTTTGTTTGACTGAAAGTTGCTCCACTAGATTTTGAGGTGGAAATATTTTGGAGATAGAAATGACAGTTTTCATAGATTCATAAATATTTAGTGCTGTTTGTTATGATAGGGCAGATCACTGCAGACAGACTTGGATTTCAAGCTAATTCCAGAGCAATCTGCTCCTTCCTTGGTCCTACCTTTCTACTTCTTTCTCTGTTGCTCTCTGCCACATCTCCTAATCTTATATTCCACCGTGGCTGTAGAGTCAGAGGATGAGCTACCTGTTTGTAAATGCTTTGTTCAAGGATTATCCCAGAATATGTGATATGTCAGAGAGGGCTTAGGTAAGGTCAGGTACCGTCACTGTTGGACTTTCCAAGAGCTAAACATGAAGACATTATTGCAATATAGAATACTGAAGTTCTTTTTCTGTTTCTAGCTTAAACCTCTATTTTCAACTAATTGTAATTAAATAGAATAAAGAGCTTCATTCCAGGATAGAATGTATCATGTGGCACTTCTACCTTGGCATGATTACTTTTTTGCACAATTTGCACAATTTGCAAATCTCCATTTCCCTGTGTTATAAAATTACTTTAAAAACAGAGTAATGTTAGATAATTTTTATATGCCACTAGTAAAAAGCTGTTTGTTTTCAACTTTATATTTAAAGTAAATAGTTCACAGTTTATGCTGATCACTTTTTCTTGGTTGAAAAATAAAGGACAAACAACATATATTTTCCATTTAAGCAGAAAGTATAACACATGCATTGTACTCTGGATTATATGCTTCTCTCACATCTATACTACTGATCTCTTACAATGGGCCATATATTATCTTTTCTCCCGTACAAACATGTAAAAGGGGAGGACTTACCACAAAATATACACAGCTTTGGACGAGCTGTAATTGTGCCCCTTCAGAGCTGGGAGAGGTTTGACATATATCCTCAAGGTTCACACTTGTTGACAAACACCCAAAGAGTACTGAATAGGTTAATTCTACTGTTAACAAATGCCCCAAACTGCAAGAAATTAAACTACCAATTGCCCACACACCAAAACAAATCCAGCACTAACCTCTGTCTTTACTCCCCAAACTCCCCTCCCCTGCATTTATGCTGACAAATTTATAAAGTTTCATATACCAGAAGCAGAACAACTTAATGCTTAAGAGTGAAATTTCTGAGGCAACACTGGCTTTAATTTATTTCTAAGTGCCCTTTTATTCTAACAACACTATGAATTAAGGCCACACCATCAGCCTGCATGTTTTTCTTTAGCTCTGAATTTCCACTTTGCTGGCCCTTAGTCAACCCTTTTACATTATTTAAATGTAGTGCTTTCCCAGTTCAACAGTACTCCATGGCTTTCTCAGGCAAAGGCTGTGGATTGCTTGATAAGAATGTTGACTGGTTAGAAGTTGTCATTGTTCATTCCAAAAAACTGTTCCTGAGAAACTGTCACAATAGAAACACTGCAACATAGCTACCTGGCGCACTGCTGATTTCCTATCTAATATAATACCATGATTGTATAGTATGTGGTTTTGTGCTTTATTGCTCCCTAGGATATTAACTTTGATGTTTTAAGCATTTAATTCTATGGCTGTGAGTTTTAATCCCTCCACAGAGCTCTCTCCTATTTATCAGTTTGTCAGAATTCACTCCCCAGTGTTTGTGTGCTTAGCTAACTTTATTTAAGGGGGAAAAACAGCATTACTTCATCATAAGTTGAAACAAAATTTCCAGTCGCTTAGATATGTAAAGCATATTTCTAGCAGATTTAGTATCATCTAGGAAAGTGCTTCTTAAAACACATTTGTACAAAGGCTGTCAAGTGATTAAAACAATTAATTGCGATTAATTGCGCTGTTACGCAATAATAGAACACCATTTATTTAAATATTTTTGGATGTTTTCTCCTGTACAAACATGCAAAAGGGGAGGACTTACCGCAAAATATACACAGCTTTGGATGAGCTGCAATCGTGCCCCTTCAGAGCTGGGAGAGGTTTGACATATATCCTCAAGGTTCACACTTGTTGACAAACACCCAAAGAGTACTGTTTTGGTGTGTGGGCAATTGGTAGTTTAATTTCTTGCACTTTGGGGCATTTGTTAACAGTAGAATTAACCTATGCTCACTTTATATTTATTAGAAGTATTTGCACTTTAAAAAAACAAAAGAAATAGTATTTTTCAATTCACCTAACACAAGTACTGTAGTGCAACCTCTTTATCATGAAAGTTGAACTTACAAATGTAGAATTATATACAAAAAAACCCTGCATTCAAAAATAAAACAATGTCAAATTTTAGAGCCTGCAAGTCCACTCAGACCTACTTCTTGTTCAGCTACTCGCTCAGACAAACTAATTTGTTTACATTTGCAAGAGATAATGTTGCCTGCTTTTTGCTTACAATATCACCTGAAAGTGAGAACAAGTATTCTCTTGGCTTTCTTGTAGCCAGCATTGCAAGATATTTATGTGCCAGATGCGCTAAATGTTCATATGTTTCTTCATGCTTCAACCACCATTCCAGGGGAAATGCATCCATGCTGATGACGAGTTCTGCTCAATAACAATCTAAAGCAGTGTGGACTGATGCATGTTCATTTTCATTATCTGAGTCAGATTTCACTTGCAGAACATTGATTTTCTTTTTTTGGTGGTTCTGGTTCTATAGTTTCCACGTCAAAGTGTTGCTCTTTTAAGACTTCTGAAAGCATGCAACACACTTCGTCCCTCAGATTTTGGATGGCACTTCAGATTCTCAAGTCAAATGCTGTAGCTATCTTTAGAAATCTTACATTGGTACTTTCTTTGTGTTTTGTCAAATCTGCAGTGAAAGTGTTCTTAAAATGAATGTGCTGGATCATCATCTGAGACTGCTGTCACATGAAATATATGGCAGAATGCAGGTAAAACAAAACAGGGGACATACAATTCTCTCCCAAGGAGCTCAGTCACAGATTATTTTTTTAACGAGCACCATCAGTATGGAAACATTTCCTGGGGAATGGTGGCTGAAGCATGAATGGGGCATACCAATGCCTGCTACAAAAATGCCATGCAAAAGCCTATTCTCACTTTCTGGTGACATTGTAAACAAGAAGAAGGCAGCATTATCTTCTGTAAATGTAAACAAGTTTGTTTGTCTGAACAATTGGCTGAACAAGAAGTAGGCCTGAGAGGACTTGTAGGCTCTGAAGTTTCACACTGTTTTGTTTCTGAGTGCAGTTATGTAACAAAAATATCAAAATTTTTAAGTTGCACTTTCTTGACAAAAGATTTTACTATAGTACTTGTAAGAGGTGAACTGAAAAATACTACTTTTTAAAATCATTTTTATAGTGCAAATATTTGTAATAAAAAATAACATATATTTTGATTTCAATTACACCACAGAATACAATATATATTAAAACACAGAAAACCATCCAAAATATTTAATAAATTTCAATTAGTGTTCTATTTAACAGCCTGAATAAAAGTGCAATTAATCACAATTTTTTATTCACGATTAATTTTTTTTTAGTTAATTGCATGAGTTAACTGTGATTAATTGACAGCCCTAATTGTACTCTACAAGGAGGAAGGTTGGACTAGTGGCTAAGGCATTAGAACTGGGCTCAGGCACTTAGGGTTTGATCACTGGCCTTGACACAAACATGCTATGTCACACAAGGGAAAAAACAAATCTTTCTTTGCCTCAACTCCCCATGCATAAAATGTGGAAAAAATACTGCTTTGCTCCCATCCTTCGTTTGACTTACCAGTGCAGATTGTGACTGAAAGGTCTTTGGGAAAAGGGCTGTTTCTCATTATGTTTGTACAGCACGACCCCAATCTCAGTTGGGACCTCTACATGGTACCATACCAAAGATAATAAATGTAATAAATTAGAATATCAAATTGCATGAGTATAACTGTGTTCTCGTTCCTTGCTGACATTCAGGAAGGCAGCCTGTAGTACCTGTAGCGCTGTAGTGGATATTTGGTAAACAGTGATTTAAAGCTGCAAGTAGAAAGAGGAAGCTTCTTTTTATTCATCTCTGATTTCTCATTCAAATACGGTAAAACATTTACTAATCCTCCTCCTCCAAAACATACGCCATAAGTCTGCCGAGTGGTAGGTTAACTTGATATCACAACAGTAACTGACTTGAGTCAGAAAGCCTGCCAAGTAAGTCAACAGGCTACACTTCTAGCTCTGAACAACTTAAATAAAGGGAAGGAAGGAGAGAGCGGTTCAAGTACCTCAATGGGAAAAAAAAATCAGCCAGAACTCCTTGGGGAGGGGGATGCTTGGGGAGTGTGTGGTGGAGTGGGGGCTCTGATGCTGTTTGAAAGGGTGAGTATTACATTCCCCCCTCTCCATTCTGCTTTGTGCTAGCTCAGAACTGCTGACTAGTGTACAGAAGAGGGACCTACTCTCCATTCTGCTTTGTGAAATCTAGTGTCACAATTGTGGCTGACCCTGGGGGTAAAAGGTGCATGTGGAGGGTCTCCTCGAGCTTTAATCTATGTAGATATTTATACAGGACTCATCAATGGAGTATCTGACCATCTGAAACAATTAAATAAAGTCAGCAAAATCTACCACCACATTGTTTTATGATTCCTTATCTCTTCTCCTTCCTCCCCCAACCTAAGGAGTCCTTCTCCAATGTCTTTGCACCAGCATCACCTATTGTTTGGTAGGCTTTTGTTTGCTTTCCCATTAGGGTGACCAGACAGCAAATGTGAAAAATCGGGACACGGGTGTGGGGGTAATAGGAGCCTATATAAGAAAAAGACCCCAAAATTGGGACTGTCCCTATAAAATCGGGACATCTGGTCACCCTATTCCCCATCGCCCTTTGACTGGGTGAGCCATATTGAGCTATGAGAATGACACCTGAAACTGAGTAAGATCATAACTCTCCACTCCTTCCCCAATGTAATCTGGTAATCATTTAAATATTTTTAAAGAGATCCCACACTTCCTCTGGACTCAATCACAGTAAACAAAGCAGAGAGAGTTCAGAGAAGATACAATGCCATGAGACCTTGGACATCCTATGATATTCCTGAGTCCATAGCTCCTAGCTAACAGTCTGGATAGTAAACAATTAAACTCAGGCATCCTATTCTGGAGAAACAAGGGTACTCTTGAATTTTCTGGACCTGTTTAATGCACCAGTGATATAATTATGCTATATGTATTGAAAAAGAATTTGACAACCTGTTTCTTACGTTCATGATACCTGCAAAATCAGGCAGAAAACTTCAGAGACATTTGCTTTTGAGGCCATCATATTCATTTACACATAAAGCCTAATTTGACCTGAAAATTTGATTTCCAGTCTCCAAAAATGAGACTACTAACCCAGTACTCCAGCTAGGCTCTTGGATCTTTTGCTATCTAGAAATTATGCCCTCACTTACGTATAAATATTTATAAAACCTTTGATCTTTAAAATGTGAGAATTGTCTTTTTGTTTGTAATTATTATAAAAATATCCCAAGCCCACTAATTGAATGAATGTTTCAGATGTGAGTAATTTTTTATTTGAATTCTACATCCTTAGGTATTATGTAACAATTAGTAATGATGTGATGGATAATTTTTTGGAACAGTTCCTGATTCCATTACTCAACTACTCCATCGACCAGTAATTATGAATCATATCTAATTAGCTGCTGCTCTTCAGAAACATATGAAAGCCAAGGGCATAAAGTAATTGGCATAAAAGTTTTTCTAATTAATTTATCTGTCCATGTGAGTAACCAGGACTGGAGTCAGGGGAACATTTATAACTCCAGGAAGGCCAGCCCTAAAACCCAATGTCAAAGGAGATTTATATTTGTGAATTATAAAAAGAACAACAAGCCACAAAATTACATTATCCCCAACTCCAACAATACAGTCCGTAATGTGTTGTTCAGAGACGAGCAAAAAGTTTTTATTGATCCAATTCATTTTCATCATATTCTCCACTGAGTCTTTCAAATCTCTGTGGCCGTTTCCCTCATTCTCCAATGTAACAGTAATCAAGCACATTAAGCAATTCATTAAACAACAGTCCCACTGACCACAGGGAGTATTGCAGCTAACATTCATTAGGCAACTAGCAACTTTATTTACGTAGTACAGACCTCCAAAGAGCAAAACTAAATCCTTTGTCTTTCAGTGCAAGCCTACGGCCCACCAACGCTGTACTGTATGTGGCTTTCAAAAACTATAAAACCTCAAACCTTGCTGGCACAGACAATGCCTTTGTATAAGCAGCAGCCACTGAAGAAAGAAGCCAAACTGGAACTGAGGCAATGTGTCCTGTTTTAATTCTGAACTGACCATGAATTAAATTAAAATCTGATCTCAGTGCTGAGTGTGGATAATTAAAATTTATTTTGGGTATAAAAATAAACCTTAAACTATTAATGTTTAGATCCTAGAGTTTCAGATCTGGCTTTAAGAGGGCAAAAGTGATAGACCAACCAGATATGGTCAGATGCATCTGAGAATCTTGGCTTGCATGGCATTCTTAATAAAAATGATATATATTGTCCTTCATAACAAGAGAAAGGATGCTGAAATAATAGAAAGGAAGAATTGCCACAAACTCTGATTGTAAGAGTCCAAAAAAAGTTATATGTTCATCTGGGCAATGGACTTGTGTGCTTCATAAAACCAAATTTAGAAAGGTGCTAAGTTTGTGTCTGTTACATGTTCCCTTGTTTAATGAGAGAATTCTTATAGCACAAGAATATTGGAGGGGTTTTTTTAACTTTATGTTTTTAAACAGAATATAGGAAAGCTATAATTAATGGGGACAAACTCAAACAACTCTGATCAAAATTACTGCAAGTGTAAAATACTTCCATAAAAAGCTGAGCTCTTTTCTGAATAAGTTGAAACATAGATTTGCCATACTATATCAGGCCAGAGGTGAAGTAAGGCACTTCCTTAGCTATTGTAGATTTGTCTGCAGGGTTTCATGGAAGGAACATAGGAATACACCTAAAATTCCCAGCCTTCCTTTCCTCACATTATTATTTATATTGTTCTTAATACTACCATAGAAAAGACAAAATGATTCCTATCCTCGGTGTAATCAGCGTAGCTCCATTTATTGCTATGGAGTTCTACCAAATGAGGATAAGGCTCACTGAATCCCATCCTTCAGTTTCACTTTTGATAGCCTTTACCATAGTACTCATGACACTCCCAGTACCAGCTATCGGAAAAGCTGTGACTTGCAGTAAAGTTATGTAAATGAAGAGTTTTTAAAGGCAACCACTGGTACCTGAGTCAGGCCAGCTGGAATTCAGAACTGTGGTGCTAGAGAGTCTAAATATTTAAAGCCTAATGATTAAACCACTAAGCCAACTTCTCCAGAGTAATTTTTCCTTTTAAGACACAAAGCTTTCTTTCTAAATCTTGTCTCACTGGCAAGATCTCAGCATAATTCTTTTTAGCCTGTATCTATTGATTGAGCCACTGACATGGTGCCATCAGTAAGTACAAAAAAGTCCCCATTTTACTTGGCATTCTGCAGCAGAGATAATAAAAACAGATCATGTGCCAAGCTTGATAGATTGGTGCATTGAGCTGCTTTATGGGAGACCTGGGTTCAAGGCTAAACTCTGACTTACACACTAGGCAGAGACTGAGAGTATAACTTAAGTGAAACTTTCAGCCTCTGATAAAAGGATGATCTATGAGATATTGTTCATGAGAACTCCTCAGTGGCATTTTTAAAGTGAAGGTGACTAAACTTTCTTGACCACAGGGCTTCCAGCTGTGATTTAAGATGCACAAAGAGAAGGAATGGAAACAGCAATAACACTGGTCAAAAGTGAAACTGGAGGGTAAAAGCCCCATGATCCACATTTGAATCATGCCTGAATCTTAGATTCCTATCTTAGGAAGGTGAGACTCAACTTAAAATATATATAGTATCCCCACCAACAACCAGAAAGTATAGCTTTGAAGAAAAATATTCCGCCGAGGTCTTCTGCTGGTTTTGGGAAAGGTACTCATTGTCACAGCTAAATAGACAGGGAACAGATTGTTTAACATAAATAGTTAACACATATGGCAAGAGACCATTCATGGTAACGTGTCCAGTTAACACTTCTGTGGTCATAGGACAGAAAAGGGGGATTAACGGGTAACAGATTGTTGTAATAAGCCATAAATCCAGTGTCTCTATTCAGTCCATGATTTTTAGTGTCTAGCAAAGTTATGAATGTAAGCTACCAGGCTTGTCTTTTGTAGGTGTTATGAAGGTTTCCTTTGCGGAGGAGGATTGAGAGGTCAGAAAAAGAGTGATTGCTTTGTTGGTGATATGGTGATATGTTGTTTTGCCTAATTACCTTGTGTGCCTTGCCATTTAATGATACAGTTTACATTCAAGCCTCCTGTTTCCATTTTTAGAGCTATGCTTGCCTTCTGTGACTCTGTGAGAGTCTATTTACGTAGCTTTCATGCTGAGTCAAAGGATTTTAATTTCTCACTTTTGATTTTTTATAGGCAAAGCTGGAATGGGGCAGTTCTGTCACAGAAGGGCTCCCCTGGCAAGTCTGAAACGGTTTGTATACCTGCTGTAGCCTCAAAATTTTCTTCAGGGAGGTGACTGAACATAAAAAGGGAGATTTGAAGAAGATACTGTATCAGCTTTAGGTGTGGAAGATGACATAGCAAACCCGTTGCACAACACAGAAAAACATCTCTTGTTAAGATACAAAGGAGACAAAGTTTAAACCACCCTACCATCTCAGAAAAGGCCCCTTCCAGTCAAAATGGGACTATGTTAGCAAAGGTACAGAAGACACTATGTAGCTTGATAGTGAAGAACTAAAGACAAACGATAAATATAGAGCGTCAGATTCTACTGCTCTCCAATCCTCATCATTCACAAGAATGTCATTCATAAAAAACTTAGAAAATAAGATATTTATCTCACTTGGACTTATTGGCAGCTCTTGGATAAGAATCTGTTTCTCTGCATGCTTAACTATTAAGGGTTAATGTGAACTCTGGTTCCACATTGACAGCTAGGCAGTTCAAAGTTTGTACAATAGCCTAAGATCTGTGCATTTTGTTCCTTTATTGTATGAGGTTTGTGATTACAGCTCCATCAAACTACTCATGGAAAATAATCATAATGACTGATTTTATTAGCAATAGAAAACATTAGAAAAATATCTAATATAGAAAACATGTGCAATTGAATGATTATATCTCCTAAAGTACCATGTATATGATACAGCCATATAAGTTCAGTATTTACTAGTGTATAGAGTTCATTACATATGATGAAGGGCAGTGAAATACCAGTTTTATTCTCATAGAAAAAAGAGGGGCCATAAATAATGAGAGGTACAGCCTCAAGAGACTAGGCACATCCTATTTAAAACCACATTAAAAACAAACACATTGTTTTAATGTTAAGGTTGAAAAGGCAAGCATACAGAAGTTAGAATGTGACCATTCTGGCACTTCTATTGCTCAAATTGTACAACAGAATACATTTCTTCCTACTCTTAGACACGTGTATAGCATGATATAGTATTTCTTTCTATAAACCAGAGGATTAGTACTGTTACACTTGGTTGTTTTTGAACTTTATTTTCCATATTATTAAAGTAGCATTACAAAAGAATCTTAGATTTCACCATAAAAAGAGGATGTTTCTAGCTCTTGTGCTTATGATAAAATATACTTGAAAACATCAGTCCTAATGGTAAAAAAAAATGTAAATCATATAAAAAGAACTCCAACTTTTTTTCCCCAATCTGATTTCTGAAGCTCAACTCCTGGTTTTTGAATTTTTGGGATTGGTAATGCTGGGATGAACATCAAGAGTAGAAAATCTCTTGATAATAAAAGATCATATATCCATGCAAACCACCTCAGTAACAGACTGCAAAAAGAGAAATACAGAAATTGTGTATTTTACAATAAAAATATAGAACTGCATAAGAAGGAACTTAATTCAACACCATCAAAATACCACCATTTTGGAAGGGCTGAAAGGAGGCAATATAGATCAGATCTATTGGATTTTGTGAACTTCATGCTCAAGAATACTTTGGTGAGCAGAAAACACCTGCTGTTGGGGAGAGACCAGCTCCCTGGACCTCTTCCCCCACCAAGTCCACTGTCCACTGTTTACCCCCTTTCCCTCCCGCCCCAAGTTGGCAGCCTGTGGAGAATCTCTTTGGAGGCTACCTCACCCACAGGACAGCTCTTGTTCTTCATTTCCCTTTGCAAGAGGGGAAGGTCTGCCTGACATAAGGACAAGCCTCTCAGGCAGCTCCTAGAGAGTTAACTTTAAGGGCTTAGTCTCTCAGAGTCTATTGCTCCTTTGTGGGGTTTACCTTCTACCCCTCTTCCTGGGGCTATTGCCACTGTTGGTCAGGGTGGCTTTAGGAGAGGTGCATCTCACACCTGTCTCCTCCTTGATTAGACTCCCTCTGTTCCCAGTAGTCCCTGGTCGGAGCAACCTTCCTCCTGTTTACCACCCCTTTCTGTGGTAAGTTTCCCCTTTTTAAGCTCCTCCTCCTCCAGACTGAGCAAGCCTTACAGGTGTGTTTCATTAGTGTGGAACAGGCCCAGAAGAGCTTGTTAGCCTTCTTCATAGGAGAGTGAAGATGTGTCCCTTAACACCTCCCAAAAGTTAAATACTCAGGGCAAGCTCCAGACATTGTCTGTTTTGTGTCAGGCCACAGAGCACGAGATAGCCTTGATCTCACCTAAACCTATTGGAAACAAACCAGTCTAATGGACCAGCTATATCAATGCCATTCAGGGACTGCTGTATCAGAAAAGGGGGAAAAATATAAATGTCCCTTTCATTACTGGAAGGAAAAAAGGTAGAAAACATCTCATTTAAACATGGCAGGCTAGATCATAAAATGCAACCAGTAATAGAACCAATACACAGGAGAGATGGCACTTTGGGGAGAATTGAAGCTAGATCATTAAGAGTTTGATGCATGTATAATTAAAGCTGGGAAGAGCATGAATTGCACAACAGAGATTTTAGAAAAATCAAATGAGTGTGAAAAAATATGAATGTTGGGAATTCCTAAAGGAAGGGAGGAACGGACTCTATTGAATTCATAGGCAATTTTTTGCCCAAATTGTTCAATTTGAGAGAGGAAGACACTCATGCCACATGAAGAAGAGTTATCACATACCAGCTTGACATTCTGCAGGTCCAACATGCAAAGCTGGGAACAATGGAAGGGTCAGCATTGCAGAGCAAGATCACACACTCGAAGAAGCATGACAGAGGAGAGATTTGGAATATAAACCACATCAAATCCTTATATTTCCATACAAAAGTCTGTCAGCACAGAGCAAGCCAAAGGAGAAGACCTTAGTGATGAAGGTCAGGAAACAGCAATGTTGATTGCACAGCTTTAGCTACATCCTTTCTTCCATCACTCTTATGAGTTAGTGTGTTTTGTTACACATGCTCTCTGTCAAATAATGCAAGATTTATAAAAACCTCTCTCCCCACCATGATTAATATAGTTGCAGTATTGGGTTTCAACTCTAATTTCTATGTTACTTATAGAACTGAAAGAGTGGGATGTAAACTAGGACTGGACTGATCTATAAGCACTTTATAAAGGTAGGTGGCCAGGGAGGAGTTCCATTTTACAGATGGGATCACTGAGGAACAAAATACTTCAGTTATTAGTCAATATTCATATGCACATCTTGTAATATGCAGCTTGCCCCAGTCACACTTACATATATATATAAACCAATCTACTATCCCAGGTCAAAGATACTCTCAAACCAGCTGAGCAGTCATAGAAGCAGTTTCAGAAGGTATGGCAGCTTTGGGGGAAAAGGGCCCAGCTGGGACCACCTCCTCTCCCAGACCAATAACAGTGCAGCGGTGACCCTTTGCACTGCCCTGGGGGTTGTTATAAGTGTAAAGTAGCCTAAAATGAGTGTTTACCTGTAAGGGGTTAAGCTAAAGGTAACCTAAGAGGTAAACAACTAACCAATGAAAAATTTTTCAGAAGACAAAAAATTTTAAGTTTCAGGGTTTTTTTGGGTCTCTCTTTGTTTACCTCGGCTATGGGATGGACACAGCTATGTCTTTTACTGTAACTATAAATTTTATTAAGTACTGTAGTCAGTAAGTTTACCTTTTTTTTTCTTTTATTAAAATCTTTCTTTTAAAAAGCTAAGACAAAAAATTTTAAGTTTCAGTTTCTCTCTGGGTCTCTCTCTGTTCACCTCGGCTATGGGATGGACACAGCTATGTCTTTCACTGTAACTATAAATTCTATTAAGTGCTGTAGTCAGTAAGTTTACCTTTTTTATCACTTGAAGGGTTCTCAGTGGTGAGGGTTGGCTGGGTGCTTCTTAATATTGTAAGCTTCAGCAGAAATATCAACAGTGGGAGAAAGTTGCCTCGGGGGAGAGGTTTGGTTTCTGCATCCTTTTGTTAATTATGGTAGATGCTGTTCTATTAATGGTTATAAGGGATTTATTCCTTTCTTTTTTTCTTTTATTAAAACCTTTCTTTTAAAAAGCTGACTGCTTGTTGTCCATTGTGTAAGATCCTGGTTTTGAATCGGGCACGTCTCGCAGAATCAGGCAAGGTTTGGGTTTTTTATTCTTTCAAGCTTTCCAGGGAAGAAAAAAGTTTTGGGGGGTTAGTGGAAAGGGAAAGAAGGGTCCCAAACTACCCTAAACCTAGTTTGGTGGTGGCAGCGTACCAGGTCCAAATACAAAAAAATTTGTGTTTTGGGGAAAAACATTTTAACCCAAGCTGGTAAAATAAGCTTGTGGGGGGTTATTTCTTTTTTCATGCGGGTCCCCACATCTGTACCCTAGAGTTCAGAGTGGGGAGGCAATCCTGATCT
>ML677333.1:49236879-49285682 GCA_007922305.1 Dermatemys mawii | reverse complement strand
AGATCAGGATTGCCTCCCCACTCTGAACTCTAGGGTACAGATGTGGGGACCCGCATGAAAAAAGAAATAACCCCCCACAAGCTTATTTTACCAGCTTGGGTTAAAATGTTTTTCCCCAGAACACAAATTTTTTTGTATTTGGACCTGGTACTCTGCCACCACCAAACTAGATTTAGGGTAGTTTGGGACCCTTCTTTCCCTTTCCACTAACCCCCCAAAACTTTTTTCTTCCCTGAAAAGCTTAAGAAAATAAAACACCCAAACCTTGCCTGATTCTGCAAAACGTGCCCGATTCAAAACCAGGATCTTACACAATGAACAACAAGCAGTCAGCTTTTTAAAAGAAAGATTTTAATAAAAGGAAAAAAGAAAGGAATAAATCCCTTATAACCATTAATAAAACAGCATCTACCATAATTAACAAAAGAATTCAAAAACCAAACCTCTCCCCCGAGGCAACTTTCTCCCACTGTTAATATTTCTGCTAAAGCTTACAATATTAAAAAGCACCCAGCCAACCCTCACCACTAAAAACCCTTCAAGTAATTAAAAAAAAGGTAAACTTACTAACTACAGTACTTAATAAAATTTATAGTTACAGTAAAAGACATAGCTGTGTCCATCCCATAGCCGAGGTAAACAAAAAAAATCCCCCAAAAACCCTAAAACTTAAAATTTTTTGTCTTCTGAAAAATTTTTCATTGGTTGGTTGTTTACCTCTTAGGTTACCTTTAGCTTAACCCCTTACAGGTAAACACTAGCTTTAGGCTACTTTACACTTATAACAGGGGTACTATGCACTCTCCCCTTGAACCATGTGGGCTGGGGCAAGAGAAGTATTTCAAAAAGAATCCAGCCCCTAGGCCACACAAACTCCCCAGCTGGCAGGAGCAGACACAGAAGCAGCCTCCGCGGGCATAGCAGGGACCAGTGGATGCTGATGATGTCATGAAACTACTTTCCACAAACTTCATCCTAGACATTCTGTCCCTTATGCTCATTGGCTATCTGCTCCAAACCCTTTCCTCACAGTCTCTTCACCTCAGTCTCATTCCTCTTGGTCTTGATATCCCGCTCCTTCTCCCTCTCCTTCTCTCTGACCCCTCAACTCCATTCAGGTTCTCTCTCTCCCTTCTCTTAGCTTTCTGCTTCACAAATCCTCTCCTCATCATTAAAAATAAAAAATCATGGCATTAACTTGCAGAGCACCATTCTGTTCACATGGCTTGTATGTTCTATCCCTCTCCTATATCCTGTACCCTTTGTCTGTTTTGTCTATTTAGACAGCCAGCGTTTGGTGCAAGAATTGGTGTCTCCAATTCTGTGTTTGTACAGTACCGAACAACATAGGGATCTGCTCTCAGTTAACTCCTGGGCACTACTGTAATAAACAGAGTAAATTCACTGTACAGCCTAATTTGCTATCCAAATATGTTCTGCACAGCCTACTTTCCTTCTGAGTGTTGCTCAAAAGTGCTAAAATCTTACAAAATAAGTGTCTGTTGATTTTCACAAGCCAGGGTTTATTAGGTTTTGCTTCCAAGCTACAAAATGTTGCTATGGATTTGCTCGGTCTGAATTAATATGACTATGCATTTTCAGAGTGTTTTTTCCTCCTTGGATTTAAAAGTGCCTCGCAAAAGTGGGAACACAGGAACAGAGCCATTTTATGGACATCATAGCCAAGCACCTCGATCTGATTCTTTTATTAACAGGCACTGTGGGTTAGTGGATGAGACTTGGATTCTGTTCCTACCTTTGCCACAAACTTCCTAGCTAACCTTGAGAAACCTCTTTGGTTTTCAGTTACTCCATCTGCAAAATGGGGGAATACCATATTTGCTTCTTAAGATGTGGAACAGGGGCCTTGTTAAATACTGATGAAAAGCATGGAGCTTTTTTAAGTGGCAGAAGGCTGAATTAGAATTCATGGTCTTGTGGGTCAGAAACCACTTTTTCTCCTGTGCTGTAGGGTTTTAAAAGAGGACCCTTTTCATCAGCTCTTGTATCAATCTGTGCTATGAAACCTTCCCTCATTAGAAGCAGGTGTCCTTTCTAGCCCTGCTCTGTTCCACACAGCACAGAGAAATGCACCAAACACCCTGAGCAAGTTTGTAAACCCTAACCTGTGAAAGCGTGACAAAATGCTTGTGCAAAGTATACTTTAAAAACTTCTCATGTCACACATCACAACTTATCCTCACTAAAAGGCACATCTGTGAGCTAGGGACACTCACTTTGCCAAATTTAAAGTCTCTATCATCTCCTCTTGAGGTAATAAGCCTTTTTTCAAAAAGGCCCTTTTTAATTATGGAAAAAGTGTATTTCTACTCTCTTTCTTCTTGAAAGTGGCTGAAATGATTATTCCCAACCTTTCAAAGAAAATTTGCCTCTGCAATAAGACCACACCTGCGAAATATCAGTCCAAAACCAAAAAGATTAACAGTTATAAACAGCTGGAAACAAATCTTTCGTACAAAATTAACTCAAGGCATCTCTGCATTTCTTTTTGTCTAGTGGGACACTGTTTGTCCTTCACCTGTTGAAAACAATTCAAGTTAATAAGGAATTACGGTAAGTGACTCTGATTGATTTGACTAAGACAGAATAATAGTTCATCAGTACTGATTAGTAGTCAAAGACATTTTATTAACATAAAATATAAAGCTTATGCATAATGTGATATTCTGTTTCCTCTCTCTAAAATCAATAAAAATGAAAAACAATGATAATAGTGATATCATTAAAATGTTCTTAAAGTTAAAACAAGTTACATCTTGTTATTTCTTTACCACAGAGAAAGGTCAAACTAACCTAAAATAAATATAATTATGTGATTATATGATTATATGTCATTCTGAAAGCTTTTGGAGATGCTACTTAATTTTACTGAGGTAATAATAATACATAGTATACTGCTACTTTTGACCTTCCCTTTTAAGGAAAATACTGAAGCAAGTACAACTATTTGGAATGTCCCTTTAAATCACTCAATGTTATATGTAATCTTTGTACAGTTTTTTAAGCTGAATTATCAAATAAGCACATAAATTAAGCAATTTATTTCCATAAAAACAAACATATACAGAACTCTCTCTAATAGAAGGCACACCATGATTTTCCAGAAGAATCTAGAATTAAAGGTCTCTCAAGATCATGGAAAGTTTGTTTCCAGTAGATATTTTGCTTTATAAGAGAGTTTGCCATGTATTTTTCAAGACTTTACAAATTGAATATACGTATAACTGTACACTCTATAAGTGAGGTTGTCACTGTCTCCTGCATCGGTGTGCAATTCAGGGGGCAACAGAGTTCTCCTTATATCTGCATATGGTACAATGGCAGTTCCTGGGCTCCTGTGAATAGAAGCACTGCTCTGAACTAGCATTGCTGTCAGTGCTGGGGGTACAGGACAGGCCCTCTGAAGAGGCCAGCAGAGCTAGCATTGTCAGGGGTGCGCCGTTTAAGGATAGTAGAACAAATACACTTTCCTGTGACTTATGGAAGCACAACGTTTCCTCTATGAACCCCACAGGAGTAACGGGACTCCCCAACTACAAATTCTCTAGGAATATCTCAGTTGAGCCCTTAGAGCCAAGTCCCACCTTTCTTATTCAGATGAACCTTGCTATCAAAGTAAGTGTAAACACTTGTAAGATTAAGGCAAGCAGGAGTTGTCTCTAAATAACTGTGTATAAATGGACAGAAAACAATACATAATAAGATATATGCCCAAACCAGTGCTATGATTCAATAAAGCTTTCCTCTCTGAAAGCTCTCCTTTCATTCAGAATGGTTGTACACATCATTGTCTGGCACACACATTAGATCTTTCAATTATTTGTGTGTGTTTTCCACAGCTACTTCTGTTTCATCTCCTTAGTCTTCCCCGGGGCCCAACCCCTCCCAACCTCAACAAACTCCCCCGCTCCCAGCTCTGGCATTACAGCACCACTGCCTGAAACTATATAAAATCCTTGGCCTCAAACCAGAGAAGACCTAAACGCAGGAAAGTAAGGATAAATTAAAGTGACAGGGTCTCAGCAGTGGAAATTAGTGCAACTCTTCTAATTGCATGTCTAGCCTGAATGATGGGATACTTAATTCTTACACATCCCAGACAATTGCTTTATACTAACATGAGCTCTGGGAAAAAGGCAGATTTCAGAGACATATGGAGCAGTAGATGGAGTGGAAAAATAAATCAGAGGCCCTAGTCACACTGGAAAAAATACTTTATCTACATTGTTCATATAAGGTATTACCACCATTAAACAAAGCTGATAATGTCTCCTTCATCCATTTTTGCTATAAAAATGGAACATTAAATAATTAAGTGACAAAGATGACACGGGAGAGTATTTACTGTTATTCTAACAACAAAGAGCTTTAGGTGAGCAGGTTACACTCCTTTAGTTAGTGGACATAACCCCAAATAGGGGATCCCGAAAGTCATGGTCAGGAAGAACAGTATGTTATACTCTATAAGGACTGCTAATAAAAGGCTTCAAAACTAGCATGGGTTCTTATATCTATTTAACCTTTTGCCCTAAGAAGCAAAGAGCATCTGGTTAAGTGGAGAGTAAAAGCATAGCTACTTTTCATCATCAAGGCTTACAGCCAGAGTATGTGGAAGCCTGAGCTGCCAAGCCTGGGTTAAATGCTTGTTGCCTTCACTGCCTGAGGCCATCTAGCGTGTTTAGAAATGATTAAGTACTGCAGCCTAGAAAGGACCTGTCCTGAGCGTTCATCTCTGACTTCCAGCAGAAAGGAGAGGCTGGCAATGACAGAGGCAGATGGATGAGTCTCATTAGTATGGCGAGGCAGCGAACCAGACTGCCTTCACAGAGCTGTCCAAAAAAAAAAAAAAAAAAAAAGAGCAAATTAAAATAGGAGCTGAGAAAACCAATGAGCTAGGTTTTAACTCTCTGATACCTGGTTTCATCCACAGCAGGTTATATGGCTATCTGTACTTCCTCAGAGCCTCTGACCCATAAAGCAAGGAGTTAGCCGGTCCTCCTTTAATTTTTGCATCTTTCTTTCCTTTATTTTTTAAATACTTGAACTTCCCACAGCATGTCAGGTGGCAGATAAAACATAGCTGTTCGTATCATTTTTATAAGAAGGGTCAAATTTCTGTCACCAAACACAAACCGTGATAATTAGGAACACATGGAAAATACAGCACACGACACACACAAAGTAATAAAGATTCGGCATGTGTTCGGCATCTTCACAAAGATGTAAGTACCTCTGAAAACTGGTGTTGCCACACTAAAGAAGAATGTCTTGCTGACCTGAAACTAAGACCTACCTACACACGTGCGCCTCCCAGGGGAAAGCAGCAATTCTAGGGATGATGTTTCATTGATACAATAGGTTGGTAAAGTCAGAGTGGCATCAACAAATGCCTTCCTGAGAGCCTTCACAGTGTGATGGACGGGCATACCTGCAGCTATTTTGAATGAGTCTCCCTGTGAGACTGATGGGAAATTATATCGATTTATTACCCCTAGTTTGATTTGTTTGAGTTGCTTCAGGAACCATCTAAGAGAGGAGAAGAGAAGAAAAAATAAATGCATCTGAATAATTCAAAGTGCAAATTGCTACATACAGGGAAGCCATTTTAGTTTGTCTTTGCATGTGAGATGAATATTGCAACACAACAGAGGTTAACTATTGCCCTTCATTTTTCTTAAGATGTGGTGGGTAGGAGTAACCCTTAAGTTTAACAGGATAATTTTAGAAACAGGTCAAAGATGTAGAACTTCCCAAATACAAACAAGACCATGGAAGCCTCAAGCAAAATATCAGAACAGAAGGTAAAACAATGGTTTACAAAAATCAATGTTTAGTTAAAAATAAAAATATAATTTATAAGTTCTGGAGTGTTTTGGGAAATGTATCAATGCCAGGGTTTCATCTGACTCTACAGGCCCATGCTGACAGTGCCAATTGAAGCACGGGATAAATTCCCCATAAAGAATAGACCACTATGGTGTTTTTCTGTAGCCTTGTAGATGTAGGAACCTCTGATTTCACTGAGGTCAATGAGAGCCACAAGTGAGTAAGGACCTGTTTTTCAGAAGTGCTATTTGTCCCTGTGCAATTGCAGATTCTACCTCTTCTTCAGATTTTTTTTGGAGAGGTCGGGGACAGAGAAATGAAGAAGATGTTTCTTATTCATCTAAAAGTTGGAATGTGAGGCCACAATATGAGTGGAGAAGTTTGACTAATCCAAACCTGGTGACAGAGATTCCAGAGGGCAGGGAGTTGTTCCATCTGGAGTTTACTTCACTCAAGGCTCAGTTCTGCTACGTCCTGAGCACCACCACTGAAGCCAATGGGAGGTGATGACACTCAGCAACTTGCAAAATCAAGCCCTTGAAGTGGCAAAACCTGAGATTCGGTTCAGGAAACTGGAATGCAACTGTGTGCTCCGATCACTGATCCCTTCTTTGAGTTATACCAAAAGTATAGCAAAAGTGCTTGACATTTAGAAAATAAATAATAATTTAATATTATTAAAATAATAATTTTGAAAGTATAAAATTTTGATCTGTTCATGGACAATTATCAAACCACAAAAGGAGCAAAATGTGATGAATATATAGTTTACTACCTATAGTTTGACCAGCTTTAAGTGTAGAGATATCACTGATTTATATCTACATTATGATCTTATAGAACTGATTCCACATCCCAGCATTTACGAATTCACTGACTATATTATTCTTTTTTGTCCTTATGTAAAATATACAAGAATAAGTCATTTAACTAAATGTAATGTGTCAGAAAATGGCTCGCGCAAAGGAAATAATATTATGTGCTATAAACTCCCATTAACCAGTAATGTGGTTGACTTTGATTGAAGGTGATTAAGTCTAGTGCTCTCTTTCTTGTGATGTTTGTTAAAATAAATACCTATATATTAGAGGAAAGTTGGTGTCTTCTCATTTTGCAAATGGATTGTACAAGCCTGATTTCTTTCCCACATTAAGTTAAAATAATGGATTAGTGGATTCATTTTAGGCAAACACAGAGATGCAGGTAAAGAGATAATAGTCAATGAAACAATGTCACTCTGTCATTCACATTTCCTACTTAAAAAAAGGTTAGTTACCTAAAGATAAAATTTCAGGGTCATTCTGGTATATAATTAAATTTGATTGTAAACCTTCTCTTCTGAGGTCAGCATGACAGTATATTCCCTGACCCTAATCTATGAATATTGTCAGAGGGACTTTATAACTGACACCAAATATTTTCTGTGGGAGATACACTTTTCCTATTGTCCTTCATCTGGCAGCTTCTGTATGAGATCTAGAAATAGAGGAGACAGTGTACAACATTAATACACCTTGTGAGTAAGGGTGTGCAGGGCATCCTCCTCTCCCTGAAAAAAAAAACATAATAGTAATGACAGGAATTCAGGTGTCTTCCCAACACAGTATTAAATTCTAGAATATTCCAGCTGGCACTTCTTTTGTGACAAATTTGAGGAACTGTGTTAAAAGAGGAGGTTTTGGAACAAACTGATAAATTAAACAGTAATAAATCACCAGGATCAGATGGTATTCATCCAATAGTTCTGAAATAACTCAAATATGAAATTGCAGAACTACTAACTATAATATGTAACCTATCATTTAAATCAGCTTCTGTACCAGATGACTGGAGGGTAGCTAACGTATGCTGATTTTTTAAAAAGGCTCCAAAAGTGATCCTGGCAATTACAGGGTGATAAGCCTAACTTCAGTACCAGGTAAATTGGTTGAAATTACAGTAAAGAACAGAACTGTCAGACAAAAAGATAAATATAATATGTTGGGAAAGGGTGTTTACAAGCATGTGAACAAGAGTTATCCAGTTTATATTGTATACTTGGACTTTCAGAAAGCCTTTGATAAGGTCCCTCACCAAAAGCTCTTATGCAAAGTAAGCATTCCTAGGATAAGAGGGAAGGTCCTCTCATGGATCAGTGATTGGATAAAAGATAGGAAATAGGAAAGGAATAAATGGTCAGTTTTCAGATCGGAGAGAGATCAAGAGTACGGTCCTCCAGGGATCTGTACTGAGACCAGTGCTGTGCAACATACGCATATAAGATCTGGAAAAAGGGTTAAACAGTGAGGTGGCAAAATTTGTAGATGATACGAAATTACTCAAGATCGTTTAGTCCAAAGATGACTGAAGAGCTACAAAGGGATCTCACTAAGCTGAATGACTGGGCAAGAAAATGACAGACGAAATTCAGTGTTGGTAAGTACAAAGTAATTGACTGGAAAAAACAGGATAGGTCCCTCAGTGGCTATTAGCCAAGATAGTCAGGGACTCCATCCCATGCTCTGGGTGTCCCTAAACCTCAAACTGCCAGAATCTGGGAATGGATCACTCAAAATTGCCCTGTTCTGTTCTCTCCCTCTGAAGCATCTGACACTGGTCACTGTCAGAAGACAGGATACTTGGCTAGAGGGATCATTGGTCTGACCCAGTACGGCCATACTTATATTCTAATAATGAGGGTGCAATACCAACAAGAGAGGCCATAAGCTATTAAAACCTCCGATACTAGACTCATAATAATCGGCTGAAAGATTGATGTGTATACACATTCCTCTTCCTACCTTCCCAGCTTGATACACAAAGAAACAAATAAAGCCCATCTACGTAAGAATGAAGCAGACTGATCACCTCTCAAGTGCAAGTAGCAGCCCTGGAAAGAATTTGGCATGGAAACATATTCTCCTCCTGTGTCAGTGAGGCTTCACAATACCCTCTATGTACAGCTGTGGCTTAAAAGCAGCAATTTATCCCACAGTATAGAAAGTGAGCACCTTATAGGGGGGTCAAATTGTCCCTCTAGCAGTCACTGGACGGGGAAGAAAAAAAGACCCATTGTAAGGTGTTGGGGGCAGACTTAGAGGGAAGTGGAAGAGACTGAATTGACCATGTGATCCTTCAGAGCTTTGGCTGCTCAATGCTTTTGGGGGGAGGAAAGGCGACACTGGTTAGTGCTGCTGCCCGCTCAATTTCAATGGTGGAAAAATTGTCATTTTGCCTCAAAAAGTAAATGTTTCAAAGAGAAGTTTTACCATTTTTGAAATCAAATACCACTGTATCCAGCAACAATAGCAAAATGTGGCCTTCGAGTAAACTCAGCAATTTATTCTAAGTGGAAATTCACCAAATTCACCATTTGTAGAGAATTATCTTACCACTTTTGTACAATTTTAGTCCTCAATGAATCAGTCACGTGAATATACAAGTAGATGGAGTTTGAATGAGACAGGAGAAAACTCCGTGGCATAACTCTTTTTTCTCAAAAAAGACACCCCTCTTCTGTTATTAATTTATAATATAACAAAAGCCTGACCTGAAAGTTAATAAAGAAAGCATGTTTACTAATTAGGCTTTATTCTCGTTGGTCCAAGTTAATTGCAAAATATCAATATATCTTACTTATGAATATGCAAATGTCTGTCAGAGTGGTACATATTTTCAGTATATAGTACTTTGCTAGGTTTAATTAGATCAAAAGTGGGTCCATCTTAATTTGATAAGATGGGCCCTACTCTTTAATCAGGAAAATAAGTGTGTCTCTTAACAGGTATCTTCTTTTGACAATCAGCAAACACTAATTAGCAGACATAACTATATTAATTGCATGACTCTACTATACTCTTATCAGCTAGCTGATGTTGCCTGTTTCCTAATGCAAATAATTGCTGCCTTGGTAAAGTCAACTTGCAAAAGTCTTTCTAATGCTAACTAGCAATCAATGCATATACGATTTCTAAGATTTCTGTAGGGAATTCTGCATAATAGATGTATTCTGTCTTTTGAGGTATACACGGCTATTTAGTATAATTATTCCTTAGAGCTGCACCTATCATATTATTAGCTTCTTCGGAGGATACAGAACACAACTTATTTGTGTAAGAACAAAGAACTATAATCTTTTCCTTTAGGAATTGCTAAACCACAAGTTAAATGAAGATGTATGACCCAACAGAAAACTTACATTTTATAGTAATTATACTTTTTCCCTTTTCTTAAAAGTCCTTTAACGTTTTTTACTGTGAATTTACTGTTTTTGTAAAGCAGAAGACAGCCCTGGAGACTGCACTGAATCCTACAGAACAGCTATAGCTTGGGAAATGGCAATCAAAGCTTCCCAACTCTGTCCCACCAATGAGCTTCCCTTAGCCCTATTCAGAAGGGGCCATCACTGGGACTTCAGTCTCCATGTTCATTCTACCAACATAAGAATGGCCATACTGGGTCAGACCAAAGGTCTATCCAGCCCAGTATCCTGTCTACCGATAGTGGCCAACGCCGGGTGCCCCTGAGTGAGTGAACCTAACAGGTAATGATCAAGTGATCTCTCTCCCGCCATCCATCACCCCCCTCTGACAAACAGAGGCTAGGGACACCATTCCTTACCCAGCCTGGCTAATAGCCATTAATGGACTTAACCTCTATGAATTTATCCAGTTGTCTTTTAAACCCTGTTATAGTCCTAGCCTTCACAACCTCCTCAATCAAGGAATTCCACAGGTTGACTGTGCGCTTTGTGAAGAAGAACTTCCTTTTATTTGTTTTAAACCTGCTGCCTATTAATTTCATTTGATGGCCCCTAGTTCTTCTATTATGGGAAGTAAATAACTTTTCCCTATTCACTTTCTCCACACCACTCATGATTTTATATATCTCTATCATATCCCCCCTTAGGGCGGGGCTACACTACAGGATGGGGAGGAGGGTCAACCTAAGATACGCAACTTCAGCTACACAAATAGCGTAGCTGAAGTCACAGTATCTTAGGTCGCCTTACCTGGACATCCCCACGACGGCACGTCGACTGCGGCTGCTTCTCCACTGACTCCGCTTACTCCTCTCGCTGAGGTGGAGTACAGGAATCGATTTGAGGAGCAATTTATTGCGTCTAGATGAGACATGATAAATTGATCCCCGATACATCGAGTTCTACCCACCGATCTGGCGGGTAGTGTAGCCATACCCTAAGTCTCCTCTTCTCCAAGCTGAAAGTCCTAACCTCTTCAATCTCTCCTCATATGGGACCTGTTCCAAACCCCTGATCATTTTAATTATCCCTCTCTGAATCTTTTCTAATGTCAGTATATCTTTTTTGAGATGAGGAGACCACATCTGTACACAGTATTCAAGATGTGGGCGCACAATGTATTTATATAAGGGCAATAAGATATTCTCCATCTTATTCTCTATCCCTTTTTAATGATTCCTAAACCCCTGATCTCTCTAATAAGCTTGATAACAAGGATGCTCATTAATGCTAGTTGTGATGGTGTTTACATGACGTAGGCAAGAGGCTATTATCAGCTAGTCTGAGACTACTCAGTCCTTTTACATAGACCAATTAAAAGCCATCAGATGATGGTTACATTTTGTCTGTACTGATGTGCACTGACATTATTAGTGTCCTAAAAGCAAACAGCGCTATAATCAAACAGATGACATCTCTCTTGGTACCCCATCTGAATATGCTGCATTCAGCATTGATGTCCTAGATGTGAAAGGCATAGAGTATCATGCCATTCAATTCTCCTCTGACAATTATATTTGTATAATGCTTTTGCATAATGTAAAGGTGGTGCTGTAATGTCTATGTTAAACTAGATAAATATTATACAAACAAAAAGCTACATTAAAAGAACATTATAAAGGTTGCAATGTCAGGCACTCCAAAATTAGGAAATGCCAGATTTAAGGTTGGCTATGCCATTTTACTCCAGTGGACAGTTAGTCCATGGCAGATTCACACTCAAGTTGCAGTGAACTACTTGTTCAAGTAATCAAGCCCTTAGTGCTATATAATACTTTCTGTGTTCAAAGAAGAGCTCTCATTCAGTTGTAGCTGTGGAGGCTCAGCATTTCTGCAAATCAGATTCCTGGGGGGCAAGTCAAGCACTCAAAAATGAGGAACACACAATTAGTGACCACATATGAAAAGCCTGATTGAAGTGACTGACCTAGCACCATACAGAAACTCTGTAGCTGAGGCAGGGATAGAATCCTTTGAACTGCCTTAACTATGACAACTTCCTTTCTTTAACTGTAATCAGGCAGGAGTTATCAGGGTCAGGCTTGGAACCTTAGATCCACTACACAGACCTCTGCCACTTGAAATAGCAGTAGGAGGTTGCCATTCTCTACGTGGACCAGTGCTAGATGGGGATGGGACACTTTCCTGATGGTTTTCACGGATGTTTGCTGACATCAGAGGAACAGCGAGACTCAGAAATTCTGGTTTTCATTCCAGGTTCTAGTGGGGAGTGTGCTCTAGAGGGCACAGATTCTGGTGTTCACTCTCCCTAAGCTTCTACTCTCTCTCTTCCAATCTGTCCCCTTCAGACCCAGCCCCTGGCCCAGTCATTCTCTTTTCCCCCTGCCTCATTGCCCCAGATTTGTTTAGCCAGCCCCAGTTCCTCCCCTCTCGGCTCTTCATCCCAATCTGTTTGTTCACCAGTTGCCCTTCACGCCTGTGTTCCTTATCCTCACTTGTTCCCAGTCCTTGTCTCCCTCATTGGATCCCTTATTCAATCTCCTCCCTAGCCTCCTGGCTCTTTGCCCATCTCTTTGCCCACCTAATCCCAATTCTTCCCCCATGTGTTGGTTCCCCATCAGATCTGTCTCCCCTCCCCTACTTCTTATTCCTCCTGTCTCACTGGTTCCCAGACCCACTCTCCTTGCCCAGACAGTCTTCAGCTTTTTTGAGGTTAGATTACATTATCCAGTGGTCCTTTCTAGCCTTAAAAATCTATGAATCCTCAGCTCCCTGTGTCTTACACATGGGTCCCAATCTTCTTGCCCAGTCACTCTCAGTTTCTCCCAAACACAACTCCCTTCCTTCCACTGCTAGCCTCCAGTCCCAGTCAAGTGTGTTGTCTTCTCTTCCACCCCCTGGCCCTGGCTCCCTGTCCCAGTCTACTCCTACAACCCCTCTCCAACTCTGGCTCTTGTCTCCTTTGTATTACAAGCAGGTAGCTTCTTCCTCCATGCTGCCAAGGCATCAGCATCAGGAGTCAGCAAGAACACAGAGGAAACAGACTCCCTGTTCTCATTTCCAGCGTCTGGTCCTGGCACATCGTACAGCAACCCAGAGCTGCAATTGCAGGGGAAGTTCTGCTCAGTCCCAGGTTTAGCATGCACAGTGCAGCTGGAATTTTTTGAGGAATTTAGCCACTGTAATCTAAGTCTCTCCTTAGCACGTGATCATCTATGATTTTTCAAAGGTTTAAAACTTGGCCAACTTTGGTGAGATTCCCTCGGGGATGGCAAAAGGCACAGCCTTGACACAAAGACCACCCCTTGCCAAATTTCAAGTACCCCCTCCTCAGCATGGGGCACTAAAGCTTTTTTTTTTAAAAAAAAAAAAAGGGTCACCAGAATATAACATGGGCACCACAATCTCTTTTTCGCTAGCCTTGTTTTTAGAAGTGGCTGAGCTGTTTTCACTTGGAAAAAAAGAAAAGAAAAAAGAAAAAAAAAACCATCTGGCCTGATGAAGACCCCCAGCAAGGAAAATGTAAGCCCCATATGACTGAAATTAGGCAAAGTTACAAACATTTGAAGTGCTGGGCAACCTTAATAATAGGTGATTCTATCAACCTCACCCATAATTATAAACATTTGAGCAAAACAGTTTTGGCAAAATAAGTCTGAATCTTTGGAGGACTTTGGGATGGGCTGAACGTTAAGATTTTTCACATAAAAGTCATACCCAGGGGAGAGTTATTCAGACCCTATTGTATAAGCTTCAGCCTTTCATGGACCATAGAGTAATTTTGCAGGCTCCTTATTCACAACAGCTTAGTCACCTCACTACATCCAGATTCTTTTATCCTGAATATATCAAAAGGGAAAAAGAAACAAGAAGATAAACTGTGCTATTAAAATTTTGCCCCTTGTAGCTATGAATATTGTACTAGTCTATTAAAAAAAGACTAGTACAATATAAGCACATCATTGTTTTGGGGTCTGAGTGTTTTACCTAAATCATGTACTTTTAATGTATTTTTCAATGTCCTTTTACTAATTTTTTTCTTGGAAAAATAAAAGAAGAGAAAGGGGAAAGGCACACAAAGTGAGGGGAGAAAGGGGAAATTCTGGCTGCAAAGCCAACTTGGAGCTTTCATTATCACCTTTTCTCCCTGTAGGCATTGATTTAAATGTCAACCTTTTGAAGGCATACTGATAAATATATAAATAGTACAAAATAATTTAATTTGCAAGTTCAACATGGGAAGAATGACACTGGTGACTTAGGACTTGTCCACA
This sequence comes from Dermatemys mawii, assembly GCA_007922305.1. NCBI lineage: Eukaryota > Metazoa > Chordata > Testudines > Dermatemydidae > Dermatemys > Dermatemys mawii. The sequence continues at coordinate 49,271,360 of ML677333.1, read as the reverse complement.
CAAGGAAAAATCGTAAGTGTCTTTCCCCACTGACATAGCTACACTGCTAGTTGCAATGTGGAAGGTACAGTGTACACAGGACACAAGAATTTGTCCAGGTAACCCTGCTAAGATAACATAGTGGTAAAAGTGTAAAAACCATGTGTATCTTCCACAACTGCAAGAATAAATGCTAGAGTGCTAGCCCACTCAAGTGTGTTGTCTTCCATATGCCTGTGGAAAACTGCCCAGCATACAGCTGATTTAGGATTGAAGTAGCACTAAAGGGATGAAGACCTTATAAAATGATATGGTTTCTCCCCCACTGAGTTTCACTTTTTCTTAAATACTTGGCATTTGGTACAATCTAAAGGGAAAAGAAAAGGTGTTTTTCAGGAATATGTTAGAAATCATTTCTGATATGGATGAGTCAGCAGTAGCCAGATTGAAGGTTAGCTTCATCACTGGAAGAGTACCATGAAAACCTTCCTTGCAATAGGAAGTTTGCAGGACACACCATGCAACTCATCTGTGCATACTGACGGACTGGTGTTGTGCTATCTCATGCAGAGCATGTGTACTTGCATTAGTTTGAGCAAAAAACTCAATGGTCTTGTGTCTTCTTATTCCCTCTATGCATGTGGTCATTTTCAGTCCTGAGGCCATCTGGTATTAGTGCCTACTGCGTCAGAACTTTCAGCACTTTGATTCCTGGACAGCAGTTGCTTTATGCATACTGCATTCTTCTCCCTCAGTGGTATGTTTCGTCAATCTGTCAAAGTGTTTCTTTCACTGCATTTACTGTAGCTTTATTTGTATGCAAGAATTCATTCTTGGACTGCTCTTCACTGGGATGCCATGTGTGTTTCATTCATGGGTCCACACGAGACAATTTGCATTGTAGCGGTGCTAACAAGTCAATGAAGCCAAAAATGCATCTGAACTACTGTCTGCTGCTTTTTTTCCACGAGGCCTGAACATCTGCTTTTTGACAAATTGCCTTTGCATCTTATTTGCTTAGGAACATAGTGGTTGGGATGTTATGTCTAGAAAACAGAGTTTCATCAGTGTTCAAAATGTTTTCTAATAATTTTCTGTCACTTTGTGCAAAGAGAAATTGAAAGAAGAGGAAGAACAAATGAAGATTACAGGATTCCTCTTGTCAAGATCTACTGCACTGCACCAGAGATTACGTGACTACATTTTAGTATTAAAAACTATTACAATTTTAAATAGTAAAATTACAATGATTCATCAGTTTGTATAAGCTTAATATAAGGCATCAAATAACTTCTGGGTACCTATATTTTCAAACCCCAAAATTCAAATTGATTGCTAGAGGTGCTTTAACAGGAAAAGGGATTTCTTCTGACCCAGATGGAAATTAAGCCACATTAAATAAAGTTTGTCATTTACAAAAATTCTTTTAATGCTTTTTTTGGCCATATCTTAGCTTGAGAAGAGACAATGGGAGATACATCCAATACATTGCATGTGAAATATCTATTTGACAGGACATGTGGGTATGTTCCCTGCACTGTTGCCCCTGACCTCTTTGCTTAGCCCCAACATCCTGCAGAGTGACAAAGATGCTCTCTTCTTGTGGATCTGAGGTCTGCTGGAAGTGTGTATGTGATGTGCAGATTGAGGAAAGTATGTCACTCAAGGGTCAGCGTACAAGGTCTACCTGATGGAGGTTTCCAGCTGGCTGGGTGGAGGGGGAGAAGTAATGCAGAAGGGGCTAGAGCAGAGTAAGAGGGAGCAGTGAAGAGAATCATAGAGAGCAGAGCAGAATGGATTTGCACCTTTTACACCTCCAGCATCTACACCTTCTATGTTGCCTCAACATCCTAAGAAGCTTATTGCTGCACTGTTTGCTCCTCTAGATAAGTCTTAGAAGGCCATTGGGGTGTACCACTCTCCTTGCCTAACATAGACTGTGGGTTCCCATACTCCTTTCTAGCGCTTAGCAGTCTTATCAAAGTCTTTCTACTCTCCACAAACCTTAATAGACTCCAGCCCAATTAACCTTTAAATGTTTGCCAGGGCACTGATGCACTTCCTTAGGTGGAGGTTCACTACCAGGCACTTTATAGGTTCATAGGAATAGGTGCCCCTATCTTAGGTGTACCAAATCCCTTGCTGTCCCCAAATCTCTATACCTCATTAGGTCCCCAGGAAGAAAGGACCTATGCACCAAATAAGATCTGCAGGAGTGAGCATTCCTCTTGCCACTTGTAGGTGGTATGCAAGAGTTGGCTATGCTCTTGCAGAATCCATGTAATCAGGAGAAAGGGAGAAAAATTGCCAGCATTATATAAAAACTGGTAAAAGTCCCATTGTGAGTTTGTACCTGGCTCAGGTCCACTATGCAGAGATTGGTAAAAAAGTTTATAGAGTTGTATGCTATTCATATTCAGAGGCTGATCAGTTATTGAGATTATGTTCAAGAATATTAAATTGGGGGAAAACTCCTAGTGAAAATTGGGCTAAATTGTGAAATATAATGGGCAGAGGACTAAAAGGTACCAAGAAGGAGAGAGGACAGGGTAGCTTAGAAAAGAAATAATGCATGTCTGTACTCATTTAGAGGTCGGTCTTGCCCCGAGAGGGCTGCGTCAGAGGTGGCAAGAGGAACAGACAACTCCAGAAAAGCAGGGAACGGCTTGTAGTTGGGAGCACTCTAGCAGAGGGAGGATGGCAATTCAGATTACGCAGCCAAGAAAAGGAAGAGGTTTTTTTTAATTATGGGGAAAAAATGTTAATGCAAGGAATATAAACCCTAACTACGCAGCCACACAGGATGTGCCCACATTAGTTTGTTCGGGTGTGGAATGTTTTGGACAAGAGTGAGGGTTTTTTCCCCCCTCAAGCACCAAAAGCAAGTAACTGCTTCCAGTCACTTTGGAACTGGAACAAATGAGGAATGACTGAAAATGCTTGAGACAGATAAAACACATGACAGAATCAGAATCCAGCTACCGATTTGTTGGAATAGTCTCACCAGACTCAGAAATGTCCCTTACTCCCAGCCTTGTACATTCTCTGGAATATCTGGCAGCCTTATCAGGCAGTCTCTTAAGAGACTGTCTTAATAGACTGCCCCCTAAGTATTCCTCAAATTGAGTGTAATTCAGCATCATCTTTAATAATAGATTATGATATTAAACAGCTGATTCTGCTCGTTCCTAGAGTGGTCTTGTACATAACAATACATATAATTATTAACCACTCCTGACCCTGCAATCAGATGTAGTTGTGCTATTTTATGTTTGGCAGACATGCTGTATGATTTAGTAAACCCCTCTAATTACAAACCATAGTTTTTACAGGTTTCATTTGTACTATTTTAATTCTATTCAGAGCAGCACTGAAGTTTTACAGTTTCTTGCTGTACCTTTGAATCTGTCAGGAATCAGGACCTGCAGCAAAGCCATTCCCTGGGAAACCTAATGGGCACAGTTGTTGTGTAATATGTTGCCTGATTTGTTGGAAGAGTCAGCAGACCAGTCCTTAAGCCCGGGAGCAGCTGGTCAAAGCATTTGCCGATAGTTGCAGTAGTTTCTGTGCCTTTATTCCTAGCCCTGCTCCTGCCTTGCCTGGTTCTGACTTTCAGCTCTGATTCCTGACTTCTGACCTCAGCTTTGGCATCTGACTCCAGTTTTGATCCTTGGCTCCAACTCCTGACTTCTGCCTCAGTTCTGAACCTGACTATTAACTCCTACTCTAATCAGTGGGCACAGCTGCCCATGTCCTGGTCACCAACAGCATCTGCTATATTTGATCTCTTCTGGATTTAAATCAGAATTTTGCAGGATGCCATGTGAAGATTAATTATCATTCAGAAAAGCTTAGCAAATCAGACCAAACATTTTTGCTTAACTTTTATTCAGCTGGCAGTTGATGTCATATCATAGCAGTGCATCATTGCAGGACCTTCAATTTAGTATCAGACAATATCTCATTTTCCTGCCATCTTGGTGGCTCTCTGACTAAAGCAATGAGAATAAGACACTGCTTCAGATTAGACATACTGACTCTCATCTTTGGTCTTGTCAGTTACTCCACTCACTACAGGTCTGTCCCCTTTCCGGACTCTGAGTGTACCCCATCTCAGATCTTGGGACTCTCGCCGTTACCTGTTTTGGAACTGAATGTTGTGATTCTTCCACTCTTAGACCAGGAGCTTGGTAACTTTCCCTGTGTGTATCAGCCACTTATCCCACTGGGTTTCAGGCACCCACCTGTATTTCTTCCCTTCTGGGACCTGTGACCAGAGATATTCACCAAAAGCCTTGTTAAAATGAAGTATTTTTATTTACTAGTTGGAGCAAAGAATTAGAGAAAACAGATTTAAAGCAAACAGTTTATATGTAGATAACATCTCTCCTATGCTTCACTCCAAGCTAAATTAGAAAGGGTTCCCTCTTAGGTAGCAGGAACAGAACAGACCCAATTCACATTCTCCCAGCAAAGCCAAGCTCCTCCTGTGTGTCTTTGGGACTTAGTCTGTTTCTCCTTTTGGCCCACTCTGTTCAAACTGATCTTGACTGCTACCCAAGGAAAACGAGCTACAGACAGTAAAGCTACTTGCTCTGGTATTGTCTCTGAATGATCCCGAAGAGTAAGCTGTTAGGTAACTACTAGAAATGTCCTCAGTCATGGTTACTAGGTAAGCTATGCCTTAGACTCCTTTCTGTCCCTCCTGAGTGCACTCCTTCCGGGCCAGGTTTTGTTACCTGCTTTGAGTGGAATCATGTGGTCCAACCACTCTTAGACTGGGTCTGTGGACTGCAGCCTCCCTGTTTACCAACCATGTTAACTCAACTGGCTCAAGTGTGTAGCCTTTTTGCTCTGGAAGTCTGTGACGGCAGCTGACTTAAAATGATTCATAAATAGCCTCTGCAAAACAAAGTAGTGTCCAGTTGCCCAAAGAAACACAGCATCTAGAAAAGTGGGTTAAAACAACAAATAGTTCTATATGAGTATTTCCTTACCTAAGCATTACTTCTCTAACCATAGCTTAGTTAGATCCAGCTTATTCCCATTTCTGGGGTGAGTGAATCAGCCTGCTTGTTGCATTTCCTGTCTCTCTGCCTGCCTGAAACTAATCTCTAGAGATCACAGCTGACAGCCCACTCAGTTCCACTTCTCCCCTAGGCCAACATTTTTAAGGTGTAGGATCCATTGATTCTACGCTGTGAGCCCTGGGAAGAGTCACCCATGTCAGCCTGTTGGGAGCTAGGTAGAGGCATTTCCCAATTAATAGCTCCCCTCATTGTTCCCTTAAGGAGCCTTATCTTTGCTCTTGTTTCATTTCCTGTTGGCCCTCCCTTAATAACTGTCCTATGATTTAACTCCTGGCAATCAGACAGGATAACAGCCAACAGATAAACTGAGATTCATATGACATCTTTAAAAATAATATACATAACTCTCTCATTCTCTACAGCCTTCTTCCTTTTTCCCCAAGTGGACAGGCTCTGCTACCCAGTCAGACCCATAGAATGAAATATCCATTCCCATATGTGATACAGACATACCATAACAGTGTCAGATTGGAGACATTATTAATAATTAGTAAAGAACACCTCCATATATATCACAGATCTTTTATACAAGACATGTCCTACTTAAGCGTAGGAAGGAATGGGCCACTTATCCCTCCTGTTTCTCTGATCATGGATGTGTAATGGCTCTCCTATGGCTGGGCAACAGAGACTGGACAAGAAGTCAGCAATGGATAGATGCATTACGATGGGGCACTTCTCCCTGCTGAATCATAGACTCAGAAATATGTAGGAACAACACAGTCTCTGATTGATGGCATGTAACTCATCCATAATGATCTGTATAATACAGGGCAATCATTCTGTAGGCTGGTGCAGGTCATTGAATAACATGTTGGCAATCCTGCAATCCATTATCGTTCAAAATGGGAATAATGACAGATGCTTCAGGCAAACCTGCCCAAACACATGAGATTCTGAAAATCCTCTGCATTAATATTACACAGCATAAACATTTCATTCAGCATCATATTCTAAGTATATAATGTAACGGAAAACAGTTGACTAAAACTACCTACTGAATATTTCCTACCACCAGTGTGATAGGATTTAAAATTCAAATTCTGTCATTAACTACATTTCATATGGATCCCTTCAATATACATACAGCAATACTGTGTATTTTAATGGAAAGAAAAGTTTCTTCAAGATTCCATTCTCTCTGCTTGAAATGAATGTGAATCTTCCAGTGTGAATCTTCTCTTAACTGGCTTAGTCTTAAAATCGGAATATGGGACTAATAACTGGTTCAGAAAAATAAAAACAATCTTTTGCCTAAACAGTGACCCATTTCTAGGTCATAAGTGAAACTAACCCTTTGTTAATGTTTATATATATGTTTTACTCATTTATTTTTATTTACTTCTTGGCCCAATCAAAAGTAGAATGCTGGATATCTTGTGAATAAGCCTGTCGATAAAATGATTTCTAGACCAATATCGCAGACCCAGTTACTTTGGATAATCTTGCAACAAATATCCAAACTTTTGAATGCTTACCTGAACCAAGCCAAGACATTGCATCTTTTCAAATCTGTACTAACTTCAGTGATTTTAGACAGTATATAATTTAAGCGATTTAAAGGATTTCTCAATTAAATATCAAAACAATGATATTTTAAATACACACACACAGAGGTTTTTTTCATCCCAGTGCATCTGCAAAGCACCTAAATCCACTGGTATATGTATATAGCATCATTCGCACACAGGTATCTCTTGGACGGAGGTCAAAAACCAGACCCACACAGCATACTAAACAAAGTATAGAGGAGGGAAAGAAAGAAAGCGAATTATATAAGTCTTACATATTTGTTTGGGGAATTCATCTCCAGTACGGGGATACACATTTCCCTTCCCACAGCGGGAACATGGCAGAAGAGAATCCTAACGTTTGGAATGTAGTCTACATTATTGCAATTGCAGGTAAATATGCATTATGCACTTCTCTCATTTAAATTATACTGAGGGCTATAGCAAAGACTACATGCCAAACAACCTAATGTATTTTGGAAAAACAGCTATTGAAATAGTGGATCTTCCAAGATATGCAGTGTATCAGAGGGCAGATTGTGGCTTCAAGTAATGTGACAAGCATATTAGACCTTATTAAACACTCTGTAAACAATTCTGAAGGTAGAAAATGTGTGACATGCACTTATGGGTAATTAAGTAGAAATGACAATTTCTGTGTAAAACTGCATTTACCATACTAAAATTGGAAGACAGTACTCAAGAACATCTTCAGCACAAGAAAAATTGTTACCTCAAGCCATCCACATTGCCAAAACCCTAATCCTTATCAAATGGAAATCACCATCTGTCCATTAGATCAATGACTGGCACTTGGGTCTCATTGATTTAGCTATTATGGAAAAGATATCATATAGGATACATGACAAATTAGACTCTGTCATAGATATTTGGTCAGATTTTGCTCAGTCTTTCCAAATGAGATAATTAGCTATAGCTTTTGAATTTTAAACTAGTGTAAATGTTACAGATTAAGCTACTGTAATCTCTGTTTCCTTTATCCACTTTTCTTTTTCATATACATGCATAATGGGGCTTTTGTCTATATTTTTGGTGTCACATTTAACCCCCTCCCCCAACTTTTAAGGTGAACATATTCACTCTGAATGGCATATATAAAAAGTAGTACTTGATTTTGATTATTAACAATGTATTTTAGAAGAATCCAGAATGAACCTCTGTATGCATTGTAAATCAAAATTTAAATACTTCAGTCATATTTCATTCTGGGATGCCCATTCATAAGATTATGTACTGGAAGAGAGATTTTGTACAACACACTTTCACATTTCAAATATCTTTTATTAAACAATTTTAATGTTATCCCTGATGTTCATTGTAATTCTTAATTACAGTAAATATCAGAGATAGCATTAAAATGGTGTAATAATTATAATCTTAAAGTGTAAATACTTTTCTTAAAACTTTATCAAATCACATGATATGGAACAACATGCACAATAAATACAGCAACTGCCCATGTTCACACATGCATTCTATTTTTTTTAAGCTGGTATTTTTAAAAATCTCACAGGCACGCACACACTTGAAAGCAGCTGACATTGCCACTATCTTTTGAAAGTCACTTCACCCTGCAGGATAGTTGTGAATACATATATTTCATCCACATAGTTATTTCTTATCAATCCATGTTGCTTTTCATAGTCCGGGACTGCATCTCCCTTCCAGCTACAGTGGAGTTGGCTGGAGGGCCCCTCTACTCCCAGCCCCAGTACATATGAAGTGATGAGCTGCCTGAACATGTACTTGTGCTGGCAGCTGCTCTCAAGTTGTGTTGATGAGAGAGGTTGTTGTTGCCCCACTGAAGTTAGGATCCTCCTGGCAGCGCCAGCATCCCTGCTGTTACTATCTACTCACTTTGGTCCTCTTTACGTCAAGGCAAGTTTCTTTCAGTATAGCAAAGACCCAGGAGAAGCAGGAAGATGGGAGAGACAGTCAGCCAGGACACAGCTGCCTTTCCTTCTCAAGCCAATAATGAAGGAGAGCAAGTGAGTGAAAGGAGAGAGTTACTGAATCTTCTCTTTTAGTACAGCAGCAGTCCCAGCCAGCAATTTTACCTAGCCAATCCAGAGATGTTCTCCCCCTCCCGCCACAATCTCTTCCTGACTCTTAGTCCAGGTAGGAGAACTTGTGGGGTAGAGGGAGAGCAACCAGGGCTCCAGAAATGAGAAAATGGTGTTGCAACCAGTGGAGGTTGGGAAGGGAGAAAGTAATGGGGTGTGGGAACAGGAGCACAGACTAAACCAATTCAGTGCTGCCCTGCCAACTGCCACAATTATTTATTCTCAACTCAGTATGCCCACACAGGCCAGACTATAATTTGCCTCATAGTATCTCTGAGTTATGATTCAAAGAAAATACACAGAGTCAGATTAATACAGAACCAGGAGTTAGTTCAATTCATTCTCTAAAAAATAAACCAAAGCAAAAATAAGTACCCATAACAAGCGGCCAATATTTCAGTTTATAGCAGGGGATGTTGATGATCTCATTATGGGTCAAATGTATTTCTAGTGTCATCTTAGGCAGTGTGGCTGGAGGAACACCCCTCCCGCACCCAACACCACCGCAAATCACAACTGCCTCCTCACAATCCAGGAGCAATGATGTATCCAACAGGACGCAAACGTTTGTATGCTAACTAGGCAGAAGGTGGGCAAACTCACCTACAGTAGATGGCTCAAAAATAGACTCCATCTTCTCTTTTAAATTCTCCTCTCTGCAAACCAGATCCGTCCTATCTGGGTTAAGTTGCTGCCAGTTCATTTTCATCCAGATCCCTATTTCAGGCAGACATTGAAAAACTACTAATGAGATTGTGTAATCTGACTTCAAAGAAAATAATAGGAGAGAGAACATTTTTGTTGAGAAAAAAGATAGCCTCAAAATATATTACATGTAAGGCCTTGTATTATTGTATAATTCTGAGGCTGGTAAATTTGTTACAGACTTCACACCAATTTGTAAAATTGCAATCCAAGATTCTAAATTTTCTTTGAAAAGTGTCTAGCTCCTCATGGTTGCAAGCAAATCCTCCAAGCACATAAACAGAAGCAGAGATCTTTTCATGAGTCTGCAAATAACCTGAAACAAGAAATCGAGAGGTGTGAATTGCTCCATTTATGTCTGTGTGGTGTTAACTCTGAAGGCTAATGATGCCAATGAAATTGTCTATACTTTAGTATTTCATCTACTAATCATGTTAAGCAGACACTTCAGCTGCTGTGTTTATTATCCCACAATCCCAACTCCCTTCCAAAGACCAAATGTCTCCTAACGAGTTGCAAAAATCACCCCTTGACAATTCCTACAGTGCAGTTATGAGTTATGAGTATATTGATGATTGACAGTCTAAAGGTGGAGTAAATTGATTTTAATATTGCAAATAAATAACAAGGAATACTTTACGGATCATAGTATTCATTTTCATATTTAATTCAACACCAAATTCTTTGGCATTTATTTGAGTACGCCACAGAATTTCCAGGCTCCTGTAAGAGCAATGCAAACAAATGAATCTTGCCATAAAACTTGGGTACGCTTTACCACTGAGTAGACAGCACTTTGTTTGCAGAAAGCTTTTGATAAATGTGCAGCATTTTGGAGTATAATAATATAAGGTGCAACACTAGATTTGTATGTACCTTTACTACTAGTGTTTTTTAACTCAGTTTTTCCTACAAAAACAGAAGTAATATAGAGATCTTTGAATCTGTAAATACAGGCTGTATGCCAAAATCTGGCCTGTCTTCTAGCCAATGCCACTCCACTGAAGTCATTGATATTGCATAGGGTATAAGTCAGTGCAGAATCTGGCATTATCGCCGTAGTCAAAGCTCAAATTTCTTTAAAGTTCTGCTGTATTGGGACTTTTAAAGCTAGTCAAACTGAATCTGTAATTTAGCTTCCCATTACTTTTTCATGACACCTTCTAGGCCAACATAACTTCCTTGATGCCCATAAGATTTACAGCTTATGTCCTGGAATACAGAGCTCATACGACCCTATGGACAAGTGTCACATACATCTGGCTGCTCTACTGGTGTATTACAAAAAAATAATGAGGTCATCTCTGAAAGGATGTTCTGGTAATTTACAAAAGCATGATACATAACAAGCTAAACAACATACTTTAGATATCACATAATATGAAAAGCTATAAAATGAATTAACACCATTACAGCAGGTGCAAACAAACAAACAAGCCAAAAAACATCAAGTTCTAAATAGAAACTAATTATTGATATAATTCACTTCTAGGTTTTTTCCTAGCTTCCCTTGTAATTTCCTCTATGCCTGAAGTATTATTTTAAATACATCTAACTTATTATATCACTGTCCACCATGTCCTTATGTGTCTTTGTTTGAGGAAGGGAGGAGGAGTCAGCATGGGACTCCTTTGTTATTGAGCAGAACTCTTGCTTCTAAGAAGTCAGTACTGTCCTGAAATTTTTAAAAAATAAATGCCTGTAGATTCCCACTGACTTTCAGAATTTTTAACAACTGTGTTACCTAAAAATATACTGATAACCACATCAGAAATTCTATTAGTCTGAATCTTTACTTTTCACCTTCTAATTTAACACACAGTACAAGGCATATTCAGGTCTCCCCATTGTTTTAATATTCTGTATTAAGAAGTTTACACTTAGGAGTCATTTAAAAGAGGGTAACAATAATTTTCCCTTTAAAAATACTACTTTATTCTAAGATAATAATGACTCCACATTAAAAAAATAGTTTAGGCCAAGCTGCCAAATCCTATTACAGATTCAATCCTATTAAAACGTTCCCAGGTTTAAGCCTGCTTTGGAGTTTTTCATAAGAGTGCATGACCCCTACCAAAACCCCTACATGTGTGGTCAAGGGACCTAAGGATAATTGTAAACTCCATGGGCTCCCATTAATCTCAGCACAGTCAGATATTAGTGCTTGTAAATCAGCACCTAAACAAGGACAATAGTTAAAGCCATCAATAGTCTTTTAATGAGGCAGATCAAAAACAAATGAAAGCAGCAGGACACTAGGATTTGCCAAGGAGGGGAAAGGAAGGCAGAAGGCTTTGTCTGATTTCTTACACAAAAGTAGATCAAATTAGTCCAGGACTTGTGCTGTTACTACTGGATCTGCTGTTAAAAATATATGATTTCTAGTATCTCGCTCACTTTCAGTTTACAGGGACCAGGAAGGTTTTTTATATCTCTAAAAGATTAGGCTATAACTGATCATCATATCAGGTGGATGTGGAATGTGCGTCTGTCAAGAATTAGAATGAATTATCTACATCCTCACAGACATACTGTGCAGCTTTCGAAATACCCACATATGTTATTTAGCCATCGGAAAAGAAAATGTCCTGTTATGAAGTTCTACCTTTAAAAAGGGGAAGAAAATAAAGCAGGATAAGAATTTACTACCTAACACGCATGTGCAGGAGTACTACAGTGGTTGCTGGGCAACCTAAAGGCACCGTGCCATAGTAAAAAGGGGAGTGGGGGAGACAAAACGCACAGCAATATAGGCAGCTGAATTAGGTAGTTAAGAGGACACTCACTAGGAGTCCCCTAGCTTCCAGATCATTTCTGTTTTATCTTTTTATTTTGCTGCTAGCTGCTCTAGACACAATTAGCTTAAAAAGCTGTGAGGCAGAGAATAGTTTGGGGGAAAGAAGCTTTAAACCCACAGAAAAGCTTGTTTTGTGTTATTCTGTCGAAACAAAGGGTCACAAGAAAACATTTTGAAAACTAAAAGGAGAGACTAACTTGATGTCAAGGTATCAGCTGTAAAAAAGACGAACATGTATTGTGTAGAATGTCAAAATAAAACTAGAAGAGCTTCCAGTGCCCTACTTAACATTGCCTTAGGAACAAGCATACTGTAGAGCTACTTTAAATTACAAGTTCATTTACAAAACTTTTTGCATCTTCAGGGCTGTTATCATTTTTCTGTTCCTTGGGTTATTGTTCCTGAAATGAAAAAGTGTGACTAAAGATCTCAGGTAAAATCCTTGTACAGTTTCATATCCACCAGGCCAGAATTTCACCCCATGTGTCTATTCTCGCATCCTTTTTGCCCAGGAGGAGTTAGGATTCATGCAAAATAATCCCACCCCACTACTTGCATAAGAAACAGCTACTGGCATACATAAAGAGTTACAGGACTGGAGACCAGTTTATATAGCATTCTCTTTTTCAGTATCTTTGAAACACTTAGACACCACAGTGATGGCAACTATAGAAAACTAAACAGAGGAACTGTGGAACAGTCTACCACACTGGGCAGGAAGGATGGGCACGATGTCTGAATAGGTAGCACTCTTATGCTCTGAATCAGATTGTTACAGATCTTTGCTCTTCTCTAAAAATTACAGAGTTGCATTTTCATTATATAGCTGGAAAATAATTCTGTGGCTAATAATAGTCACTCTCTCTCTAATGAGATCACTTCACAGTCACTGGCATTGAGGCAAACATTTACAGCAAAGTGCTCAAAAGAGCGTGAAGTACAAACTGTATATAAATCATTCCTCTGGAAAAACACTGTTTGAGTACAACACAAGATAGTCTCAAGTATTTCTAAGGCGGAAGAATGTACCACAGTCAGACTCAAGTGACCGTGTACATCAGCCTGATTCCACTTGTTCTTCCTTAGAGTTAACAGTTTACATTAGTAACCCATTCTTTCACATGCAGGTCCCCATAGATAAGACCAGCTAGTCAAAAATTCTTATTACACAATTCCAAGAAGCTGCGCAAGACTAATATAAGCATAAAAAAGTACCACTACTGTTGTTCACCAATTCCAAAGTATTTGTATTTGGGGAAGCTGCTAAATGCTGCCTCTGCAACACAGCTGATTTACATTTTTTAAAACCCACAAAGCTTTCTAACCATTACTTTTTACTGCTCTCCATAGCCAAAAGGTGGCAGTGCACTATCCATCATTCATTAGTGACACTATCTGCAGAGATACATTTGTGTTAAGCAATTGTATCTACTTCATGTCGCCATGGCATGCTGATTTTCAACATAAAGATTTAAAAACTGTAATTTCCTTGAACACATAAGATTAATTATACAAATCACAGTGGAAAGCAGCAGAAACCTTCTTTGATAAAGAAATAGAAACTAATCTGATCACAGTGATTCTGTAGTCCATTCATGTTCTGCCTGTGGTATCACAACCAAAACACCTCGCTCAGTCTGCGGTTTAGCTTTGTTGGTCTTGTACCAGAATGAGGAACATGGAAAGGGTCTTGTTGACTAATAATTGTTTTCCAAAGTAATTCTATTTTCAAACAAAACAAAAAAATTGTTTTTTGTTGGTTGCTGAAAAGCAAACATTTCCAGTTTTCAGGTTTTTTATGAAAACCTTAAAATATTCAAAGAAAATTTGACAAAAATAAACAATTTTGACGACATTTTTTGCAGGGAAAAAACATCCTTTTCCAATCAGCTCTAGTCACAGCACTTTACAGACACCGACAAGCATCATTATCCCCATTTTACAGATGGAGGAAATTGAAACATAATGCAATGCTCAAGTTCACACAGTGAGTCAGTGGCAGAATAATGAGTAAAACAGTTTATTCTCAGTCTGGTACCCAATCCACTGCTGCCTCAAATACCTGTGTACTTTAATCTATTATAGTTTGTGTCATCACATGTACACTATCAGTGCCTGGAAAATAAATTGATGGCATGCTTCCATTGAAGAGTAATTTGCTGTTTCTCAAATGGTAGACCTTTGTCCATCATTGTCCCTCTTTTTCAGCTGCAACATGGAACTGGGATTACCAACTGACACTTCTCCCTAGTGTATGTGCTCTGTATTTTTTAATGTCATCTTGACTCATCCCTCTGATTATCTCATGGCGGGGGGAGTTCCAGGGGAGCAGGAAGTAACATAGTGAAAGTCTCAATGGATTTCAGGGGGATAAGTGGGAGGGGCTGTCACATTGCCCAGCCAAGATAGGAAGCTATACAATAGTGAACTTACTTTCCTGACAAGATAGGTGAGATGCTTCTTGGTAGGAAGATGCTTCTAAAAGAGCAGTCTGAGATGACTATCAGGCATTGAGGACATTATTCCCAACTTTTCACCGAAGCGTTCAATAGAAGTCCTATTGGATTCTTTGCTGTGCCTGCATTCTCACATAGCAGTATTGGACTGTAGCTTCACTGACCTCTGCAGCAGGCTAGGAGCCAGTGATCTCTCCTCTCTGATGCACACCTCACAAATGTCAGTTACACTTTTCCCACCTCCACGCTAGATGCTGCAATGATCTCTACTTATGGGTAGGCTTAAAGACCACCTCAGTTTCAGCAAGTGCATAATACTGTTGCATGCCATCCTTAGCAAGGTATGCTGCTATGAACATCAAACATCTATATTCAACTTTTTATATTGACTTCCTATTCATTTCTGCATACAATTCAAGGTGCTGGTGGCTATTTTTATAATCCTGAATACTGTGTGACCCAGTTATGCGAGTGATTGCCTCTTACCTCATATATTGCTATGCAGTCACAGTTGGCTGGCTGGCAGTCTCTACATTGAAAGTTCCTGGGCCCCAGCTTTTGCAGCTTGCTCCCTTTTGACCTGATCCAAAACCCAGTGAAATCAATGAAATACTCCCATTGACTACAGTGGGCTTTAGGTCAGGCCCCTCGGACAGGCACCAGAGTGTGAGGTTGAAAAGCAAACATACAAGGCTCACTTTATTTTGTGTAACATTTTTGACTGTTTTTTGTTTAGTCTTGGTCTTTGCTTATTTTGTTTTTTACTTTTCATTGTTAATTTGATGTTGTGGGATTAACATGTGGTCTATTAAGACATGGGTTTAAAGCCATGTGAATGATAGGACTATTGGCAGATTTAGTGCCATCAGAGTGGCTGTTTATGCAATTTGAGTATTTTTTAACTGAATGCATCTGGTCTCTATGGCAGTAAGTGCTATATAATTAACACAGTAAATACCATAAATATTCAGGACACAGACCTTTGCCAATTTTAAACCTTAACTTTTCTTATTTTCCTGACTTTTCGGTGTATGATGTTATGAATTATATAGTAAAATTTTGTATTGAATTATCATCATTATGATTTACACTGTGATAGCAGTACGTGTGAAAGAGTTGAGTGTCCAAAGAGAAGCTGAGAAGAGTATGATTACTGATGAGTGAATCTCAAAAAATTGGTGACTCAGCCAAATATAGGATAATCTTTGATGTCAGAAATCTAAAAAAAAAAGAAGTCTCATGAGAATAGACTTTGAGATTTTTAGGTAATTCCCAGTTCCAACTAGGTCAGAAACATATGGTCAAAATCTTGCAAAAGTGTTCCCACCAAATCTTCAGTACAATTTTGCAGATTTAAGAGGTTCGGACCGACTGGATAGCTTTATATAACCTAAGCTCTTGAGTCAGAGGGAAAAGAGATTCAAGTGCAGTGATGGAATGGAAATTTCTGAGTTGTAGTTTGTTGCTACAGAGGAGACATTATCTTCTAGGTTCCTTAGTAAGGGAAGTTTAAAACAAGGTTTGGAGCCACACAATATGTTGACCATAAAGTCACAGGGTGAAATCATTGATTTGAAAGGAGCCAGGATTTCACTCCTACCTCCCCCTTTTTTTGGTGAGTCTCTGTTCCTACACTCACCTAGCCCACTTTCACACACATCCTCTGAATAGAAAGTCCTCCTGCCTAATGGATACAGTATTGTTAACTTCCACGTGCTTTATTTATGCCATTTACAGGCAGAGTCTCACCATGGCGAAGTTAGCACGTTCATTACAGCTTGTAATGGTGCTGTTTCTGGCAGGACCCAACTGAGAGTGCCAGTTCAGGACAAATTGCTTAAAACAGGGCAATTACAGCCCAAAGCTGGGGTTTCTCCACCTCTAAGGCAAACCAAACCAGACAGACAAAGATGACATTGGTTTTACCCCACTGGCCAAACCACAAGTCACATAAGCAATTCCCTTAGACATTCCAGTTTCCCAGAACACACCATTAGCCACTTGTTATAGGGACAAATGGTTATGAAAACCAATACCTCAGTAAAAGAAAAAAAGGTTCTCTCGATCCCAAAGGACCAAGCCCAGATCCAAGTCAATATACAAATCAGATCTTACCCACATATCACACTGTTGCCAATCCTTTAAAATCTAAAAATCTAAAGGTTTACTTATAAAGGGAAAAAAAGATATAGGTGGGAGCTAGAATTGGTTAAATTAAATCAATTACATACAGTAACGGCAATGTTCTTGGTTCAGGCTTGCATCAATGGTAGAATAAACTGCAAATTCAAATCAAGTCTCTGGAGTACAAACATCCACAGCTGGGATGGGTCCTTCAGTCCTTTTTGAAAGCTTCTATTTGTAGCAAAATTTCCTCCAGAGTAAGAAGCAGGAAATGAAGACAAAAGGGAGTTGGTACATCTGCCTTTTATAGCTTTTCCGGGTGCAAGAACCTCTCTTTGTTCTTGCTGCGGAGAATTACAGCACACTGGAGTTTTGGAGTCACATGGGCAAGTCACATGTCCATGCATGACTCAGGACTTGCAGGTAGCAGCCATTACCTATATCCTACCTTGCACGTTCTCAGGTACACTTAGGGTGACCAGATGTCCCGATTTTATAGAGACAGTCCTGATTTTTGGGTCTTTTTCTTATATAGGCTATTATTACTCCCCACCCCCATCCTGATTTTTCACACTTACTGTCTGGTCACACTAGATACACTTCTTATGTGGGTTGGAGTCCTCCCAGTTTTCAATGGGTCAGCTGTATAGCTGATGGTCCTTAATGGGCCATCAAGCAGGCTAAACAAAGCTAACAGTAACTTATCTGGGATATCACCCAGAAGCACAGCATAAGTTGGAGATACAGACAGTATAGAGCCAATATTTATAACTTCAACTACAAAAATTCCATATGCATATATTATAATCATAACCAGCAAATCATAACCTGATCTCAGACACCTTATATGACCTGCTTTACACAAGATTTGGTGCCACTACAGGACCTTGGCTGCAACAATGATCTATACAGTCCCAATTCCTGCCAACATCATCACACAGCTGCAGTGGATATTGTTAAGTATTTGCATAGGAACATACAAAGGTTTGAAAACTGCAGTGGGAACAACCCAGGTGCCAGAAACAGTTACATTCCTGGGGAAATTCACTCTTGCAGCAGAACTATGACACTTTGAAGCAACATTAATTGTCCAAATAGCTAATCAGATAAGAATGTAAGTTTTATACCAAACTTCAACACATTATCACAGGCACAACGACCAAATAAAGGCTATTGTGTTCTTTGGGTGGTGAGCTTACTAGTCACATCACCAACAATTTAGCTAAACTCTGTGCCTGAAATGTAGAATATTAAAGATCCGAGATAAAAATGTGTTCTCTCATGCTTCATATCGGACCAATTCTATTATGTGCACTATTGAAGGATGAAACCTTTCTCCTGGATCAAAATGCTGGTGAGGAATATTTATAAAGTTGTCTTCATGGAAACAAGCAGAAGGCCAAAGACAAGAGTGAAACAAGCACTCATAAAGTGACTGTTTAGATTTTTTAAGTAGGTCAGAGCTAAGATATATTATTCTTACTGCAAAAGTCATGTTAAGCCTTTCAATTAGGAAAGGATCCATTTATAAAGTTCTTCCATTTTTGTTGATTTTTTATGTCATTCTTAAGAAGAAGAATAACCACATTATATAAAACTAGACTAAGAAATTCTCTTTCATGTCTTCTGCTGCTGCCAAAGAGAATGTTTTTGGCCATCTCAATACTTAGCAGCATTACTATTATAAAACTTTACATTAAAGACAACTTCAGGTGGTACAGCATTTTTATACCAGCCTGGTCAAGTTCCCCTTCTTTGCTGTAAACAACCCCATACCCTCGGGATGTGTGCTTCTAAGCTTCCTGAGTCTGATAGTGACTGGTCTCTGCTCCTAGTTTGGCAATCTTTCATGCACACTCCTAGGTACAGACCCAATGTATGAAACCATTCTTGGGCAGTGGGACCCTGCGGTCCAGCCACTTTTGACCATGGAACCACTGATCTCCCAAGTTCCCAGTCACTAATACTCATTTCCCACCACCGTTCCACTGGGCTGTAGGAGCTTTGATGTCTCAATTAACCTCTTCAAGGATAACATAAGAACATAATTGCTGTCACACTAGGCCATCCATCTTGTTCAATATCCTCTGACAGTGGCCTGTACTAGATCTTCAGGGAGAGGGTGTAGAACAAGACAATTATGGGGTGATCCATCCATGTCTTCCACTCTCAGCTTCTGGTAGTTGGAGGGTTAGGGTCACCCTGAGCTTGGGGCTAAATCCCTCATCATTTTGGCTAATATCCATTGACGTACATATCCTCCAAGAACTTATCTAGATCTTGTTTTGAACTCAGTTATAACTCTGGCTGTCAAAACATCCCATTGGAATGAGTTCCACAGGTTAGTTCTGCATGGTCTAAAAATTACCTCCTCTTGATTGTATTAAACCTGTTTCCTATTAATTTCATTAGGTGACTCCTGTTTTTTATAGTGTGGGAAAGGGTAGATAACACTCTCTTTTTCGATACCATTCATGATTGTATAGATCTCTATTATACCCCCACTTAGTCATCTCTGTTCTTAGCTGAATAGCCCTAATCTTTTTAGTCTTTTCTCGTGTGACAGCTGTTCCATACTCTTGATTATATTTGTCACTCTTCTTTGACCCTTTTCCAGTTCACTATATCCTTTTTGAGATTGGACAACCAGAATTAGACACAGTATTCAAGGTGTGGCATTATGATATTTTCTGTTATTTTTGATCCATTCCCTAATAGTTCCTAACTTTCTGTTAGATTTTTTGACTGCCACTGCACATTGAGCGGATGTTTTTAGAGAATTATCCACAATGAGTCCAAGATCATTTTCTTCAGTGGTAACAGCTAATTTAGAACCCATTATTATGTATGTATAGTTGAGATATTTTTTCCAGTGCCCATTACTTTGCTTATTAACTTATCAACATTGAATTTCATCTGCCATTTTGTTGCCTAGTCACCTGTTTTGTGAGATTCCTCTGTAACTCCTTGCAGTCCGCTTTGGACTTAATTATCTTGAATAATTCTGTATTATCTGAAAACTTTGTAACTTCACTATCAATCCCTTTTCCAGCTCATTAATGAATATATTGAGCAGCACACATCCTAGTACAGATTTTTTGGGGGGTGGGGGGGGAATTCTGTTCACTTATTTCCACTGCGAAAACTGACCATTTATTCCTACCCTTTGCTTCCTATCTTTCAACCAGTTACTGATCTATGAGGGGGCCGCCCTTTTATTCCATGGCTACTTAGTTTCCTTAATAGCTTTTGGTAGGGGACCTTGTCAAGGGCTTTCTGAAAATCCAAGTACACTATATTCACTGGATCACCCTTATCTACATGCTTGTTGACTTCCAAAGAATTCTAACAGATCAGTGAGGCTTGATTTCCCATTACAAAAGCTCTGTTGACTCTTCCCAACAAAGCTTGTTTATCTGTGTGTCCAATAATTCTGTTCTTTACTATAGGTTCAATCAATTTGCCTAGTATCAAAGTTAGGCTCATTGGCCTGTAACCGCCAACATCTCCTCTGGAGCCCTTTTTACAAAAATCAGCTTTACATTAGCTACATTCCAGTCATCTGGTACAGAAGCCGATTTCAGTAATAGTTTACATGTTATACTTCATAATCCTTCAGTTTCATATCTGGGTTCTTTCAGAATTCTTGGGTGAATACCAGCTGGTCCTGCTGACTTATTACTGTTTAGTTTATCAACTGGGTGTAAAAACCTCTTCTACTATTGTCTATTTGGGACAGTACTTCAGATTAGTGTCTTCAAAAGATTAGCTCTGATGTGGATATCTCCCTCACATTCTACACAATGAAGATCAATGCAAAGTATTCTTATAACCTCTGTCCAATGATTTTGTCTTCCCTAAGTGCTCTTTTAACACCTTTGTCGACTAGGGCCTCATTGTCTGTTTGGCAGGCTACTTGTTTCTCATGTACTTAATTTTTTTTTAAATGTAAGTTTTGTGTCTTTACCAGTTGCTTCTCAAATTCTTTCTTGGCCTGCTTTATTATATTGTTTCATTTTACTTGTCAGAGTCTGTGCTCCTTCCTATCTTCCTCGTTAAGATTTGGCTTCCAAATTTTAAAGGATGTCTTTTTGTCTCTAACGGCCTCCATTACTCAGCCACTTAGTCATAATGGAATTCTGGTCTTCCTACTGTCTTTTTGATTTGGGATATACGTTCAGTTTTAGCCTCTTTGATGATTTTTTAAGTAGTCTCCTTGCTGCTTGCAGACATTTTACCCTTGTGACTGCTCTTTTTAATATCTATTGAACTAGTGTCCTCATTCTTGTGTAGTTTCCCTTTCTAAAGTTAAATGTTACTTTGGTGTGATGTTTTCTAGCATTTTCCTCTCTTAAAAGGATGCTGCGTTTAATTACATTGTGATTATTATTACTAAGAAGTTCAACTATAGTTACCTCTTTGACCGGATCTTATGCTTCTCTTAGGAGTAAATCAACATGACAGGAAAGCGAGGATCAAAGATGTAGCACAGGAATTTCTGAACCAGGGAGACTAACTTTTGAACAGCACTAGAATGTTACAGCACTCTGGAAAAAATAAACAGTCCCTGAACACAACACAGTCAGTCTGATCTCACCAGCCTTAAGAGTACCAGGATTGGTCAGAATCCATAGACCAGACAGCCTTTGCCTTCAACGTAAAGGCTCTCGATTCACAGATGTGCCCCTCCTTAAACAAAGTCTCTCTTCCCTAGCCATGAGAGCAGGCAGAGAAACCACAGCTTTCCCTGCTATATGCTTAGATCAGGGAGTTCTTGCCTCTCCTCCCAGACAGTTTCTGTATAGAGTCAAAGTCCCTGGTCCTGCAGGTAGAAAATCCATTGTGCCAGCAGTGGAGAGAAAGCCAACACCGGTTGACTTGATGGCTCTCTCACAAAAGGGATGTTATACTTCCAAAATGGAAGTTACAGAAGAAAATGAAGGTGACAGAGAAGGTTAAATCCAAATAAAAGCTGAAATACAACATAACCAGTGGCAGGCCATTACAGTTCTAGTAAGGCACGTAACAACTCACTTGCATGCCTTAGTTAGTCCAAAATGTCACACGCTATGTGGTGTGACCTCGCACATACGGTGCTTGTGAGGTTACATTGTGCACAAAATAGCATCCTCTATGGGGGCCAGATGGACTTGTTCCATGGGCCATTTTGGGCTCACTAGCCACCAGCTGGACAACACAGAGCCAGACAGGCATACAGGGTATGCAATGCATGCCTTGCCTATGTAGATGGCAGGCTACCGAACATAGCATTCACAAAACAAAATGGACCTTGCCATTCATTACAGACATGTCCACCATTATTCATCATTTTCTTGCATGTTTGTAGGTGGCCCAAAAAAGGACTAAATCCTTGGAATATGTTAACAGTTTATCAGAGTAACTTTATTTTAACTTGCCCCAAAAGGGAACAAAATTACAGATTGAGGATTTATTTATACACTCTCTGGATTTGTTTATACACATTACAAATTAAAAATGACAAAAATAAAAAATAAGGAAAATGGATTTACTTTCCTATTCCTTCCAGGAGAGATCATTTGGAGAAGACTTGCTCAATAATTCCTCTCATCTTCCAAGCATGAAGGCACCTCTTTTTTGTTTTTAAAATCTCTCTTTAAGCTTCACAATGTGGTGCCTGTAGATGGAGCTGTTCAGAGAATGAACTGCCTCTACGGCCTCTGTGAAGAAGTAAGAGGTTACTCAAGGATTTGCCTGTCTATCTCTAGGCAGGAGTTTTTTCCTTTGTATTCGTTTATTTTTCTCTACATTCTCATGGTAGAGAGAACAGTTTTCAGAATGGATCCAACTCCCACAGGCTTTGAAATCGTAACCAACTATTTAAAAACAACAAACAAAACCCACTCAAATAATCAGATGGCACATATTCCCCATATTCAGTGGCAGTTACCATTACATGAGGGCAGCCTGAAGATTCTCTGTACTGATCCTGTCCTTCTCTCAGCTCCCTCAAACATGTGTTTGCGTAGCATGGCCTGGCTTACCATTTTGTCTATCCTTCCACTGCCTTTTACTAAGAATCAGCACAGCAGTCCATCCCATCATGCCTAGTGACACAAGTTAACCCTCTATTACCATGGCTCTTTCAAATGTGGCTTAGTTCAGATCTGCATTTCACCACTGCTTTCTCTGTTTTTTCTTTTTCTCAGGGTGCAGAAGAGTGGCCGAGTCGTTGCTAGCCTTGCAGTGCCACTAGGCCTGTTTTCGGTTTAGTCTTTTTTAGGTCAGTGTGAACCAACCTAGCCTGCTTTTTTACCACACTTACCATAATTACTTTTTTTTACTAATACAGCACAGTAGCATACACTATACTGCCAGCCTACATGTGCCCAAAGATCACCAAAATAACTGGAATCTGCTAGAGGAGATATTAAGCTTTGCTGTTTCCAGTTTCCTATCATGTGTGCCACATCCGCCTTGCCTCCCATTTTATTGAGCTTGACAGCAGCTAGGACCTGCCAGCTCCAGGGGACAATCTGAACAGCTGTGATCCTTCATGAAAATGTCAGCATCAAGGAAGAAGAGTGTGCCATTTTGTTGCACAGCAGTAAAACCACTTCAGCAAGGCTTTAAAGCACAGAGCATTACTTCATGACCATGAGGCTTCTCTTCCTCCCCAGCACCCGCCACTAGCAGCCTCTAGTCCTTTAAATATGGTTAAAAGAGGTGGATCTTCAAGAGTAGGCTACAGACTGGGGCAGCAGCAGAAGCAGCCATCTTTACAACCAGGGCTGGCTCCAGGCACCAGCTCCCCAAGCACGTGCCTGGGGTGGCCAAAGTTAGGGAGCGGTGTGCCGCCTCTTTCAGCAGCCATACAGGTTGTGGCTTGTGGGGTTTTTTTGTTTTGTTTTTTGCCATTTGGGGCGGTAAAATACCTGGAGCTGGCCCTGTTTACAACCATGAGGCTGGGAAGCCCAGTAGATTGGAGCTGCTCTATTATTTATGAGGTGGTTAGTTCTAGCTCTCAGTAGGAGGCCTGAAAGCTGGTGGGCTGTCTTGCCAGTCCAGAAAGGAAACATGCCACACCCAATCTGTTTCAGGCCCTCATCTCATGGCATAGTTAATTGTTCAAATACAAACACCAAAATGAAGCAATTCCACTGACAAATGCAGGTTGCTGCCCCAGAGGCTTTTTGTTTGCCTCCCTGAGTCTCCAGAAAGTCTTCTTGAAATCCCCTGATGAGTCATGTTACAGGTAGGTAGCCCTTAATCCTTTCCTGGATACTTTACCCTGAATAATGCAATTGTTTATTGTCATTGTCAGATGAGACTCAAAGAACAATAGGATGAGAAAAAGACAAAGTGAAAAAAAATGCAACAAAAAGCAAAACCCCACATACCTTAGGTTTCTACTATTTTCCTCCTTCAAAAAGAACTTTCTTGTAAAGATTTTGTGCCTTCAAATCTAATTTAAAAATCCACATCAGATAGGTGGCCTCTCAAAACCATCCGAGAGGGCCATTCCATAGTTTTCAAGTTCCCCTCATCTTTCTTGTCACCTCTTCTTCCTCTGGACCAGTAAACAGGCAGCGAAGGATAACACTGTGAATGTCTTTTCACCAGTAACAATTGCTCCTTTAACTGAGTAATTTTTGGGGTGTTCATTTCATATTCTCTCTTATAGGAAAGACAGCAGACAAGTTGCATCCAGTGCTGATTCTGTCCATGTTGATTGACAGTATGCAAGGCCAATTTCTCGATGGAGTTCAGAACTTTCTGTTAGAGATGTTTATTCAGGATTTTCATTGTCCTCCAAGGAAGTCTCTATCAATTTGTGCCAATTTGCTAGTGCCATCATTGCTACTTTGCATCATTGCATACCTAATTTTAATTCTAGTAGATGCCCTTTTACTTCTCACTCACTACTTATTTTCTCACCATCTCCATCCTTAGATGTTTTTAAGGCCCAGCTTGACAAAGCCTTGGCTGCAATGATTTACTTGGTGATCAGGATGATCATCACCTACTGAGGAGTCATTTTTTGAAGATCACTCTACAATAAGGTCACAGATGACTTGTTGGTAGCCCACCCATACATCTTACTACCTGTACATATGGACCAGACATTTCAACTGATTTAAGTCACTGCTAGACACATTTATTTTTTAGAGCGGAGTTCCTTAGCGCCATCTCAGGATCTGGTCCAGTTTTGGATGTTTTAGAATACATTTCCAGTTCTAGTCGAGTTGCCCAAGGAAAAATTTCATAATTTGTACATCTTTTGGGAACTCAAGTATTTGCCCTCCAAGGACTACAATTATCTTGTGAGACAGTGACCACATGTGGAAACTGTTTCGTGGTGGGGATGCATATCCATATTCTACATGCTTTCCTGATTATTAGTAGAATTTCTAAGCTCAGGAACCTCGTGATCTTCTGAACCAGAGAAAGCTCAGACAGGTCTTATTTAATTCAAGGTACCTGGCTGTCTAAGGAAACTTGAGTTGCAAGCAGTTAAGAAAGTGGTTTTCTGTCTGCTCTTATCCTTCCCTTGCCATTCACATGAAAGGCAATAATACCACCTGTGTGGCATCCTGGCACTTTCAAGTTGAAATAAGAAAGTACAGACTGATAATCCTCAAGGATGCAAGGAAAATTGTCATGCTTCTAAAGAAAGAAGTTTTGTTGGAAAATTAGAATAATAGAATATTAGGGTTGGAAGAGACCTCAGGAGGCCACCAAAGCAGCACCAACACCAAGTAAATCATCGCAGCCAAGGCTTTGTCAAGCTGGGCCTTGAAAACCTCTATGGATGGAGATTCCACCACCTCCTTAGGTATCTGTTCCAGTTCTTTACCACTCTCCTAGTGAAATATTTATTTATTTTTATACTACTTAATTTAAGTAGTGCACAGCGTGGGTTTTTTCTAAGGCCTGACACCCTCAGAACAATTTCTGCTCTGAAGAGCTCAGTACTTGAGGCATTTAATGATTAAAAACTACCTACATTTGAACAAAGGAGAAGACTAAATATCAAATGACTAAGCAGACATCAATTGGATGCACTAAAATGACAACTAAATTGAGTCCTCAAGCAGCTAACACAGCTATAGTGGCCCAGGGACCCATAATCTCCCAGACTCTTACATATATCAGTCCAGAATCTTCTCGCTCCCTGGACCAGGGGGAACTTCTATTCCAGGATCTTCTCAAGCTTGCACACACTTACAGCGTCTAAGGCACTTGGCTTAGAGCCTGAGAAGTTTTGCCTTCTAGAGCATGAATATTTAGGAACCCTCATGGACCTCCTGATGAGATCTAAAGACTGTTCACAAATAAGGGAATTTCAGGAGAGTCTGAGAACTTGATCTTCATGATGCATTGGAAAAGACATGAATTCCATTTTGTCTCACAATCAGGATTATATTGGAGTTCCTTCTAAATGGGCTCTTGATTGGATCTGAGTCCTAGCTTCTTGTCAGTGTAAGTTGACTGTTAGCTGCTTAGTAGCATACTTCTACTTTTAGCCTTTTTTTCCAGTACTCTCGTATTCTCAATTCCTTAAATACTGTGTCTCTGAAGAGATGCTGTCAGGAGAATGATTTGATGCTTCAGGTAATCTCTGAATCTTTTTTGTTTATCTTCTTGAGGAGTCATTTTTTGTATTTTCTAATAAAATGCTTTTCCCTATTAGCATTGATCAGGAAAGCTAGTAAATTTGAGGGTCTTACCCATCTGAAATATTTATGTATGTCTTTTTCTCACATGAGATGATTCTCAACCTGCTCCATAATTGTGTACCTCCTAAATATGTTTTTTACTTGAAGCAGTTTATTTGACTTTCATGTGTCTAAGCCTTTCCACAGCAAGGAGAATGTGCACTTTAGATGTGGCTGGGGCATTCAAATTCTGTTCTTGCAAAGCTAATCCTTGAAAAATTGGATTTAATTTAGGATTAGAAGGGCCATTTTAAAAATGGGTGTCAAGCATCCACATCCACCACTTCCTCATAGCTACATTCAAGTGTTTGCCAGTCCTACAAATAGTTCATTAAAGATCCCCTTCATTCTGTGCGGGTTCATTCAGTCAGGCATCTGCCCAGGAAATGCCTTCAACATGACTGTGCTTCATTCAAGTAATTTTTCCATTTGTCTAGCTGATCTTTAGTGCATTCCTTTATCTGTCACTTTAAATAGATATGACTTGTGAACAGGAGGTTCTGCGGTGTTTCTTTTGGTTTTCTGTCTTTACAATCCTTCAGATGGTCGGGGGGAGGAAGAAGAATGACAGTCCTACGATTCCATGATTCTAAGAAGAAAACCAGTAAAACAAATACTCTCAAAGAAAAGCTTTTCTCTCTTGGTTGATGTTTTAAGTGTCCCTCCTGTTTGTGGAGATTTGTTTTACTGCTGGCTGCTTCCCAGTTGTAATGGATTATAGAGCCGCAAGTGCCCACAAGGAAGAAAGGGAAAATGTATGCCTCTACATGTAATTTCCCATTCCCTGAAGTAGGCACTTGGTACTTCATGAGGCCCCATTTACTATATCATCTAATTCACATTAGATCCTAGTTAATGGGGAAATATCTCAACCTTTTCTTTTTCCTTTACAGAACATTCCAGAACAAAGATATGGAAAAAGCTTGGGATTCTCTATAGTGGGATCTTATTTTGCCACAAATCTTCATTTCCATTTTTTCTTTTTGCTTAATAAGTGAAGATGTAGATAAAAGAATATCCTGCCTGGAGATGTCTAATCTTTCATAATGTTTATTAATCAGAATTTATAGTTGGTCTACCCAGCCTGGGCAGTTTGCCAGGGAAACAGAAACAATCCATTCCCTGAACAGCTCTACCTGCTGGCACAACAATTAAAAAAAAAATAAGAACAACCTCTGTGCTTAGAAGAATAACAATCAAAGAGTAATGAATCATAGAACATCAAGTATCCACTTCAGAGAGGCAAAAATTATGAGTAGTGAATACATTTTATTATCTCTTTTTGGGGGCGGGGAGGAGGATTCTTATAGGCAATCTAAAACAGGATGATTCTAGCCCAGGACAGTTCCCTTCCTAAAGCTTAAAATGGCCTGTAATTTCTGTTACAGAATCATGACTTTTTCATTGTGTTGGCCAACCAAAGTTTACAATTCATGGTGTCTCTTGCTTGGAATAGGGATAATAGTGATAAAATCCATGACACTAAAACAATATGAACAAGACTAGCATAGCACATAACTACTCATAAGATGATTTTAAAATAAATTGGTAAATGTTTCTTCTCAGCCAGGCACCTCTCAAAATAAAAGTGTCAAACGTATTTGAAAGAAAGTTAATTATAATTGTCATTTCTAGGCCCACAGTTGGGCACAGCTATTTTTGCTGAAGTGACATGGTCTCAGATACTGCAGTAAAACAAGACAAGACCCCAGAAATGTGACTTAACTAGGCCACAACATTATTAAGTTACACACCTGGAAACTATCTGGGAACAACCGTGCAGGTCATCATTCCTTTGTAATCTGAAATACTTCGGAGAGGGCTACCATCACCACACCAACCTATCAACCTGTTCCCAGCCCATTGCTGAGACCCCATTGCCCTCCCCTCATATGAGAGGTGAGAAGGAGTGGGCTCCTTACTGTACCAAATATTAAGAGACCCAATTTTATGCCCTACTCTCTTGAGGAGATGCCCTCTCCTAGTCTGATTCCAATTCTGATTTAACTGGGAATCAACCCTCCCTTCTGATTGCAACTTGGCAGTTAACCAACAACATGAATTCTACAATCTACCCTATCTATGAGGTTCCTGGGCTGCTGAGAGGAAAATGAATAAATCCCACCCTGACCAGACTAGTCTGGTAGTGAAAGATAAATTCCTTTCCTCCCCGCAAAATGTGACTAGAATGATGTCCACAGCAATGCCTCAAAACCCATCTTACACTAACCGTAAGAGGGGTGGTGGCAAGGGAGCTCTTCTTCTCCAGCCACAATGGTACCCTGAGAAGGGCTTATAAACCATCCTCTTGGGGGCATGGGAAACAGTAGCCTTATGCCAAACCCTTCTGCCCAACCAACCAAACACAGCCCTCAGCCCTTGAGGAGACTGAACACCCATGAGGGGTGTGCAATTATTAATAGGGCCAAGTGTTTTCTTTTCCTTTCTGGTCCAGGCAAATCCTCTCTACCTCTGAGGCAGCTAGGGAGCAGCTACTATCTGTGACAGTACGTGGAATAATAAGTCTCTTGCCTCTTTCATTGCTAAGCTAACAATTATAACTGTTAATAAACTAACAAGATTCTGGGATTCAAGGTCTTACGAGAGAAAAATGGCAGTGTAACAGAAATGTAGTAAGTGTCTCTATGTTCCAATATCAGCAATCCCAACTGTTCAAAAATTATGAGTCAGGCCAGCCAAAATCATACATCTTTTTAGAAATGTCTTGATTTTTAAGCCAAAGAAATACATTTTGGGATCTTTTAATTTGTTTTCTGGCTTCTGAGCCTTTAACAGCAGTCAGGTCACAATTTTAAAGGCACAACCACAAAGGCTAGTGTAACAGAGTTGGCACTCACATCTCACGAGTGTCCCCTTCTGATTGTGTGTGTCTGCATTCTTTAGGTCCAAAGACCCCTTTCGGTGGATCTCAGGCAGGTTTTCAGTGACTCAGCTCTCGAGCCAAGTCACACTGGTTGTACATTATCCAGCACAACCCCTTCCAAGATATGCACTCCACAGAGGCCTATATTAGTATGCCTCTGGTGGTGTCTCTCTCTAGTCCTCCTTGTGCTTTAGTCTTTAAGTAGTCCAGCCCCACTATAGGGCTGTATTCCCAGGGCTCCCTCTCTGGAAATAATATCTTTCTGTAGCCCGCCTCAGACTCAGTCCTTACTCAGTCCCTAGTAGCCATCCAGGAGCATTTCACTCCTCCAATCCCTGCTAGCAGACTTAGCTATCCATAGTCCTGATGCTCTTCCATGCCAGCAATCCATTTTTCTCCATGCAGCAACTAACTACTATGCTGTTCTGCAGCTACTTTTTTTATATCCCTCTTCGTCCCTGGTTAGCTGCTTCCCCTCTAGCCACTCTAGCCTGCTTGGAGGACCTCTCCACTGCTCCTGGGATGAGAGTGGCAGAAGCCTGAGGCCTCCAGCAGGGGTCCTTTGGGCCTAGTCCAGCCCATTAGAGTTGGAAACTTACTTTAAAAATACACAAAAGCTGAGATTTTCACATAATCACTGGTCTTTAGGAGCTGTGGTATAAATAAAACATAAAATATTGTGAGACTTGAGATAACATTGGAAGAATTGGCAGTACTGAAAGACAATGAGATAAATCCTGTTTATCAGTATGATAAATGTATTCTTTTACATCTCCAAATCCTGTAAATGCTAATATGATTTATATCTGTTATAGATTAAATAAGCCTTCCATTACAGAGAGGCTGACATGTAAATAAGCCTTCCATTACAGAGAGGCTGACATGTAATTTCTTCATGGCTTGACCAAGATGAGCCATTACAAATTTGTGTGATTTTAACGACTAGCGCAGCTGAAGCTTGGAAGAATCATTCAACAGAACAACAGGCTGCAACAGTTTCAATTTCTCTCCTTCCCAGCACACACCATTTTTGTTTAGGACAAAAACAACTAAGCTGTCCTAAAGGAAAATACTACTACAGATTACAACTGACAATAATAAATCTATTTCAGTTTAGAAAAAAAACATAATGAGGAGATGAGCCCACACTAAAATCCTGTGATAAAGTGGCTTTTGGGGGCATCCAAATCCAAACTCACATCCAAGTTTTGTGATACTAAATAAAAAAGATGTATCTATTGAAACTGCAGTAACTCTCATTCAAGTTTACTAGCAGCTACTGATGAGGGAGGATACAGGTGGATAAGCTATCGAGTCTCATACTGCTGAATTCAGGGAGCAACTCACTCATGACAACTGACAAATTTTTCTGCTATCCAGACCCCTGGGAAACTTATGAAACAGTTACCTCTGCCCATCTTTCTATGACTAAAGGCCATCACTATCAATATCCAGGAAGAATTTGGTGTCCAGCACCAGCAAACTGAGTTTCAAGTACTCTTTTTTGGCATGACCACATAAAAAATAGTCAGTTTATAAAATTAGCCCGTGCAATGACCTGGAGAAGAATGTTTTTTCATAGAGCCCATGCTAGCCAAACTTCTTAAGAAAACTTGGGGGCTTCCACTGTTCTTCCCATGTCCTATAAAAGTTAAATCACTGAGCACCACTAAATATGGGATTTGGAGCAATTTTCCTAAAATAACTCCCTGCAAAATGTGAATTTCTATGATGCTGTCCAACATCAGTTTGGCATATGCAAGATAAAGCACTGTAAACCACCTGAAGATGTACATAAATATTAATAATCCAATGGTATTTTACATACACAGTACAGCTATGTAGGACAAAATCAAAGCAAACTTATTAAACCTTCTTTATTCAGGCATTTCAGTTAAAAGGTTTATATCAGGGCAATCTAGATCACCCAGTGGTATCAAGTTATTTGCTTAATATTACTTATTAGTAAGCATTTTGAAGTTGCATATTTTCATGTTATGCTGTAGAAGGTTTATGTTGACAGCAGTCATATTTTCCAACACTACAAAGGAAATGCACCACAGTTGAGGAAGGGTTAACCAGAGACAAGTAGCTTTGTGATGGGCTTTACATTTGTGATGCTGGCAAACCAAGTGCCAGCTCATGCCAAGGTCCCCAGGCTTCACTTGAATGCTGACAAATGCATGGCTGGAATCAGTCTGGCTCACCTGTGTGTTATTATTACAATAGATATCAGAAGTATAAAAATTTGGTTAGTGTTTAGCTTTTATTGAATGCTTATCAATTGCTGCATGCATTAATCTCACTTACAACGCCTGTGTCCCATATTGTAAGGTCATTTAAATGTTTGTCTTATAAGCCTCTGTGACTATGTAAATCACCAGACAGGACAGATACATTAATTAGTGTAAAGTGCTGATCTCAAACAGAAGATGTCATGTCCTGCCCCACAAGGAAGGCCCATCCACAGCAGATGAACTATTGTGGAATATCAAAGAGGAGAAAAAACTTTGTTGATTGCTCCTGCAGCAAAATGAAGAGGAATGATGCAAGTGAATTTCTTCCATCAGCTGAGTTTGCAGCTCAAAGTACAAGGGAGGAAGGCAATGAAAAGCCCTAACAAGGAGGCACTGTCTCTATATGCTGCTTGGACTCTGTGGGGCAGGGATTACTAACGTCAAAGAAAAGATCCCCAGTGCTTAGCCTGGGTTAGCTCTAAAAGACATACAGATTTTGCTTATTATAGAAGTTTCTATTACTTTTTGAAATTTAAGATTGGAACTTATTTGTGTGTATATATGCTTACCTCCTTTACCCTTATAAATAACTTTCATTTCATTTTCCAGTGTAATAAATCTTCAGATAGTCTATTATAGGGTTGGCTACAAACATTGGTTTTGGTATGAGATCTAAGAAGCAATTGACCTGGGTTAAATGACTAGTCCTTTAGAACTGGGAATAACCTGCATATTGCTGTGATCTGTGGTGTAAGAAGGAACTATCCATCACAAGAGTAAGCTCACCTGGGTGGCAAGACAAATTGGCGTATCCAAGGGGACTGTCTGTGACTCCATGTTTATGCTATTATAGAACCTGAGGAATTTACATTTGATAATTGGTGGGTGAAATCTAAATACAGAACTCACAGCCAATTGGGGTGGGTGCCCTGGTTCTTAACAGACTACCCTGAGGTTGGTACTCATGCCCTTGAGTCACTGCAAGATAGCTTGACAACATCTACATTTAATTTAGATTCTTTTACAGAGTAGTCAAAAATAGGTCCATCATCTGCTGCATGGGGTTTTACCATATCACCTCATGTCTTAATTCAGTCACTAGAGGCTAGCCATGAAAGATATTATTGAAGAGTAGCTGAATCTACCTCGCAAAATAAAAAATAAAGTTAAATTAGAATGGATTAGTGGGTGAAAAAACCCCAAAATTATATGGCCTAATTCTGGATTCAAATGTGTGTATGCTTTGCTCCCTGTTGAAATCAGTGAGTACAAATATGCATCCCTGGGCAAAACTTAGCACAGAGAAATAAGCTGCCATAGCATGGAGAAGATCAATGCTATCATATACAAACAGTATACAGATATGAAAAAATCACTTCTACATTATTGTCCTTTCAAATGTCCCCAGAGAGTTTTCCCCCACACTGTCAAATGTTAAAGACTTTTATCTGAAAGTGGGGAACTTGCTTTATATTTCCTAGTAAAGGAATATCACATCTTTCACTACCACAACCTTCTGTAGCCTTGCTGCCCTCCTCACTCCCCCGAACCCCTCCACAGACACTCCTTAATTGCATCACTGTTAGGCTGACCTCCAACCCCTACTAAAATGAGGACAAGGCTAGTTTTGTGTTTCATGGGATAACAATTTATGAGCAATTAAAAATGAACAGACACAAAGCATTCATCATAGTCTCAGCTAGACAGGCAGCTGAGGTCAAAGGTTCCAGCAATGAAGTGTGCACAATATATTTTTATTTCTATTTTTACTAAGGAGGAAACAGATTAGCTAAAAATTATGGCATGCCGCCTCCAGTTCAAAATAGGTGCACTTAATCTTTCAAGACTGTCCGTGGTTGGGCAGAAAGGTTATGACAGCACACTCTCACCTCACCCTGACAGTAGACAACTGGAAGAATTCTGAACACATGATTGGCACATTCGAGCACAATTTTGTTTTAAATGGGATGCATCAAACACTTAGCCAGCTTGCAACTTTGCAGCTATGGTTACCATACAGCATATATCTCCTTCGCCAAGCTCCTGAAAAAAATTAATGGCATTTTTAATGGCTAGGATTGAATGACATTTTTTCTGTTTTGTACATTTCAAAATTCATTTGGGATACCATGAAAGTCTCATGCCTTTATTTTCTTGACTGAACAGTGACATTTTCCATGAATGTCGAGATTAATGCCTTGCATGTTGAGTATCAGCCTATATTAAACATCACTGGGCTATTGAAAACGGACTTTCAGTATATGGAAGTATGCAGGGTGGATGTGTATTTGCTTGTTTTTTGAAGATAGACCATGTACCTTACAAACCTGACACTGAGCTACTGGCAGCTTAGCCTGGCACGAGCAAAAGTATTGGTGAATCATCTATTTGCTGTAAATCTGGCTCAATATTATTTTGCAACATGAAAATGAAATAAGGGCTCACAGTGGCTTGAGTTGTCATTCTAAAAAGACTAGACTTGTTTGTGTAACCAAAGCACCCCAATCTCAAGACCAACAAGAATAAAATGAAGTGACAAAGAGTCTTGTGGCACCTTAAAAACTAACTAAATTTTTTTTAGAGCATAAGCTTTCGTGGGCTAATACCCACTTCGTCGCATGCATGCAGTGGAAGTATCCAGGAGCAGGTATAAATAGGTAGGCAAGAACCAGGTGGGAGATAACAAGGTTAGTCCAATCAGGCTGAACCAGCTTTTTATCTCTAATCAGAGAGGGTGAGGTGTTCCTTTAGTAGCTGAACTAGAGGTGTGAATAGCGAGAGAAGAGAAGCTGCTTTTGTAGTTAGCTAGCCATTCAAAATCTCTATTCAGTCCCAAATTGATTGTGTCAAATTTGCAAATGAATTGCAGCTCTGCAGTCTCTCTTTGCAGTCTGGACTTGAAGTTTTTTTGCTGCA